>VXAC01006717.1:239953-294957 GCA_013399225.1 Rhipidura dahli | reverse complement strand
GGGGGGGGGCAGAAACCATTCCATCTCCGCCCCTTTCTTTTTTTACCTCTCTTGTCTTTGCCTCCCAGCACAAGCCCCACAGCACGGGGCCTTGGCTCGAGCAGTCCCCTCAATCCGCCCCTCGCCCTGCAGCTATTTTAGAGAGGCAGGAGGTATTTTTAGTGCTGCCGGCTCCCGGGAGAAACTCTGAGCCTCTGAGCCGCAGCAGTGCTGGCGCCAGAGAAACTGCCGCTGCTCTGGCTGATATTTCTTGTATAATTAAACTCAATCCATCCCAGGGGCTGGGTCTTGGCCACCAACTCAGCAAGGAGGGGAAGGAGTGGAGCCAGAGAGCCAGGGGCTGAGTGTTCTGACAGATGCTGGGAATTGCTTCGCAAATGCTGGAAAAGCCTGGCCTGAGACTTTGGGGGAAGTTTTGCCAAGGCACAAGGGAGCAGGATGGCTCTGAAAGGCATAGGGAGCGGGATTTAACGGGAGCAGAGCCCAAACCACCACCTCAGCAAAAGCAAAGACCCCATACCAGCATCATCCTATCCAGATCCCCTGCGGGATTTGGATCCCTGACCCAAAAGGGATGCTCGAGGCTGGACAGACAGCACCTAAAGGCGACCTGGGAAAAAGCATCAGGACCTGAAGAGCAGCCAGTGGCTGCAGGGCAAGCCGGAGAGATCCCTGCTGGTAAACAAAAGCCCGAGCTGGAGCTGGAGCCATGTCGGAAGTTTGGGGGCCGTCTGGTTAGCCAGCATCTGGTGAACACAAGCTGCGGCTGGAGGCTGACAAGCAGCAGCACAACCCCTCCTTCTTCCCACACCCACCACCCGGCGTCTGTCCGGGGGCCCCAATCTGCCATCGAGGAACAGGGGGAACGACAGCCTGGAGAAAACACAGCACCCGCCAGCTTTTCATTTGGGTTTGGCTTTTTTTCTTTTTTCTTTTCCCCTGTGCAAAAAAATCAGAGCATTTATTCCTATGCTCCCTTAAATTTCAAGATACATTTCCAGCAATCCAAACACCAAGCTGGCATTCCAAGCAACAGTATATTTTATATAACTGGTTCTTTTTTTTGTTGTTTTTACCACTTTATAAAGCCATACAATGAACTGCAAAGAATCCAACATCTGTACAATGGGAAGACAACAGCGGAGTGACATTCACACACGGACATGGTGTGACCGAAGTCATCCTTACACACACGACAACATTATGGGCATAAAGATACAAAATATAATGTATTTTTTTTTTCCATCTATATAAATACACAGAAATGGGCAAGTCTAAAAGTTTGAAACTGTTTGTTAACACTGATTAGCAAATAAATCTGTAACATTCCCAAGTAACAAAGACAACAACAACAAAAAAAAAAAACCCACGCATAACACAGCGGCACAGGATCCGCCAACAGAAACGTCATATCGCTTCCTTTTTTCTTTCTTTTTTTTTTTCCTTTTTAAGGAAAAGAAAAAAAAAATTAGTAACCCCAAACCAACCTCGCAATTTGCAAAACAAACGAACGAAATGAAACAAGCCCCTGCGGGCTCCTTTGCTGTCTGATCATCCTGCCTGCTCCAACGGGAAGGGTTGCCTTTTGTTGATGCTGTTGTCTGGGGTTTTTGGGGCAACTGGTTTCTTTACCTGCCCGACCTGCTGGGTGGGGATTTACTTTGCGCTTTGGTTCCGGCGGTTGAATTCACTGAAAAATCAATGCCCAGAGGCTGGGTTGGGTTTTTCTCCCTACCTGGTTTGTTTTCCATGTGTAATTTGACCAGGAGGCAGCCAGCAAATGTTGCATTCAGAGCAACCCCAAACTCTGCTCAAAACCGTGAGCCCCGCTGTCTCCACCAGCGATGAGGGGCTGGTGAAGACCATTCAGTGGTGCATCCCATCAGAAGTTGATGACACGGATCATCTCCCAGAACAGCTCCCAGGGGTAGAGCCAGAGGCAGCCCCATTGAATGGGAACCCCGCATTTTGTGCATTGCAGGTGCCACGGAGTGGGACAGACGGCAAATTACCTCCCCAGGGAGCATTTCCCAGTAGACAGCAATATCGACAGCAAAGGCAGGACGGGCTTCTCCAAAGAACAAACTGACACAAAAAGGGCACGTACAATAAATTTACACACACACAAAAAAAATAATATATATCTATCTATATATATGTGGGGAAAAGTGCGTTTTTAAGGATATCTTTGGCAAGAATATATGCAGTTCTTTGTGCAGGAAGGAGGGATGTGTTTGTGTGTGTGTGTGTGTGTGTGTGTGTGTGTGTGTGAGCGAGAGAGAGATACCATCCGGCTGCTGACAACGGCAGTGTGATTACAATGAAACATATGCTGGGCTTAACTCGTGCAAGCTCGAATCTCAAATAGCATGACTGCACTTAAAAAAAGAAAAAAAAAAGGAAAAAAAAAAAAAAACCAAAGAGTATTTCTGTCCCTTTCATAAGGAAAAAATATCAACACTAGGTCCCTGCCAGCCCCAGGACCTGGGCAATCCTAAATGCTGCTGATGGTCTCTCCTGGGGACAGAAAGGGTTGTTACACCTTAAAACCTTATTTTAAAAAGGAGGTAAAGGGAAGAAAAGTGCCTTTAAAGGGAGCTGATAAACACCCGGCTACATCATTGGAAGGTGATTAGCTGTGTGTTAAAAAAAATAATACAATCATCAGATGATTTTGTTAGTGTTTGAGATCTGGATACGGTCTAAATTTTCAGCTAGTGGGTTAGTGGGGAAGCCGTGAGAGGCTCGGGGCCCAAAGCAGGCATGATGCTATTGGCAGGTATCTGCTGGGGTCGGCTTCTACACAACATCTCTGGGGTGCTTAGATCTGCTTCGTTTGTATGGGGAGAAAAAGAGGAATGAGAGTTCCAAGCACCAGTTTCCAAGGCAGCAGATTAAAATAAAATTACATTATTATCATCTCTTTTCTTAGCAGTGAGAAAACCAAGTCTGAAAAATAGAGGCTTTCAAAAATATATCTTTATATATCTATAAACACAGTGTTTCCTCTGATGGGTGAATGGCAGGGTGAGGAGATTACGGGTGAGATCGTCTCTTGTCTCGCTTGAATTTCGCAGAAGGAGGGAATCAACTTTCTGTAAGTATCAAAAATTAAAAGGCCTCTGCATCTGTGCGGCCAGGGAGCCAGGGAGGGGGAAAGCCCCCCCGGAACCTCCTGCCCCACCTCCATCTCACAACCAACTCCTCACTACCCATCCCGTCACACTCGAGTACATCAGTACAGCCCCTGGCCCTGGCAGCCCCGTCCGGCCGCCCACGCCGCTCGCTCCCCCTCTCTTACACACACACACACACACACACACACACACACACACACACAGAGCACACACCACACNCACACACACACACACAGAGCACACACGGCACACACGCACCGGTCACACACAGCCACCCCGACACTGGGGCCCCCGCCTCTTCCCCCATCTGTATTTTGCCTTGCTCTGGATTTTCTTTTAACATGCAGGTGTTTCCCCAGGGCAGGGGAAGTGGGGGGGATATAGTGGGGAAGATATGATGCGCAGAAAGCAATATGGCAAAAATAAATATTTTTGGAGTGTAAATTTAACCTTTTTTTTCCTCCTTAAAGTTTCATTAGCTTACAGTATTTTGACAGTATAGCTTGTATATATATTATAGCTATCAAGGCAAGGGTGGTCCACAGGAGATAAGCTCTCCGGGGGACTGCAGTGCTACATTTCTAATTTTTGTCCCCAAAAGACTATCTGGGCTACTTTGCACTGAAAACTTCACCCAAAAAAGCTCTCGGGGGGAATATTTGCAGCAGAGGGCTCAGCAATGACCCCGCAGCTCCAGCTGGACCATTCCCCCTGCCCTAAACCTGCACATGTGACCGAAGCATCTTCTGCCCCGTCCTCAGCACCACAGAGCTGGGACCTCCACCTGCTGCACCCTCACCATGATCTCTCTCCCTGCAGTGGCACAGAGGCCCTCTGCCCCTCTCTCCACCCAACTTGCCCTCCTCACCTACCAAAGCTAAGGGAAAAGCCAACAGCACTGAAATCATTGCAAAACTATGGTGCATTTTGAGGGGCACAAGCCTCCAGCCAGATGGTTTTGGGGGTACACATGCGTCAACCAGGGTGGCTCTCAGAGGACCTGCTACCTCCCCACTGAGCCAAAGCTGCCCAGCCACTGCAGGTCCCTTCCTTTTTTCTTTTTTTTTTTTAAATTTTCTTCCTTCTTTTTCTTTGTTTTTTTTAACGTGGCCTCCAAAACAAAAGGAGAAAAAAGCGCCTGAGTTACTTGTAGTCATTCGCCTTTCGTGCAACTTGAATGTCCATGCAATTGAAAAACCGCTTGCGTGTCTCCGAAGAGCTAGACAGGGGTAGCCACGGGTCTGCTGCTTCGCACAGGGAACCCACCTGTGCCAGTATCCGCTATTATTATAATCATTATTATTATTACAATTATTCCTTTCTTTTCTGCTTTGCTTTTTTTGTGTTAAAAGTATGTGACAGGCCGCAGGAGAAAACTGCCCAAGAGGACTAGTGACGGGAGGGAAAAGGGGAAGATGGGAGAGGAGGCGACTTTCTGCATCCCCTGGGTTCCTGGGGAGAATCCACCTTCCCCAGGTGCAGGGCGGCAGGAACCCCCACACCCCCTCGCAGGCTGGGGGGCACAAGAACCCCTGGGGAAGTGGAGAAACAGCGCAACCCCCCTCTCTGGGTGGACTCACAGCGTCTCACCTGTGACTGGTGCTGGGCTCTGGGTCAGCAAAGGTCAGCCCATGGCCGAGCTCCCCAGGGGTGGGAAGGTTCAGGACCATTTCCCCATGTCCCCAGCAAGCTGCCAGGTCACGAGCAGGTTTTGGGGGAAGCCAGGGACCGGTGAGGACCCTCCTCTGCAGCTGGACAAGGGAAGGTTTCTGAGAGCATCTCCTCTGGTGTCCCATAGACCCAGCCCATGTCATTATCTCCTACAGGTCAGTTCAAACACACAGCAGATGGAGCTGCTGGGATGAAGCTTCTTCCATGGGTTTTGCCAGTTGCCTCTTTTTTTTCCAGATGGAAAACACCAGTCATGGTCCCGCATTCAGTCCCAAATGGATGTCACCACTTGAGGCCGTGATGCTGAAAGCTAGGAACACGCCTCTCACTGCCGCCTTTGCTTTGGTCACCTTCCCTGCGATGGGACATGCATCCTGTCTGGCGTGACTTTGTGGCTCTTTTGTGGGTGCGTGGTTTTGGTTCCTCTACGTGTGTGTTTGGCTTGTGTTGAGTTTTTACGGGTTTTGCTGGGGTTTTTTTGTTGTTTGCTGTTTTCCTCCAAAATTCCAACCCTTTTCCCCCCCCAATTCACTTCCCTCTCCCACAATGCACTTCCTCACACTCCTTCTCGGATCAGCTCCAAGTCCTTCTCCAAAATTCAAGAATCACCCGCACGTGCCAGCTCATCTCTTCTGGCCGGAGCCAAGCATGACCCTGGAGACAAAGTTGACGATGGCTGCAGCTGGCTGGTCTGGGTCCAGCTCAGCAAAGAGGTGGCAGATGTTGTCTGTGGTGCTCCCTTGCTTCCTGGCCACAAAGCCGAAGAGCCTGTGTGGGGAA
Source organism: Rhipidura dahli (assembly GCA_013399225.1). Taxonomy (NCBI): domain Eukaryota; kingdom Metazoa; phylum Chordata; class Aves; order Passeriformes; family Rhipiduridae; genus Rhipidura; species Rhipidura dahli. The sequence goes on along the minus strand of VXAC01006717.1, from coordinate 289,369 downwards.
AAGGCAAGAGCCTCAACAAGGTTTGCCAATCCCACAAGGATTACTACCACCCTCTTCCAACATGGTCTTGTCCCTCTTCCCCCCTCTCACAACACAGAGGGATACATCCCAAACCAGCCTGCATGAAGGCCCATCTCCTCCTCCCTTCGCTGCAGTTTCTTCGAAGGCCAGGTTTGAGTAATTTCTTGACCAGACCACCCTTGCTCTGAACATCTCTGCCACTCTTCCATAGTCCATCCCCAAGAAGGGGCCTTCCAGATGATCACAGCACTGCCTTGGTTTGGCCTCTTGAAGCCAGAGGTGTGATGGCCTGGCCATTGGGGCAGACCCTCTAGGAGATGAAGGCCATGCAAGGACACAGGAAGCTGAGTGAGACCATCTGGTTATTTCTGTCTGTCTCTCCCCTGATGAATAAAATGTCCCTTATTTTTTTTTAATTAGAATGTGCAAACTCAAGTTATAAATACAGGGGGAACAGAATGTGAGACAGGCCTCAGGCTATGGCATTTCTAATTGGGAGGGGGAAATAGCACAGCAGCTGGACATCCTAATAAAAACCCCTTTGCTAACACAATGGCTAAAATTAGTGGGAGATGGCCCCTGGAAATGGGTTCAGTCAATAGCTCTGTGCTCCCATGGGTCAGGACAGGAAGGACAAGAAAGGGAAGAGATGACCAGGAGCTCACATGCCATCAGTGTAACCCCAGCTCTCCTCCATAAGCTGGTTCCCAATGACTCTGTTGGGAGACTTTTCAGTTTAGTCAGTTCAGCAAGAGCTATGCCTGCTCTGACCAACAATTTGGGGCTAAAAGATGCATCCAGCGTCCCCAAGACCATGCTCTCATGCTTGGATGAAAACACTCGTGCAGTGAGGAGCTGAGCCCATCTCATACACAGCCAGGATGCCCTGCACAGGGCGTCTCCCAGCCAATGCCCAAACAGGCAGAAGCCACCTCGACAGCAGCTGGGAGGAATCTGCTGGAAGCACAGAAAGTACTTACTTGGCTGGGCCACTGCCATCAGTTTTAGTCCACCTGCAAGGAAAAGAGAAGGTGTGAGGGATGGTCCCTCCTGCACCCCACAGAGAGACAGGGCCATGATGGGGGCCACCACACCAATGCTGAAACACCAGCCTGGCTTTGCACGGGCCTGGCTTTATGGAAAAATGATGCACCTCTCCCTCAGCATGAAGGTACTTAGAGACATCAAAAAGTCACCAGATGAAGCTGGCATTGCCCCACAGTATCCAAGGGGACCTTGCGTTCCTGCTCTCCACAAGAGCAGGGGAGAGAGCAAGCAAAGACCTTGTTTCAAGTATCCAAGGAGGCTAGAGAAGTGGAAGGGACAAGGGTCACATGCTCCCCCCCAGGTTAGGGAACTCACTTTCGTTCCTGGGGGTCCAAGTCACAGAAGGTGACAGTATTGAGGGGGTAGTGTCTTCGGAAAAACAATCTGAAACACAAAGCAGGGAATGTCAGGGCCAGGGAGGCTCCACCACTGTCCCACCACAACCCAGCTCCCCCAGCCCACAGAACACTGCCATAGGTCCCCCATAGGATGTTCCAAGAGTCAAGGACAAATCCCAGCCATGTCCATGACCAGGCTGATGCCATCCCAGAGACATCCTTCACCAACACAATTCCTGAATCACAGCCATGTTGGCTTTGGGAATGAGCCAACATTGGCTTTCAGCCAGAGATGTGGCCATGGAGACTCTTACTTCCTCTGGTTGTCCGTTAAGGTGATGCCTTGTGCAGAGACTTTGAAGTGAACGATGGTAGCTGTGGGCGTGGGGTCAGCCACCAGCGTCTCAGCAACAGCCTTCGAGATGGCCTGGGGGCCCGTCAGAGACTCCATCTCCACTGAATTGATGAAGAGGACATTGCAGGCTGGAAAGGGAGACAGCAGGCATGGGGTCAGCCGCTACTCCAAGCCCTGTTCACCCCACGACTGCCCCTCTCAACGCACCTGCACCCTGTTTGAGGAGGTCCGTGGCTGAGTTGGTGGCTGATGTAGAGTCTTTCTTTTCCTCCATGGGATCTAGAAGACATGGGATGGTTACTGGTGCTCCCTGCTTGGAAACCTAGCCTGTCCCCACAGGTTGTGGGGACAGATGCAATGCCTTCTGCTCCTGGCTCTTACCTCGGTCAGGAATGACCAGCTTGCAGGGCAGGGCCAGGGGTGTGATGGAGTGCTGGTACACCAGTGCCGAGAGACAGCCTGGGGAGAGAGGGAAGATGGTCAGCATAGGGCCAGTGCTGCCAGATGAAGAATTGTTTGCACCTGCTGGGTTAATACAATGATCCTTTTGCAAAATCATTAGGCTGTGGAACTGCACAATCCAAAGTACGATTAACCATTAACCAAGGAAAGGAATAAGAAACTCCAGCTTTCCCTGATGAGGTCATCATTGCTCTGGGTGGATGGAAATGGGCTTTTAGGTGGATTTCTCCACTAATGGTCCTAATGCCACATGTGGCAATTCCTCTCACTGAAATCACCATGTAGCCCTCCACAGAGGGCTCAGGGAGGGGACAGAGATGCCAGGGCCACTTTAGGACCAAAAATGCAGCAAAGGTCTTTGTGCAGCTTCTGAGACAACATTAGCCATGGGATAAATGAAACAAGGGGTGCCCCCTGCCCTCCACCTGGCCCAGCAGCATCATTTGTCCTACATGCATGTGTAGACAGGTATGTACCTATGCATACAGGCACATTTGTGTGCTCTCATGAGTGTGCATGAACTTAGGGGCTCCAAATGCCCACAGGATTCAGTTACAAAGGGACAAGAAGCACTAACAGGGTCTCCCAGACACCCAACAGTTCTGCTTTGACAGTCTGGCAAAGGCAAGGCTCTCCCAATCCAACCCCATGTGTGGGAAGCACACTGGGGGCACTTACCAAAATTAGGCTCGTTGGGACATCCTTTTAGTTTCACACCTCGTGAGCTAGTCTCGATGAGGAAGTGCCTCACCAGCTCATTGGTCAAGTCTCCTGGGAAGACATGAAATGTTTTCACACCAGAGCCACCCTCCTCCTATTACTATGCAGTCCCATCAGGAAACCAGTGCTCCAGCTCAAAGGAGGGGTCCCTAACACGACACACACCCTCCTCAAACCTGCCCCGTTGCACAGGGTCAACCCCAAGCCAAGCTCCCCCACAGTGCTGGTGGGCTAGAGAGGCTGTGCCCATTTCATTGTACCAAAGCCCAAGTCGTAGGTGCTCCTGAGCCCTCCACAGCTCAGGGCAGAGGGTGCCTGGTGCTTCCCCCTGCCCTGGGAGGCAGGGATCCTGTCACATCAGCACATACCCAAGGGCATGACTGGCTCAGCAGCCCCCAGCTGAACGATGGAAAGCATCTCGGCGTGGGAAGGAGAAGGGCACACAATACCTTTCTTGTTCTGCTGCATGACCGTGGGAGGCGGAGAAGCGACTTTCATGGCGAGGCCGTAGGCTCCCCGGAAGGAGTGGCTGTCCCGGATGATGAAAGCCCCCGGCTCCCTGTCCTTCAGCAGGGCAATGGCTGCAGGAGAGAACGGCAGAGCTCAAGGGTGGCATGGTGAGAACCAACACATCCTCAAGACACCAGCAGGTATGGGTTGGGACAGGGTGCCCCGGCTCCACACCTCACAGCCAGGAACCACAATGTTACCGCCCCTCCTGCATGCCCAAGTGGGTTGCCAGGCACAGGCTCATCTCCCCCCACCTCCACCACCCTTGTGTGGGCATCTTCAGTTCCCACCTCACCTATCTCTGAGCAACCAAGTACTGGAGAGCAAGCAGAAGCTAAGGGCCAAATGGTGGGACCATGCCCCTGAAGGCATCCTGCCGCCTCCTGGTTCTCCCCTCTTATTTTAGCCAGTTTCCAAAACACCTCTGAGCATTATCAACTCAAGATCTGGATGTTTTGCACCCCAAACTGCACACATAGATCCACTGCACATTCCAGGGACTGGAGCTCCTCTCCACGAGGAAGGTTTGAGGAGCCCACATGACACAAACCTGCAGCTGAATGGGGCTTCAACCCCCATCTGGAACAGCCTGAGCAATCATTATTCACCTCCACTCTCAACCCAGTCCATAAGGGAAATCTTGCTAATCCCTGTGATCCCAGACACATCCAACTCCCAACCCTGTGTCATATACCTACCCTGCTCCCTAGAGATGTCTGGTTTGTACCAGTACTTGGAAGTATCCTGCACAAACTTGACATTGGCACGTGTCTCAGGACTGATGTCTGCAGGAAAGGGAAGAAAAGACAAGAAAGAAGTTAAAAGATGCTGTATCAGAAACTCTACATCCAGCCAAAGCATTAATACATCCAGCTCCTTTCAGATCCAGCACATTGCAGTAACCTCAACCCAGTTCCCCATACCCAGACAGGCTGATCATCTCCTGGAACTTATGGGGCTGCTGGGCATCTAAAGTTAAATCCAAGCTCAAGGGCCCTCGAAGGGCTGTGTATCAGATGAGCCTCTTTGGCACACAGCCAGAGACAAAATGGGAATTCTTCATTAAAAGGAAGCTGGCCAGGCGAAATAAAAACTGTTGGAGGAAAGACGTATGTCTGGAGGTGCTGGGGAGATCCTCTGACTTCAGAGGACCTTCACTGCTCTCTAATGTTCAAGATTTGGCTTACACTTCATAAAAATAAATTTCTTCCCTCATCTTTGCTCTGTGCAGAAGAACTGGACAGGTCAATCCACCCTGGGCAAAGAAGCCCCAGCCCCAGCGTGACTCTGCCTTGTTCAGTGCCCACCAGTGGCACAGCCCCAACAGGAGCTGGTCCTCTGGCCATGAAGCTGTCATTTACTCAGGCAACATTTATAACCACCTGCTTTCCAAAAACAACCAGGCAAACAACCGAGAGGACTGGATAGCATCTCTGCTGGAGACACGTTATCAGCCCTCTTCAGTCTGGTCTCCTTCAGAGAGGCAGGGGGCTCACTCTCCTCTCCAAGCTGCTTGTTAATTGTTACAGGTTTTAATTGGTCATGCTTCCCCTCTGGGAAAGGTCCCTGGCCACAGGAGTCATGGGGCCAGGATGAGTGCCAGCATCCCCACAAAGGGCTGCCCGCTCAGCAGAGAAACTGGCCCAGCAGCCAGAGCCACCACTGCCCCATAGCTTTATTCCCCTGGTCCTATCAGGCCGATCTTGGCGTCACCAAGGTGTCTGTAACAGGAGCTGCCAAAAGTGCTCCAGGCAGGACGGCACCCAGGGCATGGCACCATTTGAAATGAGGAGGCAGCACTGGGTAAAGCCCACTGGGAATGGGGCCAAGAGGTCAGTGCATCCCCACGACAGAGGAAAGTCTCCTCCAGGAGCTTTGATCTCCCCATACACATCTCTGAGCACTGTTTATGCCAGAGATGCTGGTCGGTGTTTTTCCTGTTTGGATTTGTCAGAAAGCGCAGGAAATGGCCCAAGCCCCAGCGGTGCCTTTGGTTTGCGGATGGACAGGAGGGGTAAATCAGGACATGGCTCCAATCCCTTTCCTGAAAGCCAGCAAGGAGGAGGAGGGGACAGCCTTGAGCAGGGCAGAGGGACACGGGGACCTCCAAGAGCATCCCTTACCTGGCATGGAGAACTTGGAGAAGTCCGGCAGAGTGTGGGAGAAGGCGACAGCGCTCCCACCGCTGGGGCTGGACATGCCACTGGAGAGGGGTGAGGACACCTTGCCATTGACAGTGGCGTAGTTGGGGAGGCTGTTGGAGCGGTCCCCAGCTGACATCCGCCGCTTCTCAGGCAGCGCGGGCTGCGACGTGGGGCTGCCCTGGCGGTAGGCAGCCGAGTCTGGGGAGGAGGAGTGTGGCGTGCTCGTGCCAGGGTAGTATGCTGGGGAAACAGGGAAGGACGGCGTGGAGGGAGGCTGGTAGCCAGAGGAGCTGCTCTGCCGAGACAGCGTCAGGTGCCTTTCCTCCGGGCTGGAGTAGCCATACAGGGGGCTGCCAGGGGATGTGGCTGCCGCTGCTTGGTGTCTGGACAGGCTGGGGCTCCCTGGCGGGGCCACCAGGTTGCCATGGGCCACCATAGCATGCCTGCCCAGCCCGGGGCTGCCGGGAGCACCGCTGATGCTGGGGTTGATGGCTCTTCGCCCGAAGCCGGGGCTGGGCGGTGTATTCGTGGCCACTGTCCGGTGCAGGCTGCGGGGGCTCCCTGGCAGGGTGTGGACCCCCACCACATTGACCTGTGGCTGTGGCCGAGCTTGGGGTTCTGGCTGGAGGCCGGCTCGGCCATCAACATAGTCGGGGCTGCTGTATGCCGAGCCCGGGACCCCTCCTTGGAGCATTGCAAAGGAAGATGGAGACGAGTTTTGGTAGCTGCTGTGAGCGGAGGGCATCTGCGAGCCAACAGGCGACCGGTACACGGGCTCAGCTGAGGCATGGGGAGGCGTAACCGTGCCGTGGGGGCTGCCTTCTGACGGGTAGCTGCGGAGGGAGGCCCTGAGGAGAGATGAAGGAAAGTAGAATTCAGCTCCACTGGCCATTCCTGCTGCTGACCGGTACTGGCACCCTCCTGCACATGGCACACAGGGAAACTGAGGCACAGAGCCAGTCAGCTACTTGGTTGTCCAGAGGCAACTAGAGGCAGCTTTAGTTCCACCATGAATCCCAGTTCCATCTCAAAATACAACCTCTTCTGTGGGACAGAGCCTTTTTTCCAGCTCTGCTCCCAGAAAACACCTGATTTATTCTGCCCTGCCAGCCTCTGTAGGTGCAGAACACCTCATGAGTAGGGTGGACAGGGGACAGGGACAATGGCTCCATCTCACCGCAGAGGACTCATGCTCAGCCTAACCCAGGGCTAGGGGTTAGCACAACCCATCCCTCCTCCCACTCCAGGGGCCAGGTTCCCAGTGAGAGGCTTCTGAGGTGCAGTAACCACCAAGTGACCAGCAGTGACCCCAGTTTGTGTTCTCAGGGCACTGAAGTGCACAGCTGGCTGGGGCAGCCAAACCCTGCACAGAGAGATGTGGGTCTTTGCAAAGGCAGTTTCAATGTGGGAGCAAGCGCCATCCCTGGAGATGTTCAAGAAACAACTGGACGTGGCACTTAGTGCTCTGGTGTAGTTGGCTTGGTGGTGTTCAATCAAAGGCTGGACTCGATCTCAGATGTCTTTTGCAGCCGTAATGATTCTGTGATTCTAAACCTGTGCACCAGGCAGGGTTCAGCCCCAGCCCCACCAGTCCCTGGCACCTGCACCCACTGCCTTACCCATCCATGCTGTGAATAGGGCTGCTGGTGGAGACAGGGCTGGGGGCGATGAAGGAGTTGGAGAAAGTGCCATTCCTCGTGGGCACCTCTGGGCCTCCAGGCTGGGCAGCGGGCTGGGCAGCAGGCTGGGCAGCAGGCTGGGCAGCGGGCAGTGTCCCTCCCCTGCCCGTTGTGGCTGTGCGGGCCACTGACTCAACATAGCTCCTGGGCTCTGTGGAAAAAAGAGAAGCAGAAACAGATGAGCTTACAACTTACAAGGGAAGGGGGCCACACCCTTCCCTGGACCCACAGTTCACAACAGTGAAGGTGCTTGAGCTGACCTCCTCCAGCTGAACATTTCCCCCCACCTCTTCCACCAGGGATTGTGCAAAAACACATCTGGCTCATTCATGACCTTTAAGTTGCTTCAAGAATGTTGAAGAGCCCAGCCAGGGCACAGGAAGGGGTGTCACTGCTTTCCCTGAGGGGACTGGAACATAGGACCACGATCCTTTCGCATGCCACAGCCCCTTCACCCTGCTCTGAGTCAGCGTCCCTCCCACCCAGGATGCCACAGGGAACACGTCCTGCTCCCTGCTCATCCACAGCCCCTAAAAATAGAGCCGGTGACTCTTCCCAGCCCACACTGACTCACACGGGACTGATGACGATGCCTCGTGGTCCCTGCCCTCTGCAGCCCACCTCTGCCAGCCATCTCCAGCAGCAGACCAGAGGGCAGCTCCACCTATTTCCACTGCAGCATCCAACACTTTCACTCCCAGCCCAGCTTGTAACCAGAGCCCACAAGCATGACTAAGAAAAGCAATTTTCCTTCAGAGCCGCCAAGCTGTCCCGTGCCAGGAGCAGCAGGCTGGGCAGGACATTACCAGCCATGGCAGACACCAGACCCAGTCCTCTCTCACACCTTTCCCCCTACCTCCTGTTCTACCCAGGCTGGTCACCATCCATAGGACAGCCCCCAAAGCCCCCAGCCCCCACCAAAAGCTGCACCAGAGGAACAGGCTACAGCTTCAGTCCCATTCCCCCCAGCCCTGCAGCCATGTCACATCTCAGCTTGCCCTATGCAAGACCCAGTGGCATCAAATGCTATGGGCCGGGCAGCCTTGCAGGTCCCTGGCTCCAGGCTGGCCATGCCCAAAGCAGCTCTGCAGTAGTAATTAGCATGACAAACATTATTATTGTTATTATTAGTCATAACAGCTGGGCTCTGACTCAGCCTGCTGGCAAGCTGGCCTGCTCACAGTCAGCAACGCCAATGCACAGCTCCACGTTCAGAGCTGGAGCAGAGACGTGCAAGGAAAAAGACTGTCATAGGTCCCACTCCTTCCCCGACAGCATCTCTGTGCCCCATCTGTCTGTGGAGAGGGGAGGAGGAGTCCCTCCCTTAGGCTGATGTCCCTGCCCAACCACCCCAAGAAAGATCTGAGCCAAAACCAGATGATGGACCTCTACACAGGCTGTGTACCAGCATCTAAGGCAGGACATCCTGAGTGACAGGGATGAGGCACTGCCCAGGGCAGCTGCAAGAAATTCACTGCAGCTTAGGTAATTAAATTAATTTCACAGCTACTCACTTTTCCCCTTCCCAGCTCCCCAGCCCAGACTAAAATTAGCCAGACAGTACATATGAGTCAGCCTGCAAGAGGTTAAGACCACAGCACTGTGGAAATGCAAGCCCCTCCTGAAAAGGCAGGAGCAGAGGGCTTGGGGCTGTGCCAGTGAGGTGTGTGGCCATGGGCACAGGTTCCTGTACTTTGATTCAATACAGAACAAGAGAAATGAAAAGTTAGGAAGTTTCAGGCAGGATTTTTTTAGGTTGAAAAATCTGACCTTGCTTCCTTATGTTTTCTTGGAAGGGACTCTGGAGATGGGAAAATGGGTGGGAGAACAGAGAAGCTCTGAGTCACCAGGGAGATGGGCATTTGTTTGGGAATCCCAGATCTGAGCAGGGCTGTGCTGTGGCAAGAAATCCCCAGCGCTGCATCTGTGTCAGGCTGTTTTAAAGCCTGCTCAGAGCTGACAGCCACATCCTGAGCTCCCACAGTGCCAAAGCATCTTCCAGCCCCATACATAGGCCAGCCATTCCAGCTGGGATCTGCTAGGCACAGCATGGATGGGCAGGGACCCTCCTGGAGTGTGTGGCTGAGTGCAGAGGGTCCCAAGCCAGCAGTGTTAAGCCAAAATACCAGTCCCTTCTCAGAACTGTAGATTAAATCCCCAAAAATATCATTTTATAAGAGAGGGTGAAGCAGGGCAAGAGGCTCATGGTGGCCACTCAGCCTGGGCAGTGTGGGGTCATCCTTGCTTGAGGGTCAACCATCATGCAAGGGGACAGAGAAGCAGCACAGCTTGAGCTCCTGAGGGTTTAGTGGAAAGCAGAGGAGAGGCAATGTCTTGAGTCTCTGGAGGCTTAAAGATGGACAGAAATGGTAAAACTTGGGGGAACTTATGAGGGAAAAGCCTGGTTTTATACCAGCTTTGCTTCCTTTAATGTATCCAAAAAGCCATCATTGAAAAATCAGTTCTGAAAGCAGAATGTATCTTTTCAAGCAAACACTTTTTCCAGTACTACACCATGTTCAGGTTTGGGTTATGTGCATTTTGAGAAACTTCCAAGGAGAAATGCTGACGGCTGCTAGGGCTAGAGGAAGCGCCGCACCCACCAAGAAGAGACACCCTTTCCCCAAAACCCATCCTGAACACACAGTTCCTCATCCCAGCTCTGAGAGCCCAAAAACTCATTAAAGGAGGAAGCAAAACCACCCAACAACCGTTACATAGCAGGCAGCACTCCAAGGAATCACAGCCGCTCCCAAAGCCTCTGTCCCCACACAAGATGTGCCATCCCAGAGCCCGCACTGCCTGCACCATCAGCACAGAGACTCATGAATTGATGTCCCAGCTCAGCCCCATCCTTGGCAGCCCCAAAGTGGCGCAACCCAGAGACAGGAGAGGTGGGGGGACTTTGGGCAGCTGCCTGGCTGGGGGAAGATGTGCACCAGCTGCCGGTGCTGCACCACTGCCCAGCCAGCTGAGCCGGCAACACACTGGTGGCCTCTGCGCCCGCTGACCTTTTGTGCTGCACTCTGGTTTATTTTCACTCTGAATGGCAACAGCAAAGCCAAAAGGGGAGGGCAGGAGACTAAAACGGGGGCTGCTGCTCCCAGATCCCCGCCAGGCTCATCCAAAGCTGGGCCTAGCGTGCCAGCATCCCCAGCATGCCACCAGTAAGGATGCCACTCACTGACAAAGAGCTCTCAGTCCCCCTGGGATGACTGCCACACAACGTGACAGACCTTCAGGTCCGACTTGGACAGAGAAATCCTATCACGACGCAAGGCATGATGTGCTCCTCCTCTAAAGGGAGCAGGACAGGCAAGACTCAGGCTCCTACATCCCTGAGGGACAGTGCAAGGGAAGGCTGCTGGAACAGACTCCAGGGCTTGCTCTGAGTCACAGTCCCAACAGTGAGGTTGCATGAGGAAGAGAAAGACAAAGAAAGAAAAGCCTTTCTTACCTTCTTCAGAGTCACCGCCCGCTTCCCCTTCTAGCTCTGAGGGATGGAGGGGCAGGGGAGTGATGGGAGTGGGAAGAGGAGGAAGGGAGGTGCGAGACAGAAAGAGAAATCAGAGTTAAGCAGCTCTGCCTTGCTCAGGCAGAGTCACACAGAGCACAAAGGAGCGCCCCACACCTCCTGGCACCGTGCTCCAAACTGAAACCCAGACTCAGACACCCCCACAGTTCACGTCAACATCCCAGAAATGATGTCCAAAACCCAGGACACTGGCTTCAGATGGGAAAGAGGGAACAGTGCAGCAGAGAGTGACCAAAGGGCTGCTCCAAGAAGCCCAGCAAGCACCAAGTAAGCATCAGCTCGCCCTTGATGGTGGAGGGAAAAGGATCTTGCAGTGTGAGTTCAATCAGCCTGTTGCCCCCAGGCCCAGATGGGTTTGCAGAGGTTACAGTCAGCCCTGAGCTGGCTCAGGAAGGGGCTCTGGGTGCTGAGGAGCAGTAAGGTCTGGCTTGGCAGGCTACTCCAGGACACGTCCCCAGGACAGCAGGACCTTTGCACTCAGGGACTGCTGTCCAGGATGGAAAGAGCTCTGGATATTGTTCTGGCTGACAGGCTCAGCTCCCAGAGAGCAAACTGTCTCCAGCTGTCCTAGGGAGGAGAAGGAATGTAAGGGGTGGGAGAGGGAAGAAAATGGGGCTGGGCAGGAAACAGGGCCACACGGTTATCTAGCCTTCACCACTGAAGACCTTACTGTGCTGAGCCCCCCAGGGCTGCACCAGCATCCTCCATGCTTACACAGTCCCTGACTGTGTCACCCTGACTTTTGTGTCACCACAAAAGGTGACAAGGACCGCCACGGCCACCTGGTCCCAAACGGGAGGTGAAGTACCTTCTCCAAACTAGGGACCCTTCCAGGGTATCCTCACAGACGCCCCCACAAAAAAATCTGTGTGCAGCCCCCATGCCCACACTCACCTCCCACGGGATGCAGCAGGATCTCAGCCGGGTTGTGGGGTTTCAGCCCCAGTGCTGAGAGCGGGGTCTTGGCCAGGCCAGGGGGAGAGCGCACTGTCGGCACAGTGGACAAAGCAGTGTTAGTGGAGAGAGAGGACACTTCACAAAGGCTGGAGATGCCCATGGCTCCCGAGCCCCCACAGCCCATCCCACCCACTGGCTGCAAGGGAGGGCTGCTAAGAACACGAGATGCACCAGTGTGAAGCAACACCCTGCAGAAGGATACTGATCCCCCTCTTCATCTGGGAGAGGACACAGGGCAGGAGGTGACTGGGAACCAGCACCCTGCCCCATTGCAAATCTGACAGGATGGAGAAAGGGGACAACTTCCACCAGGACAGGCCCAGATCCCATCTCCCAGCACCATCCCCACGAAGTCCCAGCATAAAGGCATGAAACCCCTTTCATTTCCCCTATGTGAGCAGCCATCCCAACCCAGCTCTCCCACACCTGAACTCCTTTCTGCCAGTCCGCACATCTGGCCGAGCTGGAATCCAGCTCGTCACCCCCACAAAACGGACAGAAGGACTGCCAAAAAAACCCTGCCCTCCAGACCAGCTCAATGGTGGGTGAGGATGTTCACACAGAGGGGTGGCAATGTGCACATGATGTCTGCACCCCTGTGCCCAGACAAACACACCTGGAGGAGCTGTGTGTTTGTATGGCTATGGTATGGATAGCAGTGGGGTTTCACAGGGCAGGGCAGACTGTCCCAAGCAGATTGGCCCTCTTCTCCCCTCCTACCCAGGTTTGTTTCATCTCCCTGATGCTATAATTTCCCATACCAGGGCAAACCTCAGGGCATCATCTTCAGCAAGAGGAACTAAAGGGCATGAGCCTCCAGCAGTGTTTGAATATCTCTGACTGGCAGCACAGGCTGAGGGCCTGTGGCGAGGCTGGGAGGCAGTGGGTAGTGGGAGCTCTGGAGGAAAGCCAGACCCTTCTTCTGAGCCCAGGTCCACTCAGCAGCCTGGGGCTGGAGCAGCTGAGCAGCCAAGTCCCTGGGAAACTAAGACGGCAGCACCTTCCCCAGTGCGTGTCTGATTTCCTCAAATCCAGCTGACCCCAAGCCACAATGTCAGCTCACACCTCAGCTGGCTGATGAGCAGCAGGATCCTCACACAGCCAGGAATTCTCCCAGGACCACCATCCCCCAGCAGAGGGGAATTGCTCCTGTATCCCCCAGGGCCACTTTGGCAAAGCCTGAAAGCTGCAGCTTCAAGCTTCCCAAAGCTTCCCTGGCTGGCGCTGGATAAAGAGCATGGCCTTGGGGGGTGATGGTGTTGCCATCACCTCTGCAAGTGACTCATCCCCAAAGCACTGACCCACTGCCAAAGGAGCTGTTGCTGCCCTGGGGCCGAGCTCTCAGACCTTCCGAGCTGCCAAGCACCCCAGCAATGATCCCACACTCGTCTCCTCATCCCATGAGACAGGGCTCAAACATCAGAGGATTGCAGGGAAGGAAGAGCAACAGTACAGAAGAAAACACCCCCAAGCTTCACAGGCTGAGCTGTGGGGGACAGGTAGCTTCACTGCAACCAGGACATGGCATCAGGGGGTGCTGCGCTCAGCCCAAGCATCCCCAACCCTAGAGCATCCCTCAGCCTTCAGCCTACAGAAGTGTTTTAGAGGGGATGGGGGGGCTGCCATCTTTTTAATGGGTTTCCCAGTGGACTGGCTGCTCCACTGCACTGCTCTGGCCCAAGTCGTGCTGTGCCGACGTGTGGCTGCTCCTCAGGGTTCATTGCTCAAGCTGGTCACACAAACCCAGTCCACACAAACCCACAGTGACTGTATCAGGGTTAGTCAGAACAGAGACGCCGCGCCGGAGGAGCAGAGACCAGCTGCGTGCAAAGGGCATGCATCCCAGCCTGTTTCCCCTCCTGCCTTTGAAACTGCGAGCAAGAAGTGTCATGGTGTTTGAGTCTGCCCTCCTGATCTTCACTCCCTCCTGCCTCCCTCCCACTCGCCTGCCACAGCAGTCTTGCTTCTCTTCATGCCATGTCAGCAGGAAAGATGGGGAGATGCAGGACCAGGATGGGGAGAAAGCATGCCTCTCTCCTCATCCCACCTTTGAATCCCATCCAAAAACACCCCTGTGAGTGAAGGGTGGGAAAACGCCAAGATAAGGGTGCCAAGCATGGGATGCTGAAGTAAGTGGGATGCTGAAGGCAGCATGGAGTGGCAGGATGTGGAGGAGAAAGGAGGATGGAGAAGAGGAGCGGTTAACATGGGGGTGGGTGTCTGGAACCTGGAGCTGTCTGACCCTTGGCAAATTTCTGGCTTGCCCAGAGCCACCCACCGAGCCCCTCTGCCTCCCAGAGCCATGGCACTTACAGGTGTTGGAGTAAGGGGTTTGTGGTGACACGGGGAAGGCTGGGGTGGGGGGAGAAATCTCACCGCCGCTGGAGGGTGGGCTGGTGGGGGAGGCACCCTCCATCTCCTCGAAAGCTTCCTTGTAGCTGTGGAGGTGAGGCTGGGGAGAGCAGGAGAAAGGGTCAGTACCGTCCCTATGATGGGCACAAACCTCTATGAGGGGGGCACAAACCAAGGAGAGGGGGCAAAGAGAAGGGTTTCACCTCCTCCCTGCTAACTACCACCACCACCACAAAAAGCATCATTGATCCCCAACTCTGTGGATGCTGTGAATGCTGACCGAGCCATCCCCCTCCCTGGAGGTGTTTGTCCCCAGTCAGCCACCCCCCAACCCCAGCACGCCTCTACTCCAGCCCACCTCCTTGGGCCTCCCTCCAGGGTTGGCCGCGATGGTGCTGACCACCTCAGGTGAGAGGACGGTGGGGCTGCGGGGCGAGCTGGGCTCTGGTGAGCTCTTCTCATAGTGGCTGTCGCTGGGAGTCCGCTTGCGGGCAGGGACAGCGCTCTCCTCCAGAGGCTTCTCCTGGGACTGCACCCCTGCAGGGCAAGCACAACGAGGTAGAGGGGTAAGGAGCTGCCAGCTGAGATGGGGACCAGCAGGAGATGCTCCAGGCCTGACCTGAGAGGTCTCAGCTTCAGCACTCAACTGCATCAAACCCCCAGACCAGCACAGGTAGCTGGAGCAGATACACCCTACAGCAGTGACCCCAGACCAGGTGATAAAGCAAGGCAGGGCTGTGGCTAGTGGCTAAATTACTGCACTAGCCCTCCCAAGCACTATCAGACTTCCAGGAACAACAATCTCCAGCAGTAGGTGCAAGGGGCAAGAGCATCCTGAGGTTAGCCCAGACAGCCCAGCTCTGCAGAGCAGGGAAGCAACAGGGCCTCCCGACAGCATCATAATGGGAAAGGACCAGATCACCCAGCACAAGGACAGCTGGATTCAGCTGCCTCCCTGCTCCCACAGCCAGATGTGGCTTCAACCACAGCAGTGGAAAAAGCCTGGTTTTGTGAGTGCCCGAGGCAGAGGGAGCACTGGATCAAGAAGAAAGAACCCAAGAGAGGAATGGTGCAGGGAACCCTAAAAAACCACTGCTGCTCTGTCTCAAGTGTAAAGCCATTCTAAAAGGAGAGATCAGTGTCTCTCCTCCATCTCCCCCCAAACCTCCTTCCCAGGTCCCAGCAGAATGAGCCACCAATGTCCACAGCCTGGGGGGAAGAATAGAGTGAGCAAGTCATCACAGGAGAATGGGTTTCTTGGGCTGTGCAGATCCCCATTGGCTGGGATAAAGCCCAGGAACACAGACAAAGTTGGCAGAGGGCAGGGGAGCTCAACTCTCCCAGCACCTGACAGTGCCCAAACACACTTTCTAACCCACCTCGCCTGACAAAGAGGTTAACCCGGGCTCATGGATGATGGTGCCAGGTTCAGTGCACAGCAACCCCACAGAGTACCACGGGCACAGCGCAGAGCCCCGTGGGACTCACTCCTACCCACCAGCAGAGTGACAGCACTGTCTCCTCTACTTTTCCCACAGAATCACTGAGCACTCGTGCTCCCCTTGGTCAGCACATTAGGGAAGAAAAAAAGAGAAAAAGGAGGGGGAAAAAAAAAAGGAGAAAGGCCAGCATCACGCTCCAGGAAATGCACTTTTCAAACACCAACTCCTTTCCCACGGGCTGGCGGAGGAAAACCAGCCATCAGCTGCTTCCCCTCACTCCCCGGGGCTCCACATGGGACCCACGCCTCGCGCCCACTGACCTCCCCTCTTCACTGCTCGGCACACGCACCCGGAGCTTTCCCGGCCTGGGGAAAAGGCTGGGAGCGGGGAAAGGGCTGGGAGAGCGGGAGGGAAGGAGGTGGCCGGGGTGCATTTCTAAATAATCAGCCCAGTGAATGGCAACAACAATAAAATCGCGCCTCGGGAGGAGAGGCAGCCAGGCTGCGAGGCGGGGGACGCGAGCCAACGGGGCTGGCTCCAGCCGCGGAGGCGGCCTGGAAAATTCCACTAAGAGCAGCTTTGAAACACAACTCCCGATCCCTTCTGCAGGTGCTCACTGGCACGGGGGATGGCCATTAAAAAGACCCGTGGAGTGAACAGGGGGACAGGGAGGGTGCCTGGGAAGCTGTCTTGCAGGCATGGGCAGCATTGCATAGGGCCACCCCATATCTTTTGACCTGCTCTTCACTTTAAGGGACTGATGCCTGCAGTTGTGAGCAGAGGGAGAAACAAGACACTGGGAAAAAATAAAGCAAACTCTTCTATTTTCTTTTTTTCCTTCCAGTATGTGTACTGTGGGTTCTCCTGAACACTGCAGGAGCATCACCAGGAGCATCCCGTGGCCCATTCCAAAGTGAGCTGCAGGGCCCGAGCACTTCAGAGAGGCAGGGACTGGCTCCTCGAGCCGTGCGTGCCTGCCTTGCTTTGCATTTTCCATTTGGGAAGCACTAACCCATGGCAGATTGATGGAGCCTGGCTATCAGTGCACATCACACATGTGCAGCGTGGGACCCCCTGCTCTATCCCCAGGGCTTCACGTCACCTAACCACAGGGTGCTGGACCTGGCCCATTGGGACACCCAGGAGCTCAGCAAGCCCTGGCTGCTCCACTCCCCAGATGCAGAAAGCGGCCGGGGCCACAGGGAGGGGAGGGAGGAGAAGGGAAAAAAGGGACTCATTGTTCAGGAGCGGAGAGTGGGAAACTTCACAGGCCGCCCGGAGCAAAGCCTGGAGGAAACCCAGGCTCTGAGCATGGCTCCCCCAACCCCCTGGGTGATTTATGGGATGGAAACTATGCTTGAAAAACAAACTCTCCCTTCCCTAGCTTGCTTTGCCCCCTCAGCAGACATACAACCTCCCTCAGCCATGGTACTGTCACTGGACTCCCAAGGGCTCCCTGGCTGGCTGCAGGATGGCAGATTCCTGTTCTCAAAGGGGGAGCAGCAGCCTGCACCCCACTCCTCACCCTCACACCCAACACCTGTGGCACTGTCACTCCTCTTGCTGCTCATTTAAGTACCTAACCTAGTACCAACCCACCGCCCCCAGACTCAGCACAGCTCTAGGGCTGGGGAAGGGCAGGGAGCACAACAGCTGAGGAAGGAGGAAACAGGGGGGATGGCGAACCCAGGTAATTTTGCATCTGGGGAGCCAGGTTTTTAGGCCAAATCAGGAGGCATCTGCTTTTAGGCCATGAGATGCTAGAACTACTGCCAGGCAAGAGCCAGGTGATATCCCCAGGGTGGACAGGAGAGAACAAAGAAGCACCCCAAGGCCCTTGGGATCTGCACTCAGCGGGTAAAGCCAGATGGGGACACACAACACCGAGGGAAGAGAGATACGAACTCATTCCCTGCTTTCATGAGGAACAGACATTGTCCTGTGCTGCTTCCCATCAGAACCCAATTCACCCTGTCCCAGCACAGACTGCTCCCCACCTCCCACCTGATTACCCCAAAATGGGCACAATAAAATACCTTACTCTGTGCTGAGGACTCGGAGGGTTCAAACCTCTTTGGTCCTCCTGGGGAGAAACACACGGTGCCAGTGGGGCGAGAAAGGTCACACAGAGAGCTCCCTCTACCACCTTCCCCTTGGCCTGGGTGGGTGCACAACAAGCACCAAGCAGGTCACCAGCACGCGTCACCCAGGGCAGACTCACCTCCAAGGAGCAAAGTCACACTGCATAAAACGCAGCCTCAGCAGCCCAAACCCTCCAGACCAACCCATGGGGATCCCTAAACTGATGTAGGAGAGACCCTGCTGGGCTGACAATTGGCTAAATCTGGATTCTGTGGAGCTGCACCCCAGCCCTTGCTTCCCAAAGGGGTAAGGCCATGGTCAGGGCAAAGCTCAGAGGGGATTCAGCAGGGGTCCAGAATTGGCCCAGCAATGAAAACCCCACCAGCAAGCAGTGCCAGGCTTGGATGAGATGCAAAACCAAGCGTGGGCAGGGGAGTTTATACCCAGGGCCTGGAGGAGCTCACTGGGAGCCCTGACCATCACTCTGCTGAGAAAAAGGATCAATCCTGCATGGAGATGGTCTCCTGAGTCTCCCTCCATCCCACATCCATGCAACACACAGATCACTCAGCATGCAGTGATAGAGGAGGAAGGAAGGATGAAAGGGAAGGAGAGAGAGAAGATGGGAAAAGGGAAGGAAGGATGAGAGGGAAGAATGCAGGAGAGGAAAGAAGGATGGATGGGGGAGGTTGGAAAACAAGGAAGGAGGGGAAAGGAAGGAGGTGGAATGAACAAACCGGAGAAGGACCGTTGCTGGTTCAGAGGAGGACGGGGGACTTTGGTGCTCTTGTTGAGTTCCCTGAGCTTGGCGTTGTACTCTGCCAGCATACCAGGACAGGGAGTGCATGGAGGGTGGGAGGTCACAGAGGACAGACACAGTCCCCCACAGAGAGAGGAAGGGGCACACAGGACAAATGTCACAAGATACAACAGGGAGAGAGAGAGAGAAAAGAAGAGGAAGTATTAGCTGGGGTCCAACAGATGAGTCTGGGGTCATTTGGGGTCTGAGTGATCTCAGTCTCTGCTTGGAGCTGCTTTTCCATCAGCCAACTTGCCTGGCTCCAGGCACCACATAAACCCACATGGGAAATCAATGGTGGCTCCTAGCCATACATAGCCTTGTGCAACACCACAAATGCCCCATCGCCGCCCTATCGCCACCCGCTCAGGGATGGCACCATGCAGGTCCCCTCCAGCACAGAATGCTCAGGACTGGGACAAGAAGGGGTGACCCCAGATGCCTTGCTAGGAGACAAGAGGGACTTAAAAGGATGACAGGACCACCTCCTGCCTGTGGGGAGGTGCTAGGCATGCCAGTGCTACCCCTGTGCTGTCTCTTCCCCTCCATCATCAGCAGGAAGAAGGAATGGGAGCATTCCCCCAGCAAGAGCAGAGGAGGTGTGAGATGCTCCTCATCTCAGCGCCAGGACATGCAGGCAATTTATAGCAGCAGGGAATGTAAACAAACATGTCCATGCCCCACTGTCCCCGCTGGCCGTCCCCTCCCGGCGCTGGCTTCAGGACACCTCGTTCCCGCCAGAGGTCAGGCCACCCGCCTGCGCTGTCCCCACCTCAGCACAGACAGCCCAGCTCCAGCGGAGACAGGTGGCCACAGGCTGGGCACCATCCCCCAGATGCCTCTCTCCTCCCTGAAAAGCCCAGTAGCTGCAGGGGATGACAGTGACCCCAGCCCAGCCCCGAGGACCTGACCCCAGGCTTGGGGGTATGGATTTTTCTGGTAGACACCATAAAAAAACCATTTCCCACACACTGCAAATACTCTTCCTCCTCTCCTTAGAGCTGTCCTCTTTTCCAGCCCATTTCAATACTTCATTTGGGGCAGCAGGGGAGGGCAGGCATGTGCTGCTTATAACATTAAGTCCAGACATACACTGTGGTTTGGGCATCCATGTCTCCTTAGGTTTGTTTAAATTCTTTGCAGAAGCCCCACAACCCTTCATGAATCTCATCTGGATCACTAAGGTCAGGTTCAGACGGATGCAAACATCCTCCAACAACTCTATGACCCTCATTTCCATTCCTGCCACTGGCACCCCTCCTGCCCCCCACCCTGTGACTCAGTCCCCACTGCTGGGAGGTTGATACTGTTGGATTTTTCCAGCCAAGCCTTTTCCCCCTCCCTCTAATGCCGAGCGAGTTTCTGGACTGAGCACAGAGTTGGAAGGGATGGAGCTGCCAAGCCCCAGCATCACGAGCTGGCCCACAGCCCCAAACCCTTCCCAAATGTCGCTCTGCAATTGAACAACTACAGATGAAGCAGTGGGGAGGGAGGGCACCAAGCTGCCACAGCACCATAGCACCTTCTTCCCAGGTGGCTGGGACGCTCTTGTGTCCCCTAAGGCCCTGATCTAGAGCTGCAGGAGGACAGGGCATGGGTGGATGTAGCTTCCCCTCCACAGCACAGAGCTAATGCCTTCATCCAGGCACAGCACTAACACTCAGCAGTGCACCCAGCCAAGCACCAAACCCCTCTGGCAGGGCTAGGAAATGTCTTCCCAGCCCCTGACCACTGCCCCAGGGCTAGGTCCAGATTCAAACCACCCTGAGCCAAGCTGGGCAGAATTACAGCTTACAGGCAACAGCCTAGTCCCCACTCCAGCAGCATCACAGCTGCCCAAGGAGGAGGTCCAAGCACTGAACCCACCAATCAGGGAGAAAGCAGAGACTGAAATCAGGGATGAGCGCAGCTACATCAAACACAAGGCAAGTTCTCTGCTAGGACTCTATACCAGCTCACGCTCAGGGCAGGGAGAGCACCATGTCCAAGCAGGACAGCCTCAGCCAGAGATGAAAACATTTTCCCAAATTCTCCATATTCTCCCTAAAGAAAGAAATCCCCCTGAGACCCAGTGACTGGCCCCACCAACAAGGACGGACCAGCCCTGTTACCCTAACGGGGGGAGGATGGGGGGGATCTGACACTCTCCCCTGCCCTGCATGTCTCCATGGCAGGTGGCTCAGTCCCAAGCCCAGATCCAGCACGGACAAGGAGTCTCTGCATCACTTATCCCCAGCTCCACCATGCATGCCACCCCCGTGTGCTCCAGCACCTCGGGACATGCGATCCTCCCCATTCCCCCAAGGAATCAAAGAATCCTACCTGCCACCCTGTGGGCCACCAGGCCCTCCAGATTCAAGGGCTCTTCTGCTGACCTCGACAGGTCTTCATAGCTCTCCGGTCCCTTGAGGGGCATCTGGTTTTGTGCTGGGACGGTGGGGGAAGGTGGGGAGGAGGTGAGTTGCTGCTGGGACCCCACAGGGCTGTAGCATGAGGTGCCGAGTGGGATAGTGCCCATCTGTGCTCCGGCCGGGGCATGGCTGTAGCTCCTGGGCTCTGGCAGTGGTGCCAGCTGGTAGCTGTAGGGCGAATAGGTTTCCCGATACTCATGTACCCCATAGTCCAGCTCTCCAGGAGAATAGGCTTTGCCCCCGGGCTCAGAGACCACAGGGCTCACGGACGTGCCGAAGGACCTTGGCTGGGCCACCTGCGGAGTTGGCCGGGCGTAGAGACCAGCAATGGGCTGGGTCGAAAGGGAGGAAGGCAGGGGTCCGGCTGGCTTGTCCTGACGGGACGTGGCAGGCACGCTCTGCGACTTGTGGACGGCAGGTGCGAGGTCCAGCATGAGGACATCCAGTGCTTCGATGGACTGCTCAATCTCCCGGCGAGAGGGCGCCCGGGGGAATTCGGGCATGCTGTGGCTGTGCGGGGGCACTGTCTGCAACGGGCTGGGCTGGGGGCTGCAGCTAGAGATGCTGGGGCTGTGGCTCTCCATGCCACCTTCCTGCAGCCGGGAAGGTGGCCGGCTGCCTCCTTGCTGTTGCCAGGAATTCAAGCCCCTCTGCACAGCCTCCCGGCTGCTGGTGCTGCGAGCCGGGGCCTGGGGCAGCGCCGGGTTCACATCATACTTGGCAGTGTCCACTGCCGGGAAGGACCGGGAGCGGTAGGTTCCGGGGTGGTCGTAGGCATACAGGTAGGGCTGGGAGCTGGGCAGCGGCTGAGGCTGGAGCCACCCCGGGGTGTGGGAGCCCGGCAGGCGCTGTGGGTAGCCAGCCAGGTGCTCCTGAGTGGATGCCGAAGGCCGCAAGGAAGGCAGCGTGTCACGGAGGTGGTGGCCCATCAGGGTGTTCTGGTTGTTGTAGGGGTAGCCACCATTGGAGAGCGGCTCACCATCGTACAGCCCCTCCTTGAGCAGCTTCTCAGCCCCATTGCAGCTCGAGGGACCATTGGGCAGCGATGACAGGCTGCCCACCCGGGGTGCCTCCTGGTAGCCAGTCTCACTGGCAGTGGTGGTGCCATCCAAGGAGGAGAGCGTGCCCAGGCTGCCCACGCTGTGCCCGTCCTGGTTAGGCAGCTCATCATCCAAGATATCTGTCTCCCGCTCGGCCACCAGTGCCGCGGCATTCCCATTGACGTGCACCTGAGCCGGCACCACGTGGCGGCCCGGCATGGCGGGCAGGCGTGCCGGCACAGGGCCGGGCATGTGGTTGTGCATGGGCGGTGCACTCTCCAAGCCAAAGCCAACAAGGAGACGATCCAGCTCCTGCTTCTCCTCGGGGCTCAGCACCGCCTGGCCACTGGGCGCCCCGGTCACCCCCGGCTCATCGGTCCGGTCGGTCTTGGTAGAGGCGGTGGAGTTGCCTGAGTCGCTGCTCACTGAGAGTGTGTGCTCGACGTGGTTGGGTGCTGCCGAGAGCGGCAGTCGGGCAGCGTTGACGGCACCGGTGCTGCCGTGGAGGGAGTCTTTCTTCTTCACTTTAGCGTAGAGGCTCCCATCCAGGGGCCCTTGCGTGTGCCCAACTTCTGCAAGGGGAGAAACGAACACGAGACCCCAGATCAATTGCTGGCTCTCTGCACGGAGCTAATGGGTCCCATTAGCTGGTGATTTCGATTTCTTCCGTGTGCCAGAACACTTAACGACCAGCATCGATGTCTCCTCGGTACCCTCCACACTCCCACCGGCGCCACCATGCAGAGACATCGGAGCCAGATCCTCCCCATCCCCATGCCCCCACAGCCCCCCGATTTGTATGCAGGCACTGCCTGATCCACCAAATATCCCGTGCCCTACTTCCAGGCATCATTCCTAGCAATTCTCCTTCATGGTCGACAAGGGCCAGGGCTACCCACACAGTCAGCTATTGCTGCGCCACAGGGCTCATCCAGCCCCAAAGGGCCATGTGGCACCAGGGAGGCAAACAGGGAGGGTGGAGGAGATGCACCACAGGCCGTAGGAGGACGGGTGGAGGCAGTCAAGACGTGGCCTTGTAGCTCTTTGTGTCTCCGGCTGGATGGATGTACTCAGCCCACGGGTGAAGGACAGATGAACCACAGACCCACCTTCCCTCTCCCTGCCCACTCTCCTCCCAGATGATGCATGGATCCAGCCAGACAGACATCCTTGACTTTTTCTTCCCTGGCTACAAGAGGCTCCCATTCTTTCTGTTCTTTCCCTTTCCTCGCTCAGGCCAGGTCAATCTGCCCCAGAGCTTCTGCACCGGCAGTGCCACTGCCCAACCCTGAACATGCAGCGCCTCCTCCCCGGGAAGATCCTGGCACCATGATTTAAGTCCAGTGTGGGCAGCTGGCTCTGCTCCACAGCCCCAAAAGGCTGGGGGGCAGCCAGGGCATGGCAGTATCACCACCAGTAATCCTGCACTCCAGTTCTGAGCCCCCCAGCTCCCATCACACCCGTCAGCACCAACACCACAACCAGCTGCACCCTTTAAACCTTTCCAAGTGGGGCAGACAGGTTTTGGGGATACAGAAGGACCTTGGCCACTGACAGCAATGGGAATAGTTCCCAAGCTGCATCCCACCCTCGCCAGAGCAAGCACAGCACTGACGAGGCTGCAGACTCTTGTTTTTCCAGCTCCCTGACGAGGTTTCCTGGAAGGTCCCGCGAGCAGTGTTAAACACTTTCTTTTGGAGGAAAAAATGACTCTTCCCTGGCGGGGGGCCAGGCGGCTGACTCAGGGACGGAAGACGGCCCTAACACGATAGTGTGAAATCAGAGCGCTCCTATCTGCAAGCAAAACACTTCCGAGCCGGGACAGCTTAACCAGTCCCACGCCGCCGCACCCGCACTCCGGCAGCTCCCACGCCAACAACCCCCCTCACCACACAGAAGGGGGGGCCATAACACCGAGCCCAAGTCCTACCAAGTCAGGACCCTCTCCTAGTCGCTGATTTTCCACTCCTGAACGACCACAGGCAGTATCTCAAGGAGGCAGTTGAGCCCCCAAAGGCTCCCGCTGGCTTGAAGATGTCTCAGGACCCCGCAGCAAGGTCCTCTCTGGGCACTTGGTATGGGAAAGGGTGATAATTTCTCCCAGAGACTCAGAGCTTCTTCATCCAGCCAGTTAAGCCAGGAGCCAGTAGCATTTGACTCCACAACACCTCCCTTACTGGGGAAAAGGGGAAGAGAGGGAGGGAAACCCTTTCCATGGAGGGAAAAAGAAAAAAGCAGCATATCCAAGGGCAGTGTCAATGCTGGACAGGCTGAGACATTGCTTGGAGACAGGGGGAAAGGCACAGCCCTCCTGTCTGATGGCAGCAATGGGTGCTGGCTGGTCTCAGGAAACAGGGCAAAAGACAGAATGGGGGCTGGGATAAAAAGGGCAGAGGAATGGAAAGGAAAAGGGAATAAATAAATATAAATATGAGCACATGGTGCCAAGGGAGAAAATAGACAGGAAAGGCTTTAATTACTCTTTGGGCTGGGTACTGCCCCACGGCTAGGAGAAATGTCTCCAAGAGGGGTCAGGATGGGACACAATGCAATTCATGGCAGAGACAGAAAGCTACGAGCATTATGTCCTACCTTCCCCAGAACCTCTGGCCAGGAGAGGACATAGAGGGGCTCAAGAGCAGTACCAGGGTAGTAAGCAAGGAACAGCCTGTGACATCTCAGCCGTCAGCCAAGCCCTCATCCTGTGGTTGCTCTGACCCACACCTGGATGTTCCTCCTGTCCTCAGCCCCTTGCACCTCCTAGGTTCTGATGCTATGAGACAAATCCTGCTATTCACTGCCACTCTGAAGCCTCCTCAACTACCCCTGGGCCACACTATCACTCATATGACTATCTATTGCGTGTCACCTGAGAAGGTGAATAAAATAAAATAAAATAAAATAAAGATAAAATAAAATAAAAACTAAGGGTAACGGGACAGAACACCTTAGCCAAACCAGCCACCCTCAAAGCAGCAGGCTCTTGGGACCCCATTTGCAAAGTGTCTGCAGCTCCCAGCAAGGTCAGATTTAATCCCTGAAGGTCAGAGCAGCTCTAGCCTGGCAGACTGTGCCATCCCATCATGGGCTGGGTTTGCAGCTCTGCTCTGGCTCTATCTGCTCCAGCTGTATGGAGGCAGCTGCGAGAAGCTCTGAGCCCAGCCAGCTCCCAGCCCTGCTGCCAGGCTCACTGCCCCGAGAAATGCTCTGCTCTCTCGCTCCCTAGCACCCTGTGGCTACACCCAGTAAAAAAACTGATCCAGGACAAGTGTGACAAGACTGAGGGGGTCAGCTCGCATCCCCAAAATCCCAGGCATCTGCCTCACATGCAGTGGGGTGCAGCACACAGCATCGTGCACCAGCACAAATCCTGTCCACAGCTATGCACTGGTGCAGAAGATAAGGCTGAGACATGACCGTGTCTCCCCCTGTCCCGCCCCCAGCAGCATCCCACCTGCTGCCTCCACTACCCACCACCCAGAGCCCTGGCCCCAACTGCAGGGAAGAGTCTGGCGTCCCGGGACCCTTTGCAGGATCCAGGGTGTGAGCTGAATCTCACAGGGAAGAGTTTAGCCTCCTCATCGCCGGTTTCATCCTGTAACCAAATATGATGGCACGGAGCAACCCCAGCCCCTGAGCCGTGGGTCACCACAGCCACAAATTCCCCGCCCAGCTCCCAGACCAAAGAAAAGCAAAGTCAGGACTTACCAAAAGGGACGGGGACGAAAAGATCCCAAGCGGAGGGAAGGAGCAGGCAGCAAAATCGCTTTCCTTCACCCCTTCCAGCACCAGAGCCTTCCAGGGGCACCTGGTGTGGTGGCAGCTCGAACGACGTCCGCAGCCAGCTCCGTGTGTCCGTCCAGGACAGGAGCCGACGGCCTGGAGCTGGCTCGGGTTGGCGTTTGTCCCTTTGGCTTTGCTTTCCCTCTCGCGGAGGGAGCTACTCCCTTCCCAGCGCCGTGTCCCGCGGGGCCGCGAGAGGGGCACCCGGCCGGCGGCGGGGCGCCGAAAGGGCCGGGGGATCGGGAACCCCAGCACACGGGGAGCTGGAGGGGAGGATGGAGGAGCCGAAGGTGGCGGAGATGGGATGGAGGCGAGGAGGTGCGGCCGTGCTCCCCTCCGCCCCAGACCACACAGGGACCACAGGGAGGAGCGGGAGGGGAAGGGGAGCGGCGCGGGGAGGGCGGCGGGGCCGCCCCAGCTCCAGTCCCAGCCCGAGTTAACCTCAGTGAGGTGCGGAGAGGGTGGGAGCCATGGAGGGAGGACAGCCAGACAGACAGCTTCCAGCTATGAATATTAACTACTTCCTCCACAGGCAGGGCTCCGCCGCGTTAACTGTTTCCTAGGCAGGACAGACAACCGGACAGCTGGACAGCCTGCCCACCTCGCACCGCGCACTGAGCATCACCCCACTGGGTGACCCCTTCATTTGAGACGCTCAGCCCTGCCTGGCTCCTGTGTGCATGCGACACACCTGTCCCCAAAGAGCAGCGACACATTCAGGGTGGGGATGTCCTTCCAAGCCACACATGATGCTGAAACCCAGACGCGTCTGCAAATTCAAATGTCTTGCTGGAGACTTGAGTTTCTCCGTCTGAAGTAACTACACAGCTAAAGAGGGGTGGAAACTAGCCATGGACAAGCAACTGACCCTGACAACCCATTTTCACAGTCCCCTTGCCTGTCCTGCCAGCACCACTGGCACAGCATGGACATGCCAGAACTGTTTTCGGGATGCACACACTGCCCTACTCTGTGACAGGAGTTATGGCACGATCCCATCCACTCCAGAGCTGTCTGAGACCAAACTGCTCCACCCCAAGCAAAATCCATGCTGGGATGGTGCTGGCCATTTGCTGGTCCAGGTGACAGAAAGCCCACCCCACGTCCAGGCCCCTGCCTGAACCCATGTTCAGGACTCCACAACTCAGCTGATCAAACATACTCTGCAAAACGTGAGGTTCCCTCCCAATCCCACTCTAATCCCCCAAACTGTGCGTTTCCCACACCCCCATGGATGACGGCAGGGGATGAGAGCAGTGTTTCCAGCCGGCCCCCTGACTCACAGCCCTGTTTGCTCCCACATGCCAAGCCAGTGTTCTTCCAAAACCTCCAAAGTTTCCTTGCTTCTCTGCCTTACTTTTTGTCCCGGCTGTCTCAGCTGTGGGAGGGCAGACAGAGCTCCCCACTCCTGCCAGGGGACAGCCCCAGCCCTAAGCACAGGAACTGCTGCAAGTTTTGACTTCAAGGGCAGTTTAAAGGGGGAAGACAAGGGGCTGAGCTTCCACCAGCTGATCCCTCTCTCCCTGAATCCCAGCCCTGCCTGGTTCCTGGTCCCAGTGGGAACAAACCCCATCACCACCCCATATGACAACCCCAAATACCAGGTCAGAGGACAGATCCTGCCCTGGGAATAGCCACACTCCAGCTGAAATGTCTCACCAAGCCCATAGATGCTCCAGCATTTCACCCCTGAGGAATAACCAGAAGCAAAGGGAACACTCCCTGTGAATTCCCATCCAGCCCTCGCAGATCCCCACTGCCCTCCAAAATGCCCACCTCAACTCGCCCTTACCTTGCAGCAGATGAAGCAGCGAGCAGCAGAGAGGAGCAGAATAAGGAAGGGAAAGTGGATTCCTTCAGCTTTAGTCAGCTGGTGAAGGCGAGAGGAGAGCCAGTGACCCCCCTCCCCACCGAGCCTGGCCTAGGGACCGATCCAGGTGCGGGGGGAGAGCAGCAGCCTGCCAGCTGCTCCAGCAATGGATTTAACAGCTCTGGCCTGGCTCATTTGGCTCTCCACCTCTGCACAGCCTGGCCTGCCCTCTTGGGCAGCCTCAGCCCCTCCTGATAAGTGGGACAGAATTTGACCCCACTAGGAAAGGTGGGGCCATGAGATGCCAACCCTCCTGGGGGACAAACAGATGACAGCAACCCCATCAAGGGGCTTTCTTCTCCATGGAAAAGTGCAGGATCCGCATCCAGCTCCATCTGTGGGGTTCCAGGACCCCCTGACCTTTGCCACATACAATTCAGGCTCTGCTGTGACCTCCCCTCACTGGAAGGGTGGGATGCTCATCCCAGTCCCCACCCCAGCCAGCCCTGCCTTGCAAGTGGGGATGAGCTGCAGGGGAGCCCTATGCCAGAATCATGACTCAGGTAGGGATTTAGGAACTCTCTCGCAGATGCTGGATTTGGCCAGGCCCTGGCCACTCTCTTCCCCAGGTCTGGTAAAAAGACAGGACAGGCAGGGCCAGCCCACGGTGGGTCCAAGGACCAGGGGTTACAGGGAGCTGCTGGGCTGGGGACACATGCCCAGCCCTTTCATATTTTCTCACACCACCCTGAGATAGAAGAGCTTGGGGTTCCCCCACAAAAGTCACACATCCAGACCTTGAGGACAGCCCCTTCACCAACTCCATGCCAGCCCCAGCACCCTATTCTCCATCAGCAGTGGTTTTCTCAGCAAAACCAGACCAGGCCATAAATGATCTCCCAGTTACCCATCAGTATCTGAAGTATCCCAAACATTTCTCTGCAGCTATCCTCCAACCAGCTGCAAACACAGTAATGCCACATCCAGCTTCCAGCCTCCTCCTGCCTCCCTGGAGCCAGCTTGGCACCCCAAAGAGAGCTACCACAGTGCTGGCAAACGCAAAAACAGCCAGAAGAAGAAGCATGCCATCACCTCCATTTAGCCTTCAAACACCCTCAGCCAACCAATGGCCATGGGGGCTGCAGCAGGAACCCGCCATGCAGCCACCACTGACCCCAGAGCCCCTTTGAGGAGGAGGAAGGAGGGCAGGCAGAGCCACTTGCCTTCCCCAGGCTGTGCAGACATGGATGAGGGGCAGAAGGACAGGCTGGGGTTATCCCAGCATAACCCACTCTCCCTAAGGACCACGGGACAGCCCAAACACAGTGGGCAGCAGGGACCCTGCCTGAGTAAAGCAGGAGGGCAAGTTCCCTGATGGGGCCAGTATGTCCCATGGAAGTGGCTCACAGAGAGCCTCTTGAATCCAGCTGTGTCCCCTCAGCCAGAGAGCAAGATGTGGGGGTACAGATCCCCCTCTCATGCCCCCTGCTCTGGAAGGGCTTAGCCAACCGATGATCCCGCTGCCAATGAGTTTCCCCTTCTCCATGTCCCCACAGATAAGCACCGCAGAGGCGAGGGGGATGCCAGGACAGGCACCATCCCCAGCCACCCACCTGCTTCTCCAGCTTTGGGATCCCACAGGACCATCCCACCCTGCCAGGCACCCCCCAGCCCTTATGGGTGCTCCATGCTGCGACAAAGCTGCTGGAGAAAGGGCATCCACCTCCATTGAGAGCGGCTGTGGCCAGCAGAGAGGCAGCATGTGGGAACCCACCGTTTGGCAGGCGATCCCGATCCCGCTGGCCCAGGCTGCAGCGACGATCCGCGGGGAGCCTTCGCCGAGTGGCAGGACAGGCAGTGGCGGGGACAAGGAGCAGCGGCTGATCCCAGCCCGGCGTGGGTCCCGGTGCCAACCTCACCCCCCTCCACCCCCGGACGCCGCTTGCTCACGCCTGGTGGTGCCAAAAATGTGGCGTGCAATTCCCTGACCAAATAAGGCAAGAACGACCATAAACAGGGACCCCCCCTGCACTGCCAGACACCAGAGTCCCCATCCTGACTTGGGACAGGCTGGAAAAGAGGCAAAGTGACAACAGAGAAGGAAGAAGATGGGAAACCCTCGCTGACTCCCACCACCACTGCTCAAAGTGGCCCATGAGACAGCTGGGGAAAGACCCCTTTACAGATGGGCTTCTTGTAGCTGCTTGTGCTGGCACAGGTCAGAGGGCAGCCTTCTGCCTGCGGCTTCACCCTTCCACAGTCCCGGCTCATCTCCAAACTGGGGCAGTGTTTACAAATTCAAGGTGCCCTCACTCCCTATTGCCACCCTCCCAGCACAGAGGACAGCCCATTTGGTGCATGGAGGCACCTCCACAGCCCTGACATCTGCTAAGACCCCCAAGGGGGAATGGACAGGAGCCCTGAGGTAGTTCTGCAGCCCCAGTATTCACCGACCCCCCGTGAGAGGACAGAGATGAGTCCTGGGGTACCCCTGCAGCCCTGTGAGGGGCTGGGGGTGCAGAAACTTTGGCCCAGGGTCCAGAGGGGAACACTTGCAATGAGGCACTCAGGTCTCTGCAGGCGGGAGGGGGCTGCCAGGCAATCTTGACAGCTTGAGGCTGGACCCACAGCCCCCCAGCTCGTACCACATAGCTGAGCCTGCACATCACGAGTTGCCTGTTTACTGCCCTGTGCCAAGGCGAGTGCCCGTGCCAGCTCCTCAGAGCCGCCCCAGGTCCCGTTCCATGTGACCACCATAGCAGAGACACTCTCGCCTGCCCCAGGCACCCAGAGCCCCCACCCTCCTCTGCAAGCACAGCCATCCACAGCTCCCACTCAAAGCAGCTGGTGACCTTCAGGGACATCAGGGACCGCAGCTGTCCCTGCTCCAGGGACGCCTTTCCAGATCTGGCCAGGAAAGTCCAGGCATATGCTTGGCCCTTGCCTCCAGGACAGGGGCCCACCACCTTTCGACATACAAGTCCTGCCCATTCCTGCCAAGTGGGTGACAGCAGTCAATTTGCTGCAACAAAATGGGTGCTCAAGGGGCTTTTCCCAGCTCTGAAAGATGCAGAAGACTCTCCAAGGCCAGTACAACATCCTCATCCCCCCAGGGATAACTAAGGCACAGCTACATCCTGCCATGCTTGCGGCATGAGGAAGTAGCTGGGATACCTAATGGTCCTGCAGAGATGGGGTTTGGATTTCCAAAAGCTCTGGGTCATAAACTATGGCTGGACTCTGCTTGTGCAAACAGGACTTTGACAGCAAAGCACTGAAAAGAAGAGCCAAAGCTCCCTGGCACAGTGGCAGAAGGCAAAGTCCACAAGATCATCCTCTCTCATCCCTTGGCCACACTGCTCCCACCAGCTGCCACCTGTCTCCAGCTCTGCTGCCCACCAGTGTCCCCTTTCCTGGGGTAGGGGGTATTTCCATGTGGACACCTTGTGAGCCCTAACCTTTCTCCAGGTGCTTGCTGGGCAGTGGTGGCTCAGCCCAGGCCCCCTCTGCACTGTCCTCGCGCTGGATGTTGAAGTTCTCGTAGGAGTCCCAGCGGATGAGTGGGTCAGACGTGTTGTAATCCACAGAAACACTGGGCCCATTCTCCAGGTGCTCCATGCCTGGAAAGAGGCAGGATGGTCAGGTAGGATGGCGATGGAACCAGCAAGGGTGGAACGGGGGAATAGGTGGAGCAAAGTGCATGCAAGGAAAATAGAGCAGGAGCCATAGGGCAAGGCAGGAGACTCTTGTAGGAAGGGCAGCATCAAGACATGGATGAGCACAGGATGTACATCGAGACTCACAAACAAGGTGTACAAAACTGCCTGGGGCTTTTGGGGTTGCCTCGAGACCAGCACACAGACTGACAGTGAGCGTGCATGGGTCTGGACTTTCTGAGCAAGGGAGTCCTTCATTGCCAAACATTCCTTCCATCCCTCCTTGGCCAGCAAAGGCTTTGGAGAACAGCCTCGTGGGGAAGACAGTGAGGGAGACAGGGCATCCATGGGTGCTCCTAGATCAGCCTTACTGCCTGGATGCCTCACTCCATCCTGGTGACAAAGGGACTGCAGTGGGGCAGGTGGAGGTCACAAGGGAGGGAGCAGGGGATACAGCTGAGGAGAGGGAAAGGAGACAGCATCCAGCTCCGAACCCCCACAGCACTGAGCCAGCCATACCTTGGATCTTCTCAGGGCCATAGGAGAACACAAACTCCACCTTCCCATACTCGGGGAAGCGGTCATCTGGCAAGGAGAGAGCAGAATAAAGGGACTATCTCCATCCGTACTTCCAGCAGGATGGAGTATACTCCATATACTCCAGTATACCTCCCAAACACACCTACAGACCAGCTTAAGGCTGGGAGCTGCTTGGGGATATCCCTGCATGAGACAGTGCATCTTAGCCCCCAAAACAACCCTGAAGCAGCCCCTCTGCATTCAGTAATGGTTTTGGCAACAAAAGGGATGATGGTGCCACCACTTCCCGAGCAGCACCACACCCTGCAGACGGAGCAGGGGTGCCCTGTTTCAGCAGGGGTGGATATGGGATCGGTGCCCAGATGTCCCCATGATGACACCAGAGTTACAGGGGCAGGAGGATGAGGGAGTTTGGAGCGGGGAAGTGCCAGGGCAGTTACCTCTGAAGGCCTCATCCAGGTCCTCCTTGCCAAAGACGACGTCAAGATCATGCACAGCACACGTGTGGAACTGCACACGGAAAATCACGTCACGGGTAGGGCTGCGAAACTTCTTGTGGTAGCACTTCAGCTGCAGAGGGAAACAGGGATGGGCCATCAGGACAAGCCCCCAGACCCAGGCAAGGGGAAATCTGGGGTTCCCAAGGCAAGGTGACCACCCAACCCCTGGCTGCTTCCTATGCTGGGAGCTGAGCTGAGGATCCTTACCAAGATATCGCCCTTGAGCAGCAAGCCAGGCTCAATGGTGATGCAGATGCCCGTCTGGCTGTCTCCTTGCACATTGCTGCAGAGAGGAACGATGGGGGGATGTGAGCTGCGGTGCAGAGCCCCCCAAGAACTCCTAGCACTGCCTCAACCAGCCCTTCCACCCAAAACCAGCCAGGAAAAAGCACAGTTAGCCCTCCCTGTGACTGAGAGAGGTCCCATCCACCACCTCAAGGGGCACCCATTCCCAGTGGAAGGAGGACTGGAAGGCAAAACTGAGGCACAGCTCAGCAAGGGGGCAAAAACTGCTGGGTGGGAGGGTTTGCCCAGGTTCCAAGTGCCGAGGCTGGGCTATCAGCCTTCCACCCGGCTCCCAGGGCTCAAGTGGGGATTAGGACACAGAGGGGGAAACCTCAGGGAAGATTCTTCTCCCTGCCTCAGTTTCCCTGCGGGAAGCCCTCCCCTCCCAGAGCACGGCCGACAGGCTGCCGACGGGCGGTGGCGTCAGCAGCCAGGGACAAGGGAAGAAAGGAGTTGGATTTCACAGGCAAGATAAACCTGGAGTTTATTACAGGCATCCCATAAACAGTCTATTAAAAGCTGAAAGGCAGGGCTGGGATGGCAGTAAATCTCAGCTAATGGGGACCCATGGCTGCATGGAAGTGAGATCCTGGTCCTGGGGGTTGAGATGGGAATACCCCGGAGGTGTGGTGCTCTGGTCCCTCCAGGGAGACCAGGAGCCAAGGATCCCACCCAGACTGGGATGTGGTACTGGCACAGTGTCTGGGAGGCTGGAGAAATCAACTCCTGCTTTGCCTTCACCAGTGCCTGCTCCCAGCATCAGCATCAGAAAAAAATTGTTGGGAGATTAAAACAGGGGGAAAAATATTTTTTTGGAGGAAAAAAAGAGGATATTAGCTCAGCTGGTCAGAGCATGGTGCTAATTACACCAAGGTTGTCGGTTCGATCCTGGTATAGGCCATTTACTTAAGAGATGAATTCAATGATCCTTCTGGGTCCCTTCCAAATAAGAATATTCTGTGATCTGTGAGGGCTAATCCAGGCAGGAGGAGCAGTTCTTTGGGCAGGGAGAGAAGAAATGCCTTTATCTCCCACGGAGATGTCCCCATCTCTGTCCCCACTCCCTCTGGGGACACCCAGCCCCAGGCTCCGCATAGCCCCAGGCTCCCTCTGCTGATATGCAGAGTCACTACAGCCCTCTCAGCAGAAGGGTCCAGTATGGCCCAGTACGGCCCAGTATGGCCAGTTACCACCTCCAAAAAAAAATGAAGCCCCTTTTTTACAGTTCCCTGGACCCCAAACAGACTAAGCACAGAGCACAAGAACACAGGGGACTTGTCCTTGACCCTCTCCATCTTGCCCCGCTTGCCACGCCCCCCATGCTGGGCAGGAGGAAAGCCCCGTGGTGAGGAGATAGTTACTAGATCCCCGAGGTGTAGACGGGCTGCATGGCCTGGTAGATTTTCAGGAAGGGCCGACAACCTGGAAGACATCAAGGCAGGGAGAAAAGGCACACTGCTGTTAGCCGGCTGGGCGGAGGGGCCAGGGCAGGGATTAGTCACGGGGGAGAAATCCAAACAGGGAGGGAGCCAAGGCAAACAGCCGCTCCCCGCCCCAGCCAGCCCGCACCGACCCAGGGCAACATCTGCAATGGGCAGAAAGGATGCTGTGGATGAGCTGAGAAGGGGCAAAGCCCTCACAGTTTGGGTCCTGTAGGACCTAGGGCAAGTGCTGGGCTGGGGTAGGGGTGGGATGATGACCTGGATGAGTTACCAGAACCAGACAGGGTACTGCATCCCAAACCCCAATCTCAGTCTGGTGCCATCCTTCCAAAGGCTGTCAGAAAAGGTGTCATGTCACCCCATAGCTCAGGTTAGTGCCCAACATCAGGAGGGCATCCCCTGAGGGCATCTCTGCCAGGAAAGGGTAGCACCCTGCTAATATGAGTGAACAGTCTCTGAGAGGGAAGGGGAAATCCAAATTGCCGAGGAAATGGCAGAAAATATCACCCANGGAAGCAGACTGGGGAAGCAGCTGGGGGCACCTACCGCCTTTCGACTCGAAGTTGGGGATGCCATGCATGATGACGTGGTGGAGGAAGAGGGGCTTGTTGTTCATCTTGATGCTGCCAGAGAGGAGCCCACTGAAGTAATGGATGTACCTGGAGGGCAGACAGGCAGCTCAGGGGCAGAACCCACAGAGGAACATCCACCTTGGACCCCTGCATCCAACCACCCTATGGGGAAAAACCGCAGCCTGCAAAGGCGTGCCAGGACCCACCTCTTCTGGGATGGCTGTCCCACTGGCACCACCTTGTCCTCATAGAAGCGCTTCATGGCAAACCTGTCCAGAGCCTGGTCAGCACTGTGGGGATGAAAGGGCAGATGAGGTTGAGGCAAAGTACTGGCACCAGCACCACTGGGATGGAGGTCACCAGCGAGCCCCAGGGCCACCCCAGGACCTCCTATCTCTCTCACCTGGCTGAGATGTTGCTGTAGTGCATGTAGGCAGCCACGACCACCCCCAGCCGGCCACGGTTCCCCTGCAGGCACACAGCAGAAGGGGTGTCACGGGGGCAGTAGGGCCTGTGAGCACCTGGACACAGCCACCCCCCACAGGGGTACACGCTGGTCCCTATATGCACACGCCAGCCCACAGATGCCCCAACCCCTATTAGACACACCAATCTACATATAGGTGCTGACACCTACACACACCCCAAGCCACAAACTACCACATTCCCTACATGTCTCAGCCTCTGAGGCTGCTCAGCCCGATCCCTGCAGCCCCACAGACCCCCAGTGACGGGTCCTGCCCACCTTGTTGTGCAGCACCACCACATTGTGTGCCGCTGCGTTGAGCCACGTGTCCATGGCTTTGCAAATGCTGCAGATCTTCTCCAGCGCAGGGGTGTGCATGTCGGGCCACCCAAAATCCAGCACCTGAACAGGGGGAACAGCCTGGGGTCACATCCACGTGCACTCCCATGTGGAGTCCCCCACCTGCCAGTGTGCAAATCCCAGGGCACGTAGCCAGGGTGGGCATTACTGTGTTGCTCTGACATGCACCTCTCAGCCCCAACCCTGCACCCACTGCCTAGACCCCTGGCCCAGGGAGGCCATCATGGTCCCAGATCTCAGGCCCCTCCCCCCAGGTTACTTGGCTCAGCTTCTGAGGGCTGCCCCATTGTCACAGGGATGAGGACAATGCCTTAGGAAGGTCTCTAGGAGATTCCAAACAGCCCGTTTTGGGCTGAGAATGGGGGTCTGGGAGGGCAATGGGAGTCAGGCTGAGATACCACAAACACAGTGTCAAGTCTCAGTGCTTTTCTCAGGGTTTTTCCCAGCTGGGTAGGAATAGAAAAGGTGCTGTTCCTCCCCCAGACATGTTACAGCACGGAGCTGGTCCTGCAGACAGGCCTGCCCTGAGGCCCCCGAGACCCCCACTGCTTCTCACAGCTGTGACCCACCTTGGGGTGAAGTTTGTTGATATCACGTCTCTGCTCAGAGAGGTTGAAAAGCTTTAGGGAAGATGAAAAACAGAGTGAGAGAACATCTTCCTCCCTTGCTGCCACCTCACCTCTTCCTCACCCCAAAGCCTTCCCAAATCCTGCTATGGGAGGCTTCCCCGGACACATTACCCTGTGAGTAACACCTTGCCACAGGATAATACAATGACCAAAAACTCTCAGAGTGTCTGAAAGGCACTGGTGATCTTCAACAAGAAAAAATCTATCCACCATAGTGCAAAGACCCTCCCTCAACAGAGCCCAGATGGAGATGAGGGTGCAGCATCCATCCCCTGCAAGCACCCATCCCCAATGGCTGAGCACCCCAGCCCCTTCCCCAGCCTGACAGGGTCCTGGCTGTGCCCCTCACCACATAGTTGTTCCCATGCTTGGACTTGAGCATGTGGGCCACTTCACGGAGGTTGCTGGAGTAAGTCTGCTCCTCGGCCGCGCTGGGGTAGGAGACGGCGATGATGCGCTCTGTGATGTACACCAGGTCCAGCTCACAGCTGCTCTCCATGGCTGCAGTCAGGCTCATGCTCCTGGGCAAGGGAGGGGACTGCTGTCAAGACACAGCATGGGGAGGGAACACGGGGAACCCTTCCCCACCCTGCAAGACAGGCTGAGACACACGGGGACACAGCTGCCTGCAGCCTTTCCCCTGCTCCCAGTTCTCTTGGGGTGCCTTGGGGACCCAGGTTGGGGTGGTGGGTCATAACCCCTGTGTCTTCTCCACTGGGAGCATCTCCCAGATGTAGCACCTCTGGAGAAGCAGGTGTTGGCAGGAGGGAGCTTCAAGCAGAGTAGAGATGGTCACCAGAAGGGGAAACTGAGGCAGTTACCTGGATGTTTTGCAGCGTGACTGCCCACTCCTGGGGGATTTTGTGGCATCCTAAAGAACCAGAGAGGAAAAGCAAGTTACTGCCGTGACCCAGCCACAGCCAGCACAGGGGTCCTGCTAGACCTGGGTGTGATGGTGCTGCCAAAGCATCCCACCCCCACCACACCCCCATACTGCACTGAGCACCCTAACACCCCCAAAATGTCACTGTCTCCAAATCCCACCAAGCATCCCAGTGGCACAAGCAGCTTGACACTGATCCCACAGGCAAAACCCAACTCTCACAACTCCAGTGCAGGTGGCACTGTGGGGCCAATGCCTTGCCAAGGGATCCCAGAGGACCTTTTGGGAGGATGCTGAGCAGGTATACACAATTTCAGGCTTGTCACAAGTCCCCCTTGTCTCCGTCAGGCTGTGGGCACACACCTGATGGGACAGAGCTGCTTTTGCCCTGCCCAGAGCAGGAGCAGGTTCGCTGCCCAAGCGGCATCGAGGAGCCAGCCAGGCACGACAGTTTGCTTTGGCCCCAGCTCCACCGAGCCAAACGCCTGGAGGAAATGTTTGAGCTCTTGGAGCAGGAAACTTCTATTTATGCATGTTCTCCGGCCTCGAAAATTTCATCTACAGCCGGCTTGCTCTGTGACTTTGTGACCTCAGCCGAAAAACAAAGCAGGGTTTCCAAAAAAAAAAACGCTGAGGAAAAACACACTTGCACCTCATTAGTTTTAGTATCTCCAGCTAATAAGCAGAAGTCATTTAAAGACTCATCTCATGCAGGCAACACGCCTGGAAGGATCAGAAATAAGAGATGCATCCTGCAGCTGATTCCTGGGATGCCCCATTGGTCCCCAGAGCTGCAGGACTGCTGCCACTCTCCTCGGGGCTACAGCATCCCACAGCCAGCCTCTCAGCAACGGGAGGAGGTCGGAGAGGGGTTTCCCTGACATCCTTCACCTGTCACCTGCCCACCCAGCACAGTCCCAGAGCTGCTCCCATGGATAGCCAGCGTCACCCTCCACTAGCCTTGCGTGCCCCTTTCAAGGTCAGTTTGCCCTGCAGAGCAGAGCCGGGCTCAGCAGCCCTGGGGCCTGTGGACAATGTCTCCCCTCCCAGCCAAAGCCACTACAGAAGGCAGCAGCTTCGCCTCAGTGCCCAGAGGTGCTTGCACAGTAGTGAAAATTCCCCCTCCAGCTTTCCCTTACAGTGTCCCAAATTGCCTGCTCACCCCAGAAACCCCCCAGCATTGCTGAGGTCAAATAAGGAGTTAAAATGCAACAAAAAGAGAGGTGAAACCTCTCCTGGGAGAGCCAGGGTGCATGGAACAAGCCTGAACCTGAATGGGGGCTCGTCCCTCCATCACCCACCAGCAACCAGGATGGGATCCCCACTGGGGCTTGTGCAGTGCCCCAAACGTTCGTAATGGAGATCTCTGGGGTCCCACACCCACCAGCCAGGGGACCATGGGGCCAGGGGAGCCCCATGAGTCCATGTCACCCCATCCAGCTGCAGCAGCTTCCCAAAACCCCAGCCTTTCCCAGCAGAGAGCTGACAAGGGGAAATCAGGACTCCCCCCCAGCTCCCACATGGGTAAACTGAGGCACAGGAGGGCAAGCAAGCTGGGGACACCAGAGCCCCTCTCCCTCCCCATACCTGGACAGCAGTGAGCCCCTTGCTAATCCATTTCCACACCATGGCGAGTCCACTCCTGGCACCCTCCAGAGCCAGGGGAGCGGGTGCCCACAGCCAGAGCCCCGTCGAGGGCTCTGGAGCTCTGCCCGCTCCCCAGGCTCTGCCCTGCTCCCCCCTTCCCAACCGCAGCCGCGCTGCGTCTCTGCCACCAGCCCCTGCACGAGGAAGAGTCAGCCTGCCATCAGCTGATAGGGGCAGTGCTGCTGTTATTAAACACTCCTGCCCGCCCCTGCGCTGGGAGACCTTGCAAGCGTCCCCTGTGGAGAGAGATTCCAGCCAAGCCAGTACAACCCAGCCCAGCCCAGCACAGGACAGGCTGGTCCCAGTCACTTTGGGTAGAAGATCCCTCAGCCAACCCCATCAAGAACACGCCTTCCAGTCCCAAGCTAGCTTGGCATGTCCCCAAGCTCCTGGCAGCATCCAAAACCTGCAGGTCCCTTCTGCTTGGAGAGGGTGATGAAAGGCATGAGAAAGGCTTCAGAAATACCAGGAAACGTCCCTGAAAGACAGCAAAGCCAGCAGAGGAAGTTTCTGACTGGATTTTTTCTAGCTAAGGATGCTCTTTCTCAGGGTTGGAAACACCTCCTGGACAACCAAAGGGATGAGGTAAAGCCAGATGTCAGGTGAGGAAGGCTTTCATCCTCTTCCTCGTGGGAACCATCATGCCTCCATCCCTTGGGTCCCAGCCCCAACACGCAGGGAGGCCAGCAAGCTGGCTGCGGGCAGGGGGGAAGCTGTCCGCGTTGACTTTGGCAGCGCATTTGTCTACACTGTCTTAGCAGTTTCATGTCCACAGATTAAGTAACAGATCCCCAGCTCTGAGACAGGAAAGCCAGCTTTGCAGCAAAAGCCTTGGCCCCCAATATGCTGAGCTCCAGCACCACCTCTGCCACCAACACTGGGCATCTTGTTTGGTCTTTGGCATGGCCATCATCACCTTGGCTGGCAGGGAGAGAGGACTTCAGGGTCCCAGGTACACTGGGAAACTACAAGAGCATTCCAGGCTGAGGGATTTGAGCTGCAGGGGGTGCTTGCAGCAATGGGACAGGTACAAGAGATCAGCCTCTGTGACTGGTTGCACTTACCAGGACTTCTACCTGCTTGGTGATGCTCTCCCCCGGGGATGGCTGCAGGCAGGAGCAAGGAGAGGGTGAGAAAAAGGCAAGCGAGAGAGGAGAGATTGAGACAGAGACACACACAGAGCAGGGCCAGGATCAAAAGTTCCCCCTGGCTATTTCTGGTGCTTCCTAGAAAGGAACGGTCCTGTTTCCTTCCCTGCCTGCCAACATGTGTGCTCTTCCTGAAGATGGGGAGTCCCCCAAAACCCAAGTGCAGACCTCGGACACTCAGGTACCGAGGATGCTGCCATCCTGCCTCTCAGCCACCGCCACTGGCACTGTGCCACTGCTGCCAATGGGAAGCACTTGGCTGAACCCTGAGCCTGCTCCCTGATGGGCACCTGGTGCCCCCACATCTCTGGGATTCCGGATGGATCCTCCATGGTCAGACCCTACAGCTAGGAAGTAAGCAACAGGGCAAGCCCAGCACAGTCCCACACCCAGCCTGGCCACTGGCCACCAGCAGGACCAGCTCCCCAAGATAAGCCTGATCCCACAGGGCCAGTGAAGGACCCCAGTGGGAGCAGAGCCAGGGTCTGACATGTTCAAAACAGGGGAAAATTTGGTGACATGCCACTGGAGAGAGCTCTGAAAGGAGGCTGGGGACGGGAATAAACTTCCTGGGGTGGGGTAAAGTGCAGTAACCCAAATATATGAAGCAAGAAACAGATACCTCTATCTGGGAATGGTGGTTGTGGTGCCTGGGGGTGGCACAGCAAAAGGACCCAGCTGGATAGGTCCCCAGATGGGAGTCTTGGAACCAGGAGGGTGGAGGTCACCCCCAAAACCAGGCTGCTCTACTCTTGGTAGCAGGGCCAGAGCAGACATTTCCATCCACGAGACAGGGCAAACCCCTTTCAATTTCCTCCCAAAGCCACAGTAACGGTCCCAGCTCAAAGCCAACATATTTTTGCTGTTGATAAGTGCCCAAGGAGGTTGGCAGGGACAGGGGGTGCAGGCAGAGATTAAACCCGGGACAGATAACCACCATGGGGCCCCAGGGCAGGCAGCATGCTCCACTCCTACCCCATGCCCTCGCTCACCTGGGCTCTTGCACTGCCCTCATGAGCTTGCAGGTGGTCATCCCTTACACTCACTTTCCAGGTGAGTCCCCTGCCCAGCTATGGGGTGCCCATCCCAGGGCCCCGTGTGAGGCACAGATATTGTGGCACTGCCAGGCTGCCGAGCCCCAGCTGAAACCCTGCCAGGGCCTCCTCTCCCCGGCGCCTGCCCCAGCAAGCCTTGGCACACGTCTGGAGCAAAAAGGAAGGGCTGCCGCACTGGCCCCAGGCTATGCCAGTCTCCCCACTGCCCGTGCCTGCTCTGCCCGCTGCCATGGGCATGGCCAGGCTGGGGACAGGACAGGGGAGCTGCTCTGCCAGCAGGAGGCTGCCTGGTAGGCACCATCATGTCATGCTTCCCAAACCTCTTGCTGGGCATGTCCCAGCTCCAGCTGACATCCCAGTGCCCCGTTAGCCCCAGAGCCCAGTCCTGGAGCAGTGTGACAAAGGACTGTGGCTGTCTGCCCAGTACCTCCTCACCTGTCCTCCCCAGGACAGGGTGAACGGAGATGATGTGTCCAGCTGCTCTCCTGGTGTCCAGAGAGGACAGGGTGGGAACGGCCATGAGACACCCTGGCCCCAGCAGACAATCAAAGACCCCCAGGAGAGACAATAGTAAAGGGTGACAATAACAAGAGCTGCAAATGCATGGCCTTGAGCACCCCGAGCCAAAGGCACATCTGGTACAGCCATCTCCGGGTGTGTAAGAAACCGCCCCAGATCTGGCCAGGGAGGGGAGGCCCTCTGCACCAGGGGACCCCGGAGCCTTGGATGGTCACGTCCTATCTGCCTGTCCCTCTCTGCAACCCTGCAAGCCCCTCTTCCCTGAAATCTCCAGCTGCAGGAGTCCCTTGATGGCTGGGCTGCTGCAACTTTTGCTGCTCAACTGTGGGATGCCCTTCAGCCAGCAATGGTGGGGGGCATGGCACCAAAATGGGGGTGTCCTGACCCCCAGCTCAGGACCCCTGTGGCTTTGAGGGTGGAAGACTTGCATCCTGAAGCCCCAGGACAGAGAAAGCCCCCTACCCAGAGCAGCATGCTTTAGCATCCTCAGAGCCCTGGCTGTCACCCATGACTCACAGTGGAGGTGTCACTTACCAGCTCATAGTTGACAGAGGGGGAGCAGGGGGTCACAGCCTGCAAGGAAGCAGAAAAGAGCCAGGATTAGTCCCTGAATACCCGTGTCCAACATACAGCATGGGAAGAGGCTGGAATGCAGCATTCACCCCCCACCCACCCCACAGGGAAAACAGCACCCACTCAAGCAGGTGACAGGGGCACTGCTGCCACCCCAGGCAGGGGCATAGGCAGCATTCCAAGGTCAAGGCTGGCTTCCTGGGAATGGGAGCAGGCTAAGGGCCATGGCAGCTGTGCCATTTGTCCTTGGCCAGGGAGCCAGGACAGCCCCAGCCCCAGCCCGGGTGGGCACAGCGGGCACAGCACGGCGCGGCACAGGGCGGACGCCTGATGCCAAGAGCAGCTCCTGGAACAAACCCCAGCCCAGCCTCGTGAGCTCCTGCAGCCGCCAGCTGAACAGCCCGGCTATTGTTACCTTAATTACCAGCGGCAATTACTGACAATTAACCTTGGGTTTTGCGTGCACCCCAGTCCATCGGGAAGCAGGAGCATGCCAGGGTGGGAGAGGCAGCGCCTCAGCAGTGCCGGGGCAGCGGGCACAGGAGTTCCAGCCCTGTGTTGGCCCAGAGATGCCAGCAGTAGTGGGAGGGTGTGATTCGGGGCACTTCGCCATCTACAAACCTCACCAGGAGCAGTGACCCCCAGTCAGTCATGCCCTGCCCCATCCCAGGATGGAGCCAAGACGGCAACACCACTCAGGGGCTGGTGCTCTACAATAGCCGCATCGGGACCCACTGCACCCCACTCTGCCTCTCCTGCCCCGGGCCATAGAAAGAAGGATTTGCCCCAAGCACCCCACTTGGAGCACCCATATCCCATCCCATCGTGGTCCCCAGAGGGTGATGCCCAGCGCCTGCTCCCCTCCCCAGCTGCCAGCCTGTTCCCATCCCGTCTCGCTGTTTTCTTCAGGGGTTCCTCCTCCTCCCTCTCCCTTCCCCTGCGCATTATTATTATGATTTTATTCTAATGCAGAAACGCTTCCATAAAAGGCCCCTTTCCCTGCCCCGCGGTGCTGGCCCCGCGCCAGCCTCCCTGGAATGTTCTCCGGCAGCGAGCCGCTGCTGCGGACGGAGCCGACGAGGGCTGTGCCGTACCCTGCGCCGTGCCCCGCACACCGCCGTGCTCTTCCCCCGGGGATGCTCAACAAGCGCCCCTGACCCCCGCCCAGCCCCAGATACAGGACCAGAGCCGGGGGGAGAAGCGCAGCTCCCCCACCACAGGACACACTGGTCTCACGGCCAGGTAGGGTCCATGCCCAGCCCTCCTCCTCTGTCGGCATGAGGAAGTTTGCAGGCTACAAATGCACCTCTGGCTGGAAAAGGGAAAAAACTGGGGTGCCTGCGGTTGTATTTCCCTGCCCTTGAGGATTCTGTGATGTCTATTATGGGCTTGTGCTCACCCGACACCACTCTTCCCATCCACAGGAGACAGCAACCCAGGCTGGATGGCACTCTCACATCCCAGAAAGGCAGTTTTACAGGGACTGCAGGAACGTAAAGCTGTTTCCAGCTTTCATCCCTCTCTCAAGTTTGGCTCAAACACGCCCCAGTTCAAGGAGAAGAAGGAAGACCCTGCCCCAGACACTTCCTGACCTAGAGGTGCAGGAGCACCCCTCCAGCCCCACGGGACCTGTGAGAGTAGCCCTCCATACAGGACTGCAGCGACCCCCAGAACAGCCATCATCTCTGTCCTCAGGGATCGCTGCATCCCTCGGTGCCGGGAGGGGTGGGACAGGCAGGGGGACCCGCACAGCCCTGGTCCAGGCTTCGCTTTGCCGTGGCAGACACAGCGGCCTTTCTTCTCCCCCTCACCGGTGTTTGCATTCCTGCCGGCTGGCCCCCGCCGCCGACCCCGCCGCCCCCTCCGCGGATCCCGGCTTCACCTCCGGGCGAGAGCGGCCGTCAGGGCGGCAGCCGGAGCGGGCGAGCGATGCGGTGCGGCGCCGGGCGGC
Source organism: Rhipidura dahli (assembly GCA_013399225.1). Taxonomy (NCBI): domain Eukaryota; kingdom Metazoa; phylum Chordata; class Aves; order Passeriformes; family Rhipiduridae; genus Rhipidura; species Rhipidura dahli. Next base: position 245,656 of record VXAC01006717.1, on the reverse strand, counting down.
CGCAGCGAGCGCAGGGACATGAAGGTATGTGCGGAATGGCAGCTCCGGGAGCGCCCACCCCCCGCAGCCACCTAGGAGGCGGCGTGTGCATANCCCGCCCACTCGGCCCCCCAGGTCGCAGCCCCATCCGTCCCAGCAGCCACATCCCACGAGCTGCTGCCTTGAGACCCGAGTTTTGCCAAGCAGAAAAATCAGTTTCCCAGCAAACGAGGCCCCGTGGCCACGAGCGATAGGACTCTCTGATGTCTCATAAAGGGTTGGGCACACCCTGCAGCCTTCCGCTGGAAAGCGATGATGGGCTGCCTCGCTCATCACCAGCTGTCACTATACCTAGAGAAACTCGATACCCTTGACATGTCCAAGCCCAGAAATAAACACCTGGCTGGCAAACCCCTGACAGTCCCTGGCCACACGGCCACAGCGCAGAGCAGCTCATGAGACCCCTTCCAGCTGCAGCTCAGGGACTGACCTCTGCACCACAGATCCCGACAGGACTTTGGCACCATTTCACAAGAACTGAGTGAGGCTGGAGGAACGCAGACATCCACCTCGTACCCAGGGATGAGAAACCTCAGAGCCTTCTTTCTCCATGCTGCAACCAATGCTCACACCACCCTCCCTCAGCACCTCCTTCCTCAGTAAAGCAACCCTTGCACTCGTGGAAGCGCCCAGGGCCGCTGCCAGGTGCTGCTCCAGCGGAGCATCCTTGTGGGTTGCAGCCCCAACCTGCAACATGCCAGCAGGGCTGGGGGAAAACAAACCTCCATGGAGAGGCCCTGCGATTCAGGAACGGGCTGGATCAGTGCAGCACCGGGCGCGCTGGGGTCCCCCCAGCTGGGCTGCTGGAGCCAGGCGAGCACTGGCCCACAGCCCACAGCATGGCCCGTCCGGCTGCCGGTGGGTGATCCAGGCCCATCTCTGACGCATATCCCTTCCTTTGGGTGGCGGTTTTTGTTTTTCCCTTCCCCAGGAGCTCCGATAAACATTCCGGAGCCGGACAATATCCGGGCTGGTGCTGACCCTTACTATGCCAGGAGCAGATGCAGCATCGGCCAGCCTAGCCCTCACACAGAGCCCAGCACACCAGAGATGCTTCCCATGGCCAGGCACTGAGATGCTGGCAAGCCAGCCCAGCTGGTGTGGTTGGAGCTGGAGACAAGCTGTCAAAAGGGACACTCTGACATCCCGGACCCTCCCAAAGCAAGGCAGCATCAGGCAGACCTTCACAGCCCCACTACTCACAAAGGATGTGGACCCCAAGAGAGGGAAGCAAGGCACCCGACTCCCTCCAGTCCTGGAAGGGGTTTCCCTACCCAAGCCACCCTGCGGTCTGGAAACGCAGTTGTCAAAGAGGAATGTGACTCAGTGGCCACACTGGCATCCCACAGGACAGTGCTAGGGCAGCATAAACGCCAGCTCAGCCCATGTGAGTCCCACATCATCCCATGAGGGACCACTTCCTCCCAAGCAAGTTCATCTCAGCTTTGTGCCACCGACGTCCCAGCTGGGCTGCGAATCACTTCCCCATGCGCCCCACGATTCTCTGCTCACCCCAAGACCCTGCCTCAAGCAAAGAGGGTCCCAGGAACAACCACAGGCCACAGCAGCTTCCCCAGCCATCCTCAGAGCCCTTCCCCTACTCCCCAGTCCCTCCAGCCCAGCCACAGCCACCAAGCTGTGCCAAGCCCTCTCTCAGCCACAGTGTGGGGCAAAGTGTGAGCTGCCATCAGGCACCTCACAGCAGAAGACACTTTTAGGGGATGGGTTGGGACCACCAAATTGGGGGTGTTGGGGAAGGTTTTTCACTCTCCAGCACCCCTGCTCCCCCATTCCTAGTGTGACCAGCTGCAGCATCCTTCTCCCCTGCCAAGCATAGGGGACTATGGGGTCTGTGCTCTGGTCAGCCCCCTGCCCTGCACAGGGGTCAGGTACCCTCTGCCCACACCACGTGCTGGCTGCTCCTGTCCTCACATTTTTTGCAGCTCTGGCAAAACTCCTGTTTATGCAACATGTCCCCGGCGGGAGGACGGCATGTTTCCATGCACAGCCGCTCCCCCCCCACCCCAGCTCCACCCTGCCCAGCACAGCCCCAGGGTGCGAGGCACAAGGCAGCCACTCAGAACCCCAGACCGCGGGCATGGAGGTCCTTGGGAAGGGGCAGCACCCCGTGCACCACACAGCCCCTCTCTGCCCCCACCAGTACCCCGGGGTGCTGCTTTTGGGACTTCTCCCATCAGGTGGGAGTAACTGGCAGATGCGCCAAAGGGCAGGGGAGCGGCTTGGCCAGCGGCTCAGGGTGAGTCAGACTGGGCTGATGCTGGGGCACGGAGGTCTCACCGCTCCCAGGCTTCCCTCCAAGCATCCCCAGTCCACCCTGCAGCTGGGTCAGGGACTGTCACTGTGCCATCCCCTCCGTGCCTGGATGCCTGGACAGCACCCATGACAAGCCAGAGGCCACCAAGTCTGCCCCACTCCTGCATTTGCCAAGAGATACCAGTGGCACCAGGGAGGGTACCACAGGGCAAAGAGCCATCCAGGGATGTCCCCCAAGCTGGGACAAATGCTATATTCCTCTGTCTCTCCCTTGGTATGTTGATGAGGAGCCGCCCTGTGGCCCATCCCCGCCAGGAAGGCGGCAGCAGGACCAGGACAGAGGTTACCCGGTACACACAGCCCTGCAAATCAGGGATGAAATGCCACAGGGGACACCAGCCATTCCACCCTACAGTGGCCACGGAGGCCACCACCGGCACCCTAGGACACCCTGGGACACACGGCACACTGGCCCGGCCAGCAGCCCTGGCACAAGGATACGGGACAGGACAGGAAAAACAATGTACAGAGAAGCTTCAAGGGGTTGCAATGGAGGCAGCTGCACCAAAATAGCCCTGGTTTCAACCCAAATAAGGGCAGGTCCCGGCTCCGGGGCGGTTTGAGCAATCAGCCTCATTGCTGCCAAGTGCAAATGAGGGGAAGGGAGAGAAGGTAGCATCCCTGACCCTGTTTGGGGGGAGAAGGGTGTTTTTGGGGGTCAGGAGGGGGACACAGATGACTCCACATGACCAGGACAGGGACTGTCCCTACTTTGCTTGCAGACGCTGGCTCGGCACGGGGCCGGCCACAGGCAGGGATGTGCTGTGCTCCAGTGCCTAAAAAGGCAACATCTGGAGGCAGCAGGTCTGGATCCAGCCCCACGGGCCAGCACGCGCCTGCCTGGCTCTGGCCCCACAGCCCCAGCCCTGCCCTGCTCTGCCCTGCTCTGCTCTGCCACCAGTACAACCCACGTGTGCTGCCACGGGGACACCCCTCAGCCCAGCCCCATGGGGACCCCACAAGCAGCCTGAGGGAGAGCACGGGGTCACTGCCTCCCTCTGCACCAGCCTTCCCCATGAAAAAGCACCAGGACCCCCCCACCCCCTCACCAACTCCCCAGAGTCAAACCAGGCACCAGGACTGGCCAGGGAGCAAATCCCACACCGGGAACAGGCTGGGAACAGAGTCACACCAGGACTGGCTGGGACAGACTCTGCTGCAGGGGGTTCCACCAGGACTGCTCCATGAACAGGTTCTCACATTGGATTGGTCAATGCATGGATTCCTACATGGGACTGGGCAGCAACTGGATTCTCATCTGGGGTTGGTCTGTGCATGAATACTCACCTGAGATTAGTAAATGCACGGGTTCTCACACAGGATTGGCCAGCAGATGGGTTCCGGCATGGGATTAATCGCTCCACAGACTGTCCCAGAGGACTGGTCAATCCATGGGTTTGGACAGGTGATTGGTCAGAGCACCGATTCTCATGCAGGATTGGTCAGAGCACTGATTCCCACATAGGATTGGCCAGCACATGGATTCTCACATGGGACTGATCAACAAATGGATTCTGGCATGGGACTGGCTGGAGCATGGGCACCCCTGTGGGACTGGTCAGCACACCAGCCTGTCAGCAGTCTGTGCCCCATCCTGAGCCCAATGCAGGATCCTTCCCACAGATCCCCTCTGATGGAGCATCAGGCAAACCCCTTTCTGTGCACTCAGACCCCACTGCACGCTTTGGGCTGCCTCCCAGCATCAGGGGCACCTGACAGTGCCCATGGGTCTGGGACCCACCTTGAGGGGTGGTTAAGGTGCCAAAATAAGCCCTGGCTGCCCCAAGGGGTCTTAGCCCCCCAGTACTGAGCCCACGGGCTCTAGTTGTGAGGGAAAGGCCCAAGGCAGATGGAGACTGGAGTCAGTGCTGTGTCCTCACCCTGCAGGACAGAGCTGAAAAACACTGCAGTGAAACTCAAATGCTGAGCAGCACCTCCAAAAGTGGTGTCCCCCCATCTGCATTTCTGAGGAGATGAGGGAATGGGAGGGAGAAGTGGAGACAAAGATACTCCTCCCTAACCAGGAACTTTGCTGCGGGCCGGCTCTTCTCTCTTGTGTCCCAAAACCCATCAGGGAAGCTCCAGTGCTGACCAGGGACTGCCGGCACTGTGACCAGATACCCTGGAGATACCCTGCACAAAGCCAAGGACCAGACAGTCGCAAAGCAGGAAGGAGGGTGGCCAAGGGCAGATGCAAATGGACCCTCCAACTCGAGACCCCAAAAGCAGGGGGTGGGGGAGCACAGCTCCAAAGCCCAGCACCCTGCCTGGGGCCAGCAGGATCACTAACAAAGTGGCTTCATTAGAGAAGGTGAGAGCTGGAGGCTCATTTTCTACTGAAACACTTTCCCTGAGGGTGGCTTCAGACTCCAGACAGGACACACGTTGTCTTCCCAGTGCCAACACGCTGTAGGGGCAAGAGGTGCCTGCGTGGTTGCCCCCCAGAACCCCCAGATCCAAGTGCCAGGAGCACCCAGGGGGCGCAGCCACTGTCACCCCACTGTCCCTGCCAGCCGCCCCCCAGGGCACACACTGGGGTCACCGGTCCCGCTCCAGAGCTGACGCCAGCGCCGAGCGGGCTCAGGCGCCCGGGAACGGAGCACTTCTCTTTTTTCCTTGTTTTCCCCTTAAACCCAAGCGGGCTGATGCCTCCCTCGCTCGGCCGTTTCCTCTCCCAGAAGCACAGCCCAAAAACATCTGCGCCGGGACCTGCCCTGACGGAGTTAACCCTCTGCGGGCCCGGCGGCGCCGAGGGGCCGGGGATCCCTGTCCGGGGGGGCGGCGGGGGGGGCTGGCACCCGCCGGGGCTGCCTCGCCACTCATTAACCCGGAGTTTAACCATTGACGGTCCCGCCGGAGAGGGGGGTTAACCCGTGGGCTGCCAGGGTGTTCCGGCCCTGGGGCAGCCCCCCACCGTGTCCCCCCCGCGCGGGTGACAGGCGCCCGGCATCGCCCCCCCGGCTTTGGGGCGGGAGCGGGGTGCTGGGGGCGGACCCCGCTTTCCCGCGCAGTCCTCGCTCCACGGGGACGTGTCCCTACGCACTTCGGAGGGGAGGGGGGAGACGCAAATCCCAGAGCCTGTGTGTCCCCCTCCGGGGCACCCCGAGAGTCACCGGCCCTGGCGAGGCGGCGAGAGGGGCACGGGGGGCACGGCCCCCGGAGCCGCTCACAGGTCCCAGCCGGCAGCAAACCGGCCCTCAACCCCTGCCCAAGTCCTCCTCCCTGCGAGCACCTCATCGACCTCTTCGAGCCCCCCCAGCACCCCGAGACCCCCTCTGGTGACCGACAACTATGGACCCCCCCAACACGGGGGGGCAGCACCCCCCATCC
>VXAC01006717.1:225423-239737 GCA_013399225.1 Rhipidura dahli | reverse complement strand
ACCCCGGGGGCGCCGGCCCCGGCCCTGGGGAGGAGTGGGGTCCCGGTCGACTTTTTCCACCGCTCCCCTCCCTTCTCTCGCTTCTTCTCCCTCTTTCTTCTCTTCCCTCTCCCCAGCTGCACGGCGCGCTCCAAGTCCGGCCCCGCTCCGCTCCCCTCGCCTCCCCCAAAAACGCCCTTAAAGGCAACCGGGAGCCTGACTCGAGCAGCTGGCCCTGGGGTAGGGGTGCCGGCAGGTGGGCAGACCCCCCCCAGGAAAAAAAAGTTACCCCCCCACACACACCTCCACCACCTCCCCCTTCAAAACTCCTCGCACCGGTGCCGAGGGGCCGCGGCGGGCGGCGGGGTGCAGCGGGGTCGGGGCCTTATCGCCCCGCGTGACGCCAGCGTGTCCCTGTGCCCTTGGCGGGGGGGTGGCACGGACCGGCGTGCGGGGCCCTGCTTGGGGCCTGCCTGGCACCCCCTGGCACAACTTGGTGCCCCCCTGCCATATGCGGGACCAAGTGCCCAACCTGTGGTCCTTGGGTGTCCCACACCCCCAGTGTTGGGGAGGATGTGAAGATTTATCAGCCCGCCTCTCAACTAAAAATCAAAGCCAAAATACTGGGAAAAGCCCCGTCTGTCCCTCAGCATGTGAAGTCATGCCAGTCCCCCCTTGCCTGTCCCAAACCTGGAGTGTGCCCAGCATCCCCCTGGCTTTCCTCCCGTCTCCCTTCCTCCTCCTCCCTCTTCCTCCTCCTCGGGGGGCTGCATGTCGATGGATGGAGCCCTGGTCTCCCTGGCTGCCCCTGGGGCAACCCAGCCTCAGCTCTGCTGTACAAGCAAGCGCTCAGTGCCAGGAGACCCCACAGCAAAGAGCGGAAGCCCACCAGCAGCAGCCCAGAGAGTGGCGAGCTGGCCAGGGAGGCGGCGAGCCAGGCACCCGGCCCAGCGCTGTTGACATTTTCTCACCCAACGCCTCCCCGTTCCTGTTTGCATTTCCGTCCTGAAGCCGTGGGCTCAGCCAAAAGGCTGGAACTGGCTCTGCTGGAGCAGTGTAGGACCCCAACACCCCTCCTACGTCACCACCCCCTCAAAAGTCACCAAGGAAGGGTCTGTGGTAAGGGGTTCTCCCTTTGCCCTCCTCCAAGTCCCCCTAGAGGACACCACCCCTGAGAGTAAACTCCAGTTCCAGGAGATCTTCCCCAGCCCCTCCATGCCTCAGTACCACAGCAACCCAACTGTGCCATGGGATGGGAGCACCAAAAGGCACTGTGGACCCTTCCTGCTGCCACGGACAAAGCGCCAGAGCCAAATACCTCTGCAGAGCATCTCCTCACCCCTCTCCCAAGCAAGCACCAGCCAGCCCTTCTGCCCGCCCCCAGCACCCAACAGCACAGGGTCAGATCCCAACAGCCACCACTCTAGGGACAAAACCCCATGGCCAGGATCCACTGACACCCCTAAACAAGTCCCACCATCACCACAGCCCAGAAAAACCAGTCATCCCAAAAACATGGGAGTGCTGCAACAAGGATGGAGGGGCAAGTAACATCCTACACCAGCAGAGCACAGCGTGGACCCCAGCTCAGCTCCAGCACAGACCCCTGCACGGGCCCCAAAGCCCAAACTCCTCAGGAGGAGGCCACAGGATGGCTCCCAGGCCCTGGGAATCATCAGCAGAGGAAGAGCTGGAGCCACATGGGAAAGTATCAGCAACTGAACGGGATAGAAATGAGTGGGTGAGCGAAGGGCACTGATAGCCTGTCCCTGTCCTGGTCCCCAGGGCAGTGACAGGAACTGTCCCCTGGGAACATGACGTGTCCCTTTCACAGGACACAGCCAGAGAAGTCCTGACAACATCCTTGAACTACAGCCGCCAAAGTATCTCCCGGAGCCCTAGGGTCAAAGTGCCAGTGGGAGCAAGTCCAGCGGTCTGCAAAGTGCCTCCAGTGACTCCCAGCCCCCCCAGGCAAACCACCCCTCACATGAAACAGCTCCTCTGAGACCCAAAACAAACACCCTTGAGCATTATTACCCCAGATGTCAGTTGAAGAAAGGAGACCTGGGGACCAGGCACCCAGGGGCAGCTCATCTCCAGGGATGAAAGCACACAGGAGATAAGCTCCAGTGCAGGGTCTGTAAAGCCCCTCTTCAGCCAGACCTTTCAGCTGTTTTGGGATCAGTGCCACCTCTTGGAGGGTCCTGGGGGTCCCCACAGACCCAAGCACCCTTCCCAGGGCAGGTGTCAGGAGGGGTGGCCATGGGAGTTGCAAACTGGTTTGGGAAGGGAGAAAATCAGTGGGAAATGAGGCAGACATGGACCCTGCTTCCCAGCACGGCAGGGCTCTGGGAAGATGGATGCAGCCCTGAGAGCTGCCAAGGAAGCAGGCTGGTGGTCCTCACTGCCTCATCCTGGCCAGTGCTCACCAGTACGGCGAGCATGGCCAGTCTCAGCATCCCCTCCCCTGCCCACCCTCTCTGTGCAGCACCCCGAGGGTGCAGAGGAGGGCCCCAAGCCCTCCAAGCAGCCGAGCCGGCCCCCCACTGGAGCTGAGAGGCCGAATATTTGGGCAGTGACGTAAAGAAGGGGAAAAAGGAAAGAGGCAGGGAAAAAAAAAAAGAAACAACAAAACCCCCTCCAGGACCTGCTGCACAAACACGACCTGGCACAGCACTGGGGCAGGGCTGAGCCCCACAGCCTCTCATCCCTCCATCCCAGCTGGGCCCATGCCAGGGCCAAGGACATATTCCTGCACTATTTCTTCCCCCCATCCCCCCCCGCCCCACCCACTCTGCTGTAGAGACCAGGGGTGTTGCTAATTACCTGTGCCAAAGGTAAGGGGGTGGCTTTGAACAGGGGCACTGGGGACAAGGACCTGACGGGCAACTCCCACGTGACCAGTTCATCATCCCCTCAACAGCACGGGAGGAGGCAGAGTGGCTGGGGCAGGGAGCAGGGACCGGACAGCCACAAGTGCCATAGACAGAGCCTGCCACAGCTGGGACATGGATGTCCCCTCCTTGCAGCCCCTGTTCCTGGCACAGCCACCAGGACCCTGCAATACACTGCCTGGCCATGCCCCCCAACACTGCCTGGGCCCCTGGCCATGGCATGGCTGCAGGGTGCTGGTCACCAGGAGTCAAGCCAGCCCGGAAGTGTCCAACCGCTCCTTGCCTCAGTTTCCCTTCCTAGTTCTGACTTGCTTTACAAGCAGGGGGTATCCCCAGCACCAGCTGAGGGGTGGCATATCCCGTCACCACCCCCTTGCCACAGGTCCTACAGCGCTCCTCCGCCACCAAGGGCCCGTCAGCGCCGCGGGCACTGGGAGCGATTGCTCTGGCCGGGACATGCCTCGCTGCCCGGCCCTGGCCCTGCTCCAGCCCCCGGTTTAATGATGGACAAACCTGCCCCCCCAGAGTCCCATCGCAGGGGGCACTTGAAAAACAACCCAGGCCTGGCACGAGGCCAGCGGGGATGGATGGCAGTGAACTGGGAGTGCATGCATGTGACCATGTGTGCCTGTGTGTGAGAGGGCTCGCGCACACGGAGGGATGTGCTCGCACACACGTGCATTTCCCTGCAGCTCATGCACTCGTGCCTGCGTCTGTGAGCACACACGGTCATGCGCTCACACGTGTTCACACACACAGCTCACACGTACACACATGGCCCAGCAGCCTGGCATGGCTCCAATGTGCACTTTCCGCTGCCCAGGAAGAGACGTTGGGGGACAACCCCTTAGACCCCTTGGCCCCATGCTGTGTGATGTGCCTCAGTTTACCCTCTTGGCACAGCCCAGCACCTCCACTCCCCCAGCACCAGTGGGCCCCTGTGTGGCAGGGGTGAGCAGGGCAGGCTGGAGCCCTGCCAGGCCCAGGGGCTGGCACAGGCGCCATTTCCCAGAACCAAGCACCAGCAATCGCCAGCTGATTCGGCAGCCAACACCACAGCACTCCCTGTCCCCCAGCCAAACCATCCATCACAGGGCCAGCTCTCACTACAGGAAGCAGCATCATCCCCCATCTTTTCTCAGCCTCTCCAACCAGCATCGTGGCAAAATCCAGCCACAGTCAGAACGAAGGCATCCCGGGGGACAGGGACACTCCCAGGATATCCCTTGTTTTGGGACATGCCTGCATGGCTTCACTGCTCAGAGCATCCTCAGTCAGGAGAGCAGTGTCACCACCAGATCCTGGCTGTGCCACCAGCAGCACATGCCAACACAGGGGCTCACCCATGCCTGAATGCAGCCACAGAAGTGCTGCACCCCCCACCACATTCCCTGACTCCTGCTGGCCCCAGGCAGGGCTCTGTGACTCAGTTTCCCCACTTTACAAAGGAAGATACACCCCCGCAGCTTTGGGCAGGCAGTTTTGGTGCAGGGAAGGAGGGAGGGGGCAGGCTGTGTGTGTCACATAAATACCAATGTCCATCCATCCAACCATCCCTCTTGGAGAGAGGGAGGGAGGTTTGCTAAGCAAAGAAAAATCCCTGAGCAGCGGCGCAGGGCGCAAGAAGGGCCTTACATGGGCATGGGAACAGTGTTGTGCTTCCCTGCTGATGTGTGTGCAGCTGCCCCGGCCACTCCACAGCCACCCACGGGCACCAGGCATCCCACCAGCATCACTGGCACCACAGGGCAGTGGGTTCCACCACTGTTCCCCCACTGTCTTTCAGGCAGGATGGAAACTCGAGGGGTGCAGGTCACTGCCAGGGCACAGGTCTTGCCCTCCCTGGTACAGCTCTGCCTGCTCACTGCCTTCTCATGGAGGTGGCACTCACCAGCACCCCAAAAGCTCCCTGGTATCCCCACATACACTCCAGTGCCCCCCTCCCCATATCCCCATCACACCTATGGTACCCCCTGGCACCCCACACTGATTACCAGCAGTACGACTCTTTACACCTCACCCACAACCCCATCTCTCCCCCTTCCCCTATACCCAGTCCATTTGAGGTTTGTAAGTGGGGGCTTTCCCCTGGCTGGGCCAGGATGCAGCAGGCTGGGAGCTGGCCATGCTGGGGGGCAGAACAGAGGTGGAGGAAGTGCCAGGGGGGTGAATATGGGGACCAAGGAGAAGATGCTGACAACAGCATGGTGGGGCAGACTCCAGGGCCAGGAGACACCAGAGCCAGGGGACACCAGGACCTTCGCAGCATATCCAGGGCAGAAAGAGGAAGCATTGCGGGGGTGCAGCTGCCAGCACTTTGGGGGCGAGTCCATCTTCCCTCTCTAAAGTATCCCGGAGGTGCAGGGGTTAAACATGAGGGACTGCAGGTATACAAGAGGCCATTTTTGCTCCATGCCAAGCCCCCTCCCCACACGCACCCTCCCCGGAGACCCCACAATAACAAGCCGGCGTGTGAGTCAGCTGGCCATTTGCCCGACCGGAGGAGCCCCTCCCTGGGCGCTGGCCCAAAGGAGCTCCGCGGAAGGCCCCTGGCCCTGGCCCCATGCACGCTCCCCCCCAGCAGCACACCCCTCGGCTAGCTGGCCCCACCGAGGGGGCTCCAGCTTCCAGCGAGCGTGGGAAGGGTGATGGAAGCTAATGAAATGCAGCCGGCCGCCAAGAGCGAGCCCCGGGCTGCTGCTGCGCAGTCTATCCAGATGCTGGGACCCTGCTATGAACTGCCTCGTGGTGCACAGCCCCCTATGAGACATCGGAGAATCCCCACCGGGTTCACAGCCAGATACACACACTTCCTGACTCTCCCTCCTGCCTGGAAACCACTGGCAGATGCTCCCTGCCACTGCCTGCCGTACCACGGGCATCCCCTCACTGCACGCTCCTCTCAGCTCTCCCCACAGCACCCCGGCAAGGACACCTTCTCTGGCCTCAGCCTTCCTGGCATCTTTGGCACAGGCTGCCTGGGGTGACACAGGGTCCTGGGGTGGCCCAGAGTTGACACAGGGTCAACACAGCTCACACAGCTCCACTAAGCCTCTCAGCCATCTTCGCTTGGCCTGCTCAAGGCCCAGGATACCCCACAGCCCCCACGTCCCCCAAAAGCCCAGCCAGGACTCAGTGCCAGGGCTGCTGCCAGCGCCTGCCCTGCACCACCACCCGTACCATGGCACCCTGCAAAGCCCAACGTGTGCCCGGCCCCCGGCACAACACCCCCCCTTTCCTCTCCCTCCCTACCCAGCTGGGCACAGGCATGGGCATGGCAACAGGCATGTCCCAGCCTATGCTGTCTGCCTGGGGCATGCCAGCCTCTTCCCGCCCAGGATGCCAGCCCCAGAGACAGCTGGCACACATGCCTCCCCAGGGATTGAGAACACAAAGCCTCCCCTGCCCCGGCAGCACAGTGGTGGGCACCATGCCCACCTCCAGCTCCTCGGAGAACCTGGGTTGCTGTAGGGTCCCCCTCTGCAAGCGCAGCAGCTGGATAGACAGACACCACTGGGCATCCTCAGCTCCACTGTCTCCTGCCAGCAAGATCCGCCCCCGGCTGGGTATCGGCAGAGGTGCTCAGCCTGTGTGCACGCAGCTGGCAGCACTCGGCCGCGGCGCATGGCACCCACGTGCAGCAGCACTCACCCTGGCAAAGGGCACCCCGCTCCAGGCACTGGGGCATGCCTGCTGGTCCTCTCTGAGAAGGGCTGCACCCCAAAACCCAGCCTTGTACACAGACAGGCACGTGCTGTCAGGGACCAGGCAGCAGGATGGCATTGTCAGCCACACCCAGCACTGCCACCAGTGCCACCATGACCAGCCCAGAGCCACCAGCCCATCTGAGTGCTCATCCAGTGGGATCACCTGGCATGGACCATGGCATTCCCCCTCTGAGTCCCCAGCACCCCCAGGCAGGGTTGGGCACACCTCAGGGCACTGGCCTTACCTTGGCCTGGCACTTGGTGTGGCAGGAGAGCTTGCAGCCTGTGGGAGAGAGAGGGGAGAGCGGGTTAGTGGAGGCAGGAGGGGTAGCAGTGCCGGGGGACAGTCGTCTGCGGTCACCCCACATGAGGGCAGGAAGGGGGCACTGCAGGCACAGAGCACCTTGGCACTGGGCACTGGCTGCCGGGACACCCACACCTCACACTGCTGCGCACACATTTCGGGTGCCACCAGCACAGCACAGCAGCAGGCTCACAAAATGTGGCTCTGGGCACACACGGTGCCAACGTGCCAGCGAGTGCGCACGCGTGCAAGCCCCTGTGCCCAGGGTGAACAGCATGAAGGGAGGCCATGCACGGACAGGTCTCACAGAGCCACACTGGAATGGATAAGGGCACCACAGGGATGCTGCCCATGCCCGTGCCCCCTCCCTCCTTCCCGTGCGCTGCTGTTGCACACTTTCACCCGTGCCCCACTGGAGGGCATGTGCACACGGGCAGTGCAGGCATGTGTGCCACTGCTGGGAACACGCACTTACACGGCACCACTGCGCTGCCTGGGCAGCCCTGCAAAGACACATGTCCCATCCCCAGGGGACACGAGGGTCCCACACAGCATGGCCTAGGCCACGGCCGCACCCCAGTTGCTGCTCCCCTTGGGCCTGTTTCCTGCAGCACAGGAAGCCTCATTGTTCCCGTTTCCTCTGTCCGCCCCTTGCACGGGGCTCAGCGACACCACACACGTGCGAGGGCTCGCAGCCCCGCCTGTGACCCACTGGGTGCCACGGGCAGCAAGCACGGCTCAGGGGGTGAGCATCCACGTGTGTGCACAGACCTGCACCCATGTGCACACACGTGGTGGCCGCTGCACACCCACTGCACATGCATGAAGCTGACACACGGCCATGTACATGTGCGACACCTAAGTGCCTCCATGGGCCACCCTCGCCTTCCAGCCACCTTCCCACCCACAAAGGCACCGCACGTACTCTCTCACAGCCACAGCTCTCCCTCTAACACACAGACACACGTGTGTGCAGATTGGCACAGGCACACGTTCCCACCTTCCTATCCTCGTGCATGCAGGCATACACACACATTCCCAATATCCTGACCTCCCTGGTATGTCCCCATTCACACGCGTGCCCACGGCCCCAGCTCACCTCTGCAGGTGCTGCCCTGGCGCGTGATGGCCTGCCGGCAGATCCCACATGCCTTCACCTTCTTGAAGCTCGTCATCTTGAAGGTGTGTGCCGGAGGGGCCTCCAGGTCCTGAGGCTGGGGGGAACATGGGACTTCATCAGCAGGAACGAGGTGGCACCAAGACCCAGAGACTCCGCCCTGACCTGCCTGTTTCCCCTGGCTGGTGGTGCATCCTCCACCCAAGCCCCCCACATCCCTTCAGCTGCGGCTGTGCCTTCTGCAGCTGGGGTACAGGGTACGGGCTACAAGATACAGGGTGTAGGGCAGGGGATGGGGGGCTATGGGGTGGGAGATAGGGGGTACGGGGAAGGGGGGGCGGGGAGGGGGCACTGCCTCGACCCCTTTAAATAGTCNGTGTGTGTGCATGCACACGTGTGGGTGTTCACATACGTGTGTATGAGTGTACATGTGTATGTGCACTTAGAAGTGTGTATGCACATGCCGTGTGTGCACATGCACATATGCCTGTGCACAGATGTGCGTGTATGTGCACGTGTGCGTGTCCATGCACGTGTGCGTGTGTGTGCAGTGTGTGCGTGTGCACATTTGTGTACACACGTGTGCGCATAACTGTGTGTTCACAGGTGTGTGCACGGGTACGTGTGAGTACACAGCGTGTGTGCAGATGTGTGTGCGCACTCGTGCCTCCCTTCATTGAGGCACATCTCCGTGTGTCCCTGTGAACACGTGCCTGTGCACAAGCATCCCTGTGAGCATGTGTGTGTGGGCACGACTGTGTATGGTCCGCACACACGGGGGGTGAAGATGCTGGAATGCATCTATGTGTGTGCAAACTCACACAGTGTGCACGTGAGCACATGTGAATGCACACAGATAAACGTGTCCATGCTGGGATGGATCTGTGTATGTGAGTGTGAGCACGCAGATATGTGCACAAAAACCTACGTGCACACCCAGGTACGTGCACGTGCTGCCCCAAGGGTGCCCATGCTGGGGGTGTCTCATTGCCATGCTGTGCTTTGGGGTACATGCCAGGCAGTGTGTGCTGAGGTGTCTCTTGGAGGGGTATAAAGAGGGCACAGAGCCCTCTAAGCGCAAGCAGCCATGCCCACCCTGTCTGGCACAGCCCACAGCAAGAGGAAGCTGATGCCACGAGTGTGACTGAGTGCAGAATGGATCCAAACGTGTGCAAGCATGCGTGCGTGTGTTCACATATGAGGACAGAGAGGAGTCTTGGCGCAGCTGCAGGCAGCCAGTGCCCCTCCCGAACCCCCAGTTGCCTGGTTTTGGGGGGGGCAACCCCTGGCAGCACGCCAGCCCTGCCCACCCACCCGCTGCCAGATGAAGACGTGAGCCCCTGTAAATCCGCCTTTTCATGCCAAGACTAATGAGATTAAGCAGAGGCCCGGCGGCCCCCCCTTGCCTTGACGCCTCGCTCTCCTCCAGCCCGCTGCACCAGAGCCAAAAGGGATGGTGCCAAAGTGTCGGGGTGCCGGGTACCTCCCCACAAAACTCTCTGCCTCACTTTCCCCAGTGCACACACAGACGGGAGATGGGCCATGTGCGTGCACTGCACACCCGCGTGTGTGCAAACACCCCCGGGGCTGTGAGGGTGCTGCGTGTGCATGAGCACACCTGCAGGCGTGCATGTCCCCGCCAGCCACGGCAGCAGCAGAGGCACAGCCACGTTGTTCCCATATGCGGCTCCGTGTGCCATCATGCACACACTCACACAGGTTTGTTCGTGTGCGTGCAAGCCCCTCTTCCCTGGGCACCTGCTGCCACAGGGCCACTCGCGGGTGGTCCCTTAGCAGCCCCCCGAGCTGGTGCCACCCTCCCGGGTGGGTGTGAACACACGCAGACACTCAGACACGTGTGTGTGCTCAGGCGTGTCATCACCCACCCAGCAGCCGTGGGAAAAGTTCCCCCGGGACAGGGGCTCCCACGCCACAGTTGCTGGGTGACAGCGAGACCTAATGATGCCATGAGCTCCTTTGCATATGCAAAGCAGCATCAGTGCTGCAGGGTGCCCCGGGAAGAGGCCTTGCCCCCCGCTCCCAGGGACCCCTTGGGATGGCCAGGGATGCCGACGCATCTCCCATGCACGTACCCCCCACCCTGCCCTGGCCTCCATGACTTCATTAACAGTAATTATCCTCACTAGTGAAAGAGCTGGTCCTTTGATTCCCACCCCCCCGCCCCAGAGTCCCTTCTGCTTGTCTTGTTGCCAATACCATCACTGTGCCAGAGGGGGGCCAACCCAACACCCAGCTTCATGCCCCCCAGCCCCCTGCTGCTGGTGGGGCACTCTGCCCACCCAGTGCCACCCTGCCAGCCAGGGAACCAGCCCATCCGACAAAACAACCCAGTCCCAGCTCCATACTGGCAGGATCCCAGTTAGCCTCCCTGCCCCCAAAGAACTGTTGGGGGGATGCAGGAGTGTGAGCTGGAGGGCTTCTTGGGCATGTCACCTGGATACCCACCCATGGGTACCCACCTCCAGGGACCAACACCCACACGGTGCAGGAGCAGGGGTGCAAAGGCATCCCTAGTCATGGGCCCCCCAACGCGCAGACCCAAGGAGGCTGGAAGGGGACCCAGGTGTCCTGGGTTGGAAGAGGCACCAGACAGAGATGCCAAATTAATCAAGAGTTGGGAGACCTGGGTTCATTGCCCAGCACTGCAGAGAGCGCAGTGGTGGGGGGGGAAACCTGTGACACCCAGTTCCCCTGAGGCTGCAAAGCCGGAGTGGCTGGAGGGCACCGGGACACCGCGGTGCAGACTTGTAGGCTCTGGTCCACCCAATTTTGCAACTCGCTGGCCTTCGGGACCCAGCTTGGTGACTGGGGAGGATGAAGAGTCCCAAACCCCCACAACTAACTGGATCCCCCCAGTTTTCCGAGTTTCCCTCCCATTCATTGTAGTAGCAGAGCCTCTGTCCCAGGGAATGGTGGAGCCCCTGGCCCGTCACGCAGGCTAAGGCGTCGTGGGAGATCAGCCTCTCACCCTCCCCAACCCCACAACCCTTCCACAGACCCTCCCACAGCCCAGTGTCCCTGTCCCGCATGCCAGCCCGGTCCCCTCTTCGTGCACCCCCCAGCCCGCTGCCCACCGCCACTTCTCTCTCGGGCTGGGTCCCGCTCCGCTCCCCACTGTCCCCGGGGCGCCTCCCGGCCCCACTCCCAGTCCTGTCCCACCAAGCCCCACCCTGATGTCCGGCCGTCCCTGCGGTCTCCGGTCTGTCCCGGTTCTCCCAGAGCCGGTCCTGGTACCGGTCCAGCCCTGCCAGTTCCCCCTGCTCCCGGTCAGCCCGTCCCGGTGCAAACGCCCCCGCTCCGTCCCGCTCCCCTTGCATCCAGTCCCATCCACCGCCCGCTCCCGGGACCAGCCCCGCTCCGCGATCCCGGAGCCGGGACCCCGCCGCGCTGCTGTCCTGCTCCCCCCGTGCCCCCCGGTGCGGGCCGTACCCAGAGCAGGCAGGAGAGACACAACCCGGTCATGCTGCCCGCGGCGCGGCCCCGGCCGGCCGAGCCCCCCGGCCCCTCGCTCCGCCCGCCGGCCCCGCCCCGGCCCCTCGCCGCCCCTCCGACCGGGGGGAGAAGGGGAGCGGCAAACCGCCCCCCGACCCCGCAGCGCCCCAATCGAGCTGGCCCGGAGGCGTCTGGGACAACACCCCCAACGCCAGCAGAGGGGCTGCGGGACTGTGGGGGCCCGGAGTGGGGCTGTGCGTGCCCCAGGCCCCCTCCTCCCCACTCACACACATTTGGGATCCATTTCCTCCGCTGACCGGGGGACACCCGCCACCCACGTCACCCTCATCCCTTCTCCGGCCTCCAGCGGGTCCTGCAGCGGGATGCAGCCCCCCCATCCCCAGCCGAGTCCCCTGGGTGGTCCCGGGATGGGAGACGGGGAGGGATCAGCGGACATCCATGCGCGGAGCTGGGGGGCCTCAGCGAGGGGGGACAACCTCCAGGCGGGACGGAGAGTGGCTCGGCAGCCTGCGGCCTTAACGGGGATGGATTTGGCAGGGGGATGCTCCAGCCCCTCCTAGGGGGCTTCGCCGGGCGGCACACGGTTACCCCTCTCTCCGCCAGTGCTGACTCCGGCTCCAGCCTGGAAACTTGTGCTCAGCTGGCCGTGACCATGAGCGTGTGAGTCAGGGTGCGGGACGTGCCAGGGGGAAGGACACGCCGACAGGACGAGATACGGCTGGCGTGGAAACCTGGGCATGGAGAGGACGTGGGCACTGTAATGCCCCCCTCCCCGTGCCTCAGTTTCCCATCTGTACTCTGCATAAAACCGCCCGCCCAGAAAGGCAGAGTGGGAGGGGGGTTGCTGCCCTCCCCAGAGACTGGGGTTTCATCTGACTCCTCCCAATGTGCAGCATCCCCTCCCCAAAATATCGCTCTCCCATTGCCCTCCACCCCACCACTATGCTGTGCCCACCCAGCCCAGAGTAGTGGTACCCCTATGGGGATGTGCCAGCTGAGACAGGGGACAAGGGGACAGCCCTTCCCACCCCTCCATGCCAAAGAGATCCAGGGACAGAGGGAGACTGGGGGGACTGATCCTGCTCACAGCACCAAACAAGCAAAGAGTCATTCCTGCCCACTCCTCCCATCATTACAGCCCTCATTAATCAACCTTGTTACTGCCCACAAATGAAAGCCCCAGTGGAGAGAGGTGTCCACACCCCGCCATAAATCACCTGCTTCCATTCACTGC
The DNA here is from genome assembly GCA_013399225.1 of Rhipidura dahli. NCBI lineage: Eukaryota > Metazoa > Chordata > Aves > Passeriformes > Rhipiduridae > Rhipidura > Rhipidura dahli. The sequence continues at coordinate 227,028 of VXAC01006717.1, read as the reverse complement.
CGTGACAATCCCAGGCTCCTCAGAAGGGCAGGGACAAGGGTCATGCGACAGGGACAGGGTGGCCACAGGGACACAGCCCATCGGCATCATTTAAGGCTCGTTTTCTCAGCAGGGGGACACATACGGGGTCACTTAACACAAGGAACCACCCCCCCATGGGTACTACTGGTGTGGCCATGTCCTCCCAGTGCAGGGCCAGCCTTGGCAGGACTCCTTCATGTCCTGGGGTCACCATGTCCCCAAGGCCTCCACACACACTTCCAGCAGAGCTGACTCCACACTGCTCTTGGGTGCACAGGGCACACACACACGTCACACATGTCCCCCTGTGTACATGCCAGAACACACCTATGTACACCACACACACAGCCCATGTCACACATGGTGGGTGGGTCCCCATGTGCATGGGTGCCTGTCGGCACTGGAAGGACTGGGAGACACCCCTCTTACAGCTCACACCAACATTATAGCCCTGCTGCTTCTGCCCCCAGCACGGCACACATGCATGTAAGGGGACACACACCCCATGGCAGCTCCCCAGAGACCTCCTGTGCACCCACACCCATGTGAGCTGCAGTTCAGTCTTACCCCAGCCCCATCTGTCTGCCCGTGAACACACGTGCACAAGTACACGTGTGTTACAGCCCCCCCCACGAGTCCCTGTTCTCAAGTCCACATCAGAAACACATGGACAGTGGCGGACATGGGACTGCACAACCACCAACCCACATCTCACTAGTGCCACCCACCCACCCATAGCCCTGACCACCCCCCAATACTCCCATCAACTCACAATCCTGTGTCCCTGGCACACGCTGGGGTCCCCAAGCAGTCAGAGGCCTCTCCTTCCTCCAGGCTGTGTCCCTGTCCTGGCATATACTGAACTGTCACCAGCCTGCAGTGACTTGCTCAGGCACTGCCCGGCAGTGGCTTTGGCACCTGCTCTTCTGGCATGGTGCAGCTAGAGAGTCCCATGCCATCCTGCCAGGCACGGGGCAGCTTCCCAAAGGCTGAGGAACCAAGTGAGGGTGGCGCAGTGAAAGTCCAGCACCCTCCAACAGCTTCCCCCCGTCCCTGCCTCAGTTTCTGTGGCATGGGTGGCAAAGAAGAGTAAGTCCTCATACCAGGTGCTGCATGGGCACAGGGATCCCCTGTGGGGCAATCCTTTGGCACGTGGACCCCACACACGCCAGGTGTTGATGGACACACAGGTGCCCTACACAGGGTGACCCCACAGGGGTCCCTCATGTTGGGCAGTTTCCTGGGCACAGGGAACCCACACTGAGTACGTCATGGGCATGGTGCTCCCCAGTGCCAGGTGCTTACAGGTACAGGGACGCCCCACACTGACCACTTTATGGGCACAGGGATTTCTCGCGGTGAGTAATTTATGGGCACTGGGGTCCCCTCATGCAGGGCACAGCGCTCCCGTTGTGGGTTCTATAAGGACGCAGAGACACCCCCTGCCTCTACGGTCTCTCTGTAAGGACACAAGGATCTCAGCAGATCCCTTAGAATGAAAGGCTGTACAGCAGATCCTCTTCAGTCAGGCACTGCAGGGGTCCTCGGGTGTGGGAAGAGAGGGTCACAGTGAGACGCTGGGGT
>VXAC01006717.1:161699-225391 GCA_013399225.1 Rhipidura dahli | reverse complement strand
GGGGGGGGGGCCCAAACGGAGGGACAAAGGACATGCCCTGCACCCTGGCATGCATATGAAGGGTTTAACCCCCAGCTGCCCGGAGTAGGCAGGGCCAGCGGCAGCCCATACCCCCACTCGCCGCATCCCCGGAGTCCCCCCAGCTCCGTGTCCCCCGCAGCCCCTAACCCTAACGCCGTGCCCGGTGATGCCCGCTTACCTCCCGGCGGCGGCNCTCCTTCTCCTCCTCCTCCTTCTCCTCCTCCCGCACATGGGGCTCGGGGCTTGGCACCTCTGGCGCTCACCCGCCCGCCCTCCGGGCACGGCATCCCCCTGGGGTAGATGCCAGACCTTAACAGGGTACCCCGCTCCCGCGCCCTCAGTTTTGGGGGTGCAGGAGGTCGCACAGCATGGGTTCGATCGCAGCTCAGTCCGCGACCCTCGCCCCAACCCTGCCTCAGTTTCCTTACAGTACTCCCTGCCCACCCCTAGCCCGAAACGGTGGTGTGTACACACGGCCGGGGGGGACTTTCCTTCCCCCTCTGCCAGTCCTCCTTGTACCCCACCGAGCCTCCGCTCTTCTCAGGAGCCTGAGGACACCATCAGGGACTCCTCATCCAGCCCCCTTCCAGCGGGGTCCCCTCCGCAAAGCCTGGCTGATGCACCGTGCTGTGGGCACAGAATTACCGGGGGGAACCTCTTACTGCAGGATAGCTCCAAACGGCCCCGGGCACCTCCACCTCGCCACGGGGCTTGCACAGGGCAGGGGAACTGAGTAACAGGGTGCACCCCCCTGGGCATCACACATCCCCCACGCACCAATCGGGGCAGTGCCAAGAGGAGCAGGCAGCAGCACACCCGGATGCTGCCTTGATGCCGGGCAAGGACCCATCCCCACGGGGCAGCTGCTGGTGCCAAGCGTGGGCAGCGGCCATGCCAGGCATGGGCACTAATTGCATTTGCCTTGGGAAGGCTCCTAACAAGCAGCAGCATCAGGGTGGGGTGCAGGGAGTTTGGGTGGTCCCCCACACTTCACGGCTGTCCCCCACAGCCCTGTCTGGCACCCTTGGGGGAGCAGAGGGCTGGCGGGCAGAGGGGGCCAGTGAGCCTCAGGGAGGTGACATCACCGCTGGCTCCATGGTCCCCCACCCCCATTTAATTAGCAGATGGCCCCCGGCTCCCCCCCCCCCCCCCNNNCCCCCCGGCGGGCAGCGCCAGGCCTGTGCGGGGCCATTAGCTTTATTGGCTGTGCTGAACCAGGGCCAGGCCTCGTTAATTGAATTGCACCCACGCCAAGGATGGGTGAGAGTCTTCTGTGCCCCCCCCAGCCCCCGGCGCCTCCGCCCTGGCCCTTGGCTGGGGCAGGGACAGGGGACCCTGCTGCCAGGCCGCTGCAGTGGCACGGCGGGCAGGGGCACGTCCCCCCTGCAGGTGCTGGGGTCGTGCCCGTGCCGCGCCTGGCACGGGACACAGGGATGGGTGCAATGAAGGGCACACACGGTGCCCTCTCAGCCTCGCACCCACAGCAGCCACACGTGTACAGCTTGCACCCACACGCAGAGCCATGCTCGCACAGCCTGCACATGGCTGCACACACACACACAAACACGCACACACACACAGACACACACACACACAAACACACACACGTGACCCCAGCGCTACACCGCCACCCAACACCCTGCCCACAGCCGTATCCAATGTGGGGTGCTGTGCCCCATGCCCACAGTGTCGCACACTGCAGGGTGGCACAGGGCAGTGGGCTGCTGAGGAGGCTGTGGTCATCCCGAGTACTGTCACTGGCTCCTCTATGCTCCCCAGCTGCACCCTAGAGGCCAACACCCACCCGGGAGCCAGGAGGGTGCTGGGAGGCCCAGGCTCCCACGCAGCATCACTTCCTACTTTCACTTTGGTGCCGAGCGAGGCCTGGCCAGGGGGGACACGGGTGCCCCCCAAGACACCCAGGTAGGGGCAGCGTGTGCTACAAGGAGGGGCACAGCAGAGGACAGGACATGAGCATCACTGTGGCCATCCACCAAGGCGGTGGTGGGGAGTGGGATGGCAGCAGGTCCCCTGCCTGCACTGGTGGGATGGGCTGGCATCACCTCTGACATCCCCCCACGGGAGTTTTTCAGTCCCCAGTCCAGAAGGAGACCACAGGACAAGGCTGACACAGTACAGGGGTCCAGGTACAGTGGATGAGGGGTTCTGCTGGGCTGGGGCTCCCTAGCAAGAGGGGGCCTTCTCCAGAATGCTCTGGAAAGAGTTTACACACTGGCTCTGGGTATAGTCCCCGTGTGGAGGCCAGATGCCTGGGGAGGGTTGTGGTCCTTGCTGGGGGGGCTGTAGCTCCTTTGGGGGTCTCAGTGCCCAGGGAATGTTGTGCATGGGGATGGCCTCTGTGCTAGGGGCTGCTGCTGGCTGCTTCTAGCTGAGTATGGGTCCTGGACCCCCTCCACAAAAACTGCGGGCAGGTTCTTCAAAGTGTTCTGAATTTCCATTCCTATGGGAGAGCATCATGGTCCCCCCATGCCTGACACTGTCCTTCCTCTGCCCCTGTAAAAGCTGCATAGGGGGACCAGCCTTGCTGACCCTTTCCCCAGAACTGGTACGCCCCAAAACAGAGAGCCAGGTTCTGGGGGCTAAGCTGCAGTGATGTGATGTGGGCTGGGCGGGCTGTGGCTTCTGCAGCCCCACCGACCTCCCACACTTCCTCTTGCCCAAGGTACAAAAGGAGAAGCAGGCAGGCACAGCGTGGGCACAAGGACATGCCAGCATACCCCCAGCACTCAGCAACCACCTTGGGGCACCCCACAGCTCCTGGACACAGGTAAGGGGCTTCTCTTCCCAGGGGAAACTGAGGTACGAGTAGGGTGGGCAGACACAAAGATAGCTTATCCAAGGTCTCTCAAGGGCACTGGAGTGGGAACACAGGCAGCCCAGGATCTGCGTCCTTCTCTCCCACTCTGCTGTGGTGGAGGGCACAGGGCACTCACACACTTGGGCATGTTTGGGGACACTTGTGCCCCCGCTCCTGTGAGTGCACACACACCCTGCCAGGCACGCCCCCCCCCGACACACACACACGTGTGCCCCCCACACCAGCCAGACACCACCCGCAGTGACAAGTCACAGACCTGCCACTTCCATGGGCTATTTCCCTCACCCTGTCCCCAACCTGCCACCCACCCCAAAATCACTCTGCTGCACTGTGGCCCCCCACCTCATGCCCACAACTCACCCAAACCCCGTGCCAGCCGTGCAGGCAGCATGCTGTGCCAGAGGGTTCTGTCTAAGGAGCTCAGCTTAGGGGGCTGCATGTCAGGGGTGGTGTGCCCCCTTGCTCAACCACCCAGGAGCCCCCACACTGTTCGTGATGTGAGTGAGGGAAGCGAGAGCGGAAGCAAAAGCAGCACTTCCCCTGTGCCAAACCCACATCCTGAATCCCGGCAAACAGGGACAGGGATAAAGACAGGGACACACTAGGGACAGGGTGGGCTCAACCTCAGGAACTCCCCAAGGAATGGGAGCAGAGGCTGAGGACATTAAGGGGCAGGGCACATGGACAACTAAGGGGGTGCAGGATGGGACACCTATGTCCACCCCATCTGCTCTGGCCCACGTAGTGGGGGGACATGGGCAGGATAAGGGGATGCCTAAACCTTCCTCCTCTCACCTTAACAGCAGGCAGCTCTGGGGTAGAGCCGGGGGGGCCGACCCTCTCTCTGGGATGGAGAGTTTGGGGGTGCCAGGGGAGTGTCAGCCTAGAACCTCTCATCACTGCCCCTGCCTCTGCAGATCGCTGTGAACAGCCATGGCAGGGGAAGGGGAGCTCAACCGTGTCATCAAGGACCTGCAGAGTAAGTGTGCCAACCAGTCCCCTGCCAGCGTGTTCCCTGCATGGCACATCTCACCCTGGCCGTGCCAGATCCCTCCTTGCACCCAAGGGCAGTGGGGGGTGTTACTGCCAGGGTGCTCCAGAGAATCCCCGTGCCAACCCTGCCACTGCTGCCTGCTCCCATCCTCACTCCCAGCCTCTGGGAACTGCCAGTGCCCAGGAGGTGGCTGTGCTCCTTGTTCCCCCTGCTCCCCTCCTTCATTCCAGGGCAAGTTCCTCTTTCCCTTTGAAGAAAGGGAGGCTCAGGGGGGCTCTTATCACTCTCTACAACTACCTGAAATGAGGTTGTAGCCAGGAGGGGGTCAGTCTCTTCTCCCCAGTTACAGGGGTTAGGACAAGAGGAAACAGCTTCAAGTTGTTCCAGGAGAGGTTTAGATTGGATATTAGGAAAAATTTCTTCATGGAAATGTTTATCAAGCATTGGAACAGGCTACCCAGGGAAGTAGTAGAGTCACCACCCATGGAGGTATTTAAGACATGTGGATGTGGCATTTGGATACATGGTTTAATGGTGGAGTTGGAAGTGCTGGGTTAATGGCCAGACTCGATCTTGGAGGTCTTTTCCAACTTAGATTCTATGATTCCATGATTTGACCCACCGTCAGAAATCCCTGAGGCCAGGAGTTGTGAGGCAGTGGGGAGAGGGGTAGGATGGGAGAGGGTGCCATGCCAGCCCAGCCCAGCCCTCCTGCAGAGACCGTGGCCGAGCTGAACCTCAGCTACCAAGAGCAGAACCTGCCGGTGACGGACGGGAGCCGGGAGCTGCACAGCCTCTGTGCCCAGCTGGAGTTCCTCCTCCAGGTACTGCTGCTCTTCGGTCCCTGCTGCCCCCCGACTCAGTTTCCCCTTAGGCACAATTCAGAGTAGAGGGGATCCTGTCTTAACCATTCTGGGGGTGGAATAACCCCACCCAGCATTGTCTGGCCCTGGGCATCCCCAGCCACCTGGACCAGGCTCTCCCTTGCCCACACGTGTAACTACATGTGCTGCAAAAGGGAAATTGAGGCACGGAGCCAGTGGAAAGAGGACAGCCAGGGACACCCAGAACAACCCTGCTGGGGGAGCCGGCTGCAGTCCAGCCCCACAGGGGACAGGCTGGGGAGGACAGGGGACACCCCCAGAAAAGAAAATCCAAGCTTGTACCTCTGCCAGTTTGACCTCAAGGAGAAGAGGAGCTTCTTTGGGCAGCGCAAGGACTATTGGGACTTCTTGTGTCAGGGCCTGGCACGGTGCCGGCAGGAGCATGAAGGCATTCACTTCGTCACCTCCCTGGACAAGGTGAGCATGAGCTGATGGGATACCCAGGGACTTGTGCACACACAGGGGCTTTTGCTTGCTTATGGGTGCACATGCACTTGGGCACAGGCACACTCACTTGGGCACCAAGGATTTGGCCACTGATGCTATAAATGGTTTTCTCCCCTCTGGGATCTCCACTGCACCACAGCCCTAGGCCTGGGGATCCTCTTTCCCCCTGCATGGGCTGGGGGGAGGTGGGGGGGTGCAGACTGTAGTGACAGGGATTGATAGCCCCCTCTCCCCTGCAGCTGAAGACCCCTGTGGGCAGGGGCCGAGCCTTTCTGCGGTACTGCCTGGTGCACCGGCAGCTGGCAGAGTCCCTGCAGCTCTGCCTCCTCGACCCTGAGAACCTCTGGTGAGAGCAGGGGCACAGTGAGGGGATGCTTGTGGTGGTGGGGGACATGGCCAGGGTGGGCAGCGCCCTGCAGCACCCAGTCAGCAGAGGTGCTGCAGGCATGTCTGCCTGTCCAGGGCACAGAGGGATGCATGAGCTTGTTTTGTGGTTGCAGCGAGTGGTACTACGCCCGCAGCCCCTTCCTGAGCCCCAAACGGCAGGCAGAGATCCTGGGCAGCCTCTATGAGCTGGACTGTGTCACCTTTCACCTGGCCCTGCACAGGGATGACCTGGACACTGCCTGGCCCATGTTCTCTGAGTGAGCTTGGGGACACTGGGGGCACCAGGGGCATTGGCAGCACTGGGGGTGTCAGGGGCATCAGAGGCACCTGGGGCTTAGCATTGCAGAGAAGCACGTGGGCATTGCCCCACTGCCCTAGACCCCACACGGCACCCCAGATGTGCCAGCTCTCCATATGTGGCCCCAAGAGGGCACAGTCACTGGCACACCGTGCCTGCAAATGTGCCACATGCATGTGTACACACAGACAGAGCCATCCTCTGCCAAGAATATCCCTGCTGCAACAACGTGACACTGTGGCATCTGACACACAGGGACACGTGTGTGTGCTTGCACACCACTGCCCCCGGGCACACTTGTGAGGGGCACTCGTGGATGCAGCTGTTCCAGCACACTCACCTGTTCTGCTGCTCACACGCTCGTGTGCACACACTGCCACAAGCACACAGGCTTGGGTTGATGGGTGCCACCTGTTCTGTGGGTGCTCAGGCTGGTGTCACCAGCATCCCTGATCCTATGCCCTGCCGCCCTCTAAATCCCTAAAGGCTGGCTGTGCCCAGGGAGCCCAAATGGAGAGTGATGATGCCCTGTTCACCTTGGGGGTGCCCTGGTCATCCTGAGCCCTGTGTCCCCTCTAGGACACTGGTACGGCCCAGCCCGGCAATCAGGAGCAGCCCAGCAAAGACAGCCCTGCAGGCAGACAGTACCAGCACTGTGACACATGGATGGTCCATTGCCCATCCCACTGTGGCACCAGCCCACCCACGCCCACTCACTCTGGCTGCTCTGCAGGCGGGGAGAGTGGAGATGGAAGATATAGAGGGGAGTGTGGAGGATGTGGAGGTGAAGAAGGACATGGAAGAGGAGGATGAAGAGGAGGTGGAGAAGGATGACAGTGAGGATACAGAGGAGGTGAAGGTGGAGGATGTGGAAGGGGACATGAAGAAGGACATGGAAGAGGATTTGGAAGAGAAGGATGAAGAGTGGGAGGAGGATGAGAAGGAGATCAAGGATGAGGATGTAGAGGAACTGGAGGATGCACATGGCGTTGGCAAAGCACCCCGGCCTGAAGGTGCCAGAGAGCCTGGCATGTCCCCTCTGCCCACTGGCACGAGGTGCATGCTGGGCTCTCTGTCACTGGAGCCCCAGCAGGAGGGTGGAACAGAGGCATCCCTGCAGGCCCTGGTGTCCCAGCTGAGGGCCGAGCTGGGTCAGCGTGAGGCGGCAGCACAGGCACTGGCAGTGCGGCTGGCACGGGCTGAACTGCGGCACCAGCAGCGGGAGGAGGACAGTGCCCAGCAGACCCAGCTGTGGGCACGTGAGGCTGAGGCACTGCGGGAAACCAACACTTTCCTGGAGCGGGCTCTGGAGGCAGCGGTGGCAGCAGGGGACCAAGGGGCGCTGGCACAGGCACAGGAGAAGGCACGGAGCTGGCAAGAGGTGGCAGAGGAGCGGGGTACCCAGCTGGCCGGGGTGCTGGCAGAGATGGCCACACTGACCTCACGCCTGCAGGAATGCCAGGCAGCTCTGGTGGCAGCAGGACAGATGAACATGCTGAAGGATGCTGGTGCCTCAAATGAGGTGGCTGCCGTGGAGAAGGTGCTGCAACAGGCGCTGGAGCTCGCCCAGGGTCCCCAGGAGTCCCCACCAGACCCCAAAGCAGAGGGGGAGCCCAGCACAGTCACCAGCATGGCCATGGTATGGGCAAGTCCAAGGGAATCCCATGCTGGGGTGGGGCTTTGGGGTCCAGGACTGACCCCCCCACTCTCCCCCAGCGCTTGGCCAGCCTGGCTGCCACAGCACGGGAGGAGACCTGGCAGAGCCGGCAGCAGCTCCAGGCCCAGCGACAGGAGATGGCACGGCTGCAGGAGGAGCTCAGCAGGTTGGGCAGGGACCCCTACTTTCACTACCCATCCGCCTACAGTGGGACCTCCTGTGTCCACCTGCCACATGGTTTTCCCAGGGACCCCCAATGATGTCTTGCTTGGACACAGCCAAACAGCTGCTGGGGATTGGCAGGGGGAGAGAGGGAAGGATTTGAGGGGGAGGTCAAATTGACCTCTCCCTCCAAATTTGAGGATTTGGAGGGAGAGGTCAATTTGGGACTGATAGGTAGGTGGAGGGGTAGGTGGGCAGAGGGATGGAGTGATCTGGCGTTAGTAGATAGAGGGAGGGAAGGAGGGATCACTTTAGGATGAATGGATGGAGATGGGATAGTGGATGGAGAGACAGAGGGATGAATCTGGGGTGAGTAGATGGATGGGTGGGTGGGCAGAAAGCCAGAGGTGCGGGCATGGAGAAGGATGGATGAACAGTGGGGAAACGGATGGGTGGCAGATGGCAAGGTGGCTGTGACGATGAGGAGAGAGCTTGAGGATGGATGGGCAACAGCGGAGAAAAGGAGGGAGGGAGGGAGAGAGGGAGAACCCAGCGGCGGGAGGTTTATCCGCATGCATGGAGGGATGGAGAGGAGACCATCTGGGAGACGGGAGGACCATGTCGCCACTGCCCCGCGCCAGGGCCCGTCAGGACGGTGAGCGCTGGGCATCGGCGCTGCAGCGGGCGCAGCGGGAGGCCCTGGAGCGGGAGGCCACGCGCGGCGCCGAGCAGGCACGGCAGCAGGAGCTCATCCGCGACATGAAGGCGCGGCTGCTGGAGCTGCTGCGGTGAGAGCGAGAGAGCCCCGGGCACTCCACGCAAGGGCAAGGGGACCCAAACCCCTTTGCCCAGAGGAGGGCACCAGAGCTCAGGCAAATCCAGGGCTGACCCCTCCCCTCCCGCAGGGAGAAGGATGCCCTGTGGCAGAAGACAGAGGGCATTGACACCCCGGTGCCCAGTCCGGTGCCCCGCGACCCGGGGTTGTGTGCTCGCTGCCACAAGGATTTCCGCTTGCTCTCCCGGCGGTACAACTGCAGGTGGGCTACGGGGGGAATGGGGGCGGCGCTGGCACAGCGCAGGGATGGCTCAGCTCTCACCTCCTGCTCTCTCAGCAGGCTGTGCCAGGGAAAGGTGTGCCACACGTGCTCCATGGATATGGGTAAGCACGGCCGCTGCTGCCTGATCTGCTACCAGCAAAGGCACCCGCAAGCTACATGAGCAGAGACAGCAGCACTGGCACCGTGTCTGGGACACCTCCTGCCCTGGCTGCCTGCTCTTGGACTTACTGGGGGCCAAGGTGTCCAGGGCCTGCATGCAGGTCCTGCTGCCCAACATTTTGGGTTTGGAATGTGCCTTTTTTTGTGGCTGGTCCACAAAGAGGAATACTACTCATTTCTGCTACCCCCGTGGCTTCTGTGTCATCTATTGGTCACTGCCAGATTGACACCCAGATTGGGTGTAGGGTGGGGGAATGCTGGTGTAGGGGTGCTCAAGTCCTCCTGGGGGCAAACCATTCCCAAAAAAGGGTGTCCCAGCTGCAGCCAGGATGAGCCTGCACCATCCCACAGTGGGGAGGGGAGACAGCTCTTGGCCAACAGCCCTGGCTTCCTACCACACTGCGAGGAACCACTTAGGCAAGAGGTTTCTCAGATGCAAAGGTGTGGGCTGGCCTTGCTCAGTATCCCCACTGATCCTGCTCTGCCCCAAGTCCCCAGGATTCTCACCTGGGTGCTGGAGGACCCCCTACCCACCCACGAGACAGCATGTGGGTGACACCCACTGATGCCCCCATGGTTATGGACCCATAGGAACCTGGATCAAGGTCAGTGGAGGAGCAGTATGGGATCCCAGTGGAGAGATGCTTAGGAATGCCAGGGCAGGCATCCTGAGGCCTGGCACGCAGAGTGGCAGGAGAGTCCCCAGCAAGGTCACAGTCCCTTCTTCAGCTTCTCAACCCCAGTCAAGTGTCAGCCCCAGTTGCCCAAGCCAGGGCGGAAACATCCCGGTTGTGTAAGGGACAGGTTCCCAGCCCTTTGCACAACAATGTCCTGACACCATGGTTGGGGGGAGCAGTGGTGCCTGGGGTGCTGGCACCCTTCAGGCAGGGGTCACACGGCTGGCTCAGTGTGAGGGGATGCTCAGGGATCTTTCAGTGATTTGTTCTGCTGGGGCTGAGATTGGGGTTGGGAAGGGGATGACTTTGTTCCCAGGTGGGATAGACTCCACATGGAGACCTCTGTACCAGGGAAGTGCCAGGACCTGTCTGGGGAGCTGTAGGAAGCAAAATCTGGGCTTGGGTCCCCTCTGGGGATGTACAGGATGTCAAACCTTGTCCTGGAAGCAGGGTTAACCACACTCTTGACAGGCTCAGCTGGCACCATCATTTTGGCACTGTCCCCAGAGATGTGCCAGGGCCCTGTCCTGCCATCTCCCTTCACATGGCAAAGAGGAGCCAGACATGGGTGACCAACCCACCAACTCCTTTTATTGCTGGACAGTCATCGGGTAAAAATACCATACCCACAGCAGGCTCACAGAATCCCTAGGGTCACAGGCTTTGTCCCAAAGAGAGGGGAGGGTGGACATTTGACATCACTCCCCTGGCAATGGGGTCCTAACATCTTGCCACCCAAAGCCCCTTCCAGTTGGGGTCCAGCATCCAGTGGTGGCCCTGCCCATCCCCAGGGCATCACCACCCACATTCCAGGGGGTTGGATGAGGATGCTGAGGTGTGTGGGGTCCTGGGACCTGCTGAGAGCCACAAGGGCTGGGTCACAGAAGGGCTCAGAGGGTGGTGGATGTATTGCCAGAGGTGGAGGCATAGGAGGCGCGGCCATAGCGGGCAACAGCATCCTTGCTGATCAGCCCACGCTGTGCCAGGATCTTGAGGAAGCTGTTGCGAAACTTTTGACCGATGAAGGCGTAGATGATGGGGTTGATGCAGCTGTGGGCAAAGCCCAGCACCTGTGTGACAGAGAGGGCTGTGTCGATGCGGTTCCTCCTCTCACAGGTCTCAGCAATCGCCCGCGTCCTCATGAGGGTGTCGCTCACCAGTGTGATGTTATAGGGCAGCCAGCAGATGAGGAAGACCAGCACCACAGCAAAGATGACCTTCATGGCCCGCTGCTTCTGCGCATTCTTGGTCTGCAGGAGGGTGTGGATGGTGATGCCGTAGCAGAAGAGCATCACCAGGAGGGGCAAGGCAAAGCCGAAGGTCTGCGGCAGGATCCGCAGCACCACCCGCCACTTGGCCGTGTCCTCGCCACTGATGCGCTCGTAGCACACGGTGCCATTGTTGGGTGAGCGGAAAGCCTCACGGAAGAGCAGCACAGGCAGGGAGAGCAGCACGGAGAAGACCCAGATGCCCAAGCAGACAAACTTCACCCAGTGCCTCTTCTCAGTGGCAGCCCGTGTGGCGTAGACGATGGCCAGGTAGCGGTCCACGCTAATGCAGGCCAGCAGAAGGATGCCGCTGTAGAAGTTGGCTTCCTGCAGCACGGAGATAGCCTTGCACATCACAGTGCCAAAGACCCACTCGTGGGCTCGGTAGGCGGCCCAGAGTGGCAGGCTGAAAGCGAAGAGCAGGTCTGCCACAGCCAGGTTGAGCAGGTAGACGTCGGTGACAGAGCGGCTGGTGTGGCTGGAGGTCACCACCAGCACCACCAGCCCGTTCCCCACCACACTGAGGATGAAGACAAGGCAGTAGATCACCACCACCAGGTACTTGTTGAGGGCAGAGCTTTCAGGCCGGCATGGAGAGGATGAGATAGCAGTGTCAGGCATGGCTGTGCTGTAGTCATAGGTGTAGTTGTAAAGGTAGAAGATGTTGGAGAAATCCCCACTGAAGGATAAGGGCTCCATTTTGCCTGTGGAGCACAAAATGGCATGAGTGGGGGGTGCCAGAGTGTTGTGGACCAGGGGTGACAGCATCTCTGGGTCCCCTGGCATTTCCATTGTCCCCCAGGTCCCCTCCCAGCCTGTGGGCAGCTGTCCTTCGTCACTCCACTGCATCCACACTATGCCAGGTGATGGCCTGTGCCAGACACTGTTCCTCATATGCCCCCTTGTCAAACACTCCTGAATGCCTCAGTCTCCTCCATTTCACCCCAATCCTGTCCCTTTCCTGACTCCTGTGGAAAAAGGGGTTCCCCCATAGACTGATCACGTCTTCTTAGGTCAAGAGGCTTCCCCATCAATGTAGCATCACATCCCTCCAGGAGACACCTGGCTCCTCCAGAAACCCTAGGCTCCCGTGCTTGTGGGTCCTTGAAAAGCCTCTCAGGTCTTTGGATATCTCAGAGCCCCCCAGGCACCTCCAAAGTTCTTCAAGTATCCCTCCAGCCTTTCCAGCCCCTCAAGCATTGCTGCTGGAGCTGCTCCTGCTGCCATCTCAGACAGCCGCAAGGCGATAGTCACGGTGCCTGGGGCAGGCAGCTCTCAAGAAGGTCTGAAGGTGTTTCTGTGCCCTTCTTCCCCCTCCTGGTCTTGCTCCTGGTGAGAGTGGTTTCAAGCCCCGGACGGAAAGACATGACACACTTTGCAGGCAGCTTTGGAAATACTACATCTCTGGTTTTCCTGTTGCTCAGCTGGGCACTGCCATGTCCCCCCGTGGTCGGCCTCAATGGGGAAATCACAGGTGGCAGTCGCTTTTCCTGTCTCCTCACACAGAAGAGATGGTAAGCTTGCTCTGTTTCTGCCTCCCCAAAGACTACTGGCTTTCAGCCTTCTCCCAGAATGGATCTGGACTCTTGTTTCACTCTAGTTTCACCCCTCTGCCCCACTTCTGAGCCCCCAGCCCCTCCAGGGCTTGGAGATGCCAGGACTGCTTTGGGTGCTGAGTCCCCCCAGTGGCCCTGTTTGAACCCAAACGGTCCCTGGGACCAACTTTCCCCTTTTGCCTGATGCGAGTTCCCTGCTGCAGCTGGGCCAGTGCTGCTGCCCAGAAGAATCCCTCCCTGGCTCTGCTGTAGCCTCTCTTGCAGTGATCCAGGGTTGGAAATCCTGGGACGGTGATCCCAGCGTGGTGATGCTGGGATGCTGAGGCATCGGCATCCCGGGGGACTGCAGCCAGGGATGTTGCTAGGGCTCATGGGGGAATGTCCTCCCAAGTGGGGCAGCCACAGGCACGGGGCAGAGCCTGATGCCAGTGCTTCCCCTCCGTCTATTTCTGGCTGCTTCTTTCTGCCTCCCCACTCCAAAATTCTGGTGGTTCCTCCAGAACCGGGTATTCCCCAGGTATAGCATGCACAGATACCTCACAGCTGACCCAGATAGGGGGAACAAGCAGCACTCCATTTCCTCTCCTGACCCTGGAGGGGCTGGGGGACAGTGGGGTGGCCCTGGGGCTCCCAGTGGGGAGGAAAGAGGGACATGCCATGGGGAAGCTTTCTCCCAGCTCATCACTGTGCAAGGAAATGGGAGCAGGCACTTTTCCCCTGCGACACCCAAGGCTGATGAACCTGGGGACTATGGAGGGTTTGCACACAGATGAGCCCTCAGCACAGCCCTGGGTGCTCCCACTCACCACCTCCCTCTACCCTCGCACCAAGCAGCCTCTTGGGCAGCTGGAGCAGCCCACCCGAGCCCCCAGCTTGCTCCACATTTGAAGGGGCTCAGATGGATGCTATGGGGTTGTGAAAGCCCAAGGAAAGCCACAATCTCCAGTGGAGCAACCCATGGACTCACTGCTTTCTGCTGTTGCCGTCCCCTGAAATCTGGGGTCTTCTCCCAGTCCCAAGCTGTTTCTCACTGGGAAGCACACAAGCACAGGTTTAAATCCAGGTGTCACCCCCAAATGGCTCCAGTAGGAAGTGTGGTGGGATGCAGGGCAGCACCAGATCCAGGGGTCTCGCCAGCTGGAGGATCCCTCACCTGCGCCTGCTGCTGTGCCGCGTCCCAGTACCCCTTTCCTCCACCGCCCAATTTATACTGCCCAGGCAGGAAACGTTGCAAAATCTTCTCCACCATGAAGCGGAAGTGGCAGCCAAAGGGACCCTTCCCCGGTCCCCCAAGATGCCTTTCCCAGGCCGAGGGGAGCCCGCAGCCCCCTGTCACCCTCCTGTCTCAGGATGTCCCAGGCTGCCCCACACTGGCGGTGCACCCCGGGGTTCATTGTCATCCCTGCAGTGATGCACCCCAGGGGGCTCCAGCTGGGGGTCTCCATTTTGTCCCCAGGCTCTCCATGGATGCGGGGATCCCCTTCAAGGCACTCCTGTGTGCTGCAGTGCCCCCAGGAGAGCAGAAGCTCTCCGAGGCTGTGGCCAGTGGGTGATGGCAATGCAGGGCTCTGTGCCTCAGTTTCCACACTGATAGAGCAAGGGTGGTGTCAGCATTTGGGGGGTGCACAGGGGGCTGCAAGACTGGCTTGCCCTCTCTTAGGGGTTGCTGTGGGGGACCCCCCCAGAGTAGAGTCCCATGTCCCTCCTGCCCTGGCTGTGCCATGCCATCAGACAGGGCTGTGCCCCTGTGCCAGCCCCACAGACTTAGTAAATGCCGTGGCTCTGGGTACCCCTATAGCCTTTAGGGGAAACCTGCACACAAGGGCATTGCCCATGCATCCCCATTCCTCTGGGGCACTCACAAACCCTTCAAATACCCTCATCCTGACAGATGTCCATGCTTGTCAGTCGTAGGAGTACCCCACGCTTTGGGGGCACCTGGTAAGTGCCACCATCATATCCCTGGGGTATCACCACAGACCCAAGGATACTCCTATTCTCTAGGAACACCTGCCTGGTTTCGGGCAACCCCCAGCTCAAGGGCACCACTACAGGCCCCCTAGGATATTCCCACTGTCCATGTCACCTCACATTTTTGGGGCCCTGTAGCTCTGAAATTATCCCTTTTGCAAGACACCGTTTTCCTCTGTAAGCACCCCCTTATCCCTGGAGCACCAGTTCTTACACAGGCCCCCGTACGCTGGGGCACACCTACTAGTTCCCCATAATCCTAGGGCCACCCCACTGTTTCGGGGACCCCCATAGACGGGGAGTATCCCATGACCGAGGGTCACCTCACACTTTAGGGGACTTCCACATCCCATATCCGTGCCTCGGCCCAGCTGGCGGCGATGCCCACACCATGAGCACCCCACAGCCCACCCCTATACCTCTGTCCCGCCACATTTAGGGGACAAGTCCCCCCCTTTCCCTGCCGTCTCCTCCCCCTCCCGCCCCCGCCGCGGGGCGGGGCTGCTTGTGACGTCATTGTCTATGGGCGGGGCGGGGGCCGCGCATGCGGCAGCGCCGAGCCGGAAGTGACGCGCGGGCGCGAGAGCGGAAGCGGCGGCGCAGGCTCGGGCGGGTCCCCGGTGCGCGCAGCGGGCTCGGCTCCCTCAGAGCCGCTCCCGGCACCGACATGATCCTGCTCGAGGTCAACAACCGCATCATCGAGGAGACCCTCACGCTCAAGTTCGAGGGCGCGGCCGCCGGGTAGGAACAGGGAAGCCGGAGCGGGGCGGGGACGGGTCCGCGGACCGAGGGAGGGGCGAGGGGGCGGTGGCTGGCGGGGCCCGGGCCGTGCCAGGCGCCAGGGCACAGGGTATAGCCTGGCGGGTGGTACCGGGGGAGGATGGGCTGAGAGAGGCGGAAGGTGGGGACCGGGGAATGGTGACAAGGCAGGATGTGGGGCTGGAGAGTGGCGGGGAGCGGCACTGAGCCACCGGGTACTGTGCTTCCGGGTGGCGGCCCGGGCAACGAGGAGGGCAGAGCGGGCACGGGGTGGTGGCCAGCAGGGTGCAGGGACTGGGAGGAGGGTGGTCAGGGTGTGGGAACTGAGCTGCGGGCGGCGGGGATGGGCAGAGCTTGGGCAGAGGGAAGGCCTGGGGAACAAGGGAGCAGAGTGGGACAGGCGGTGTTGGAGGGGAGAGTGGAGCTGCATGGGAGCAGTGGAGAGCCCCTGGAGAGCAGGACGGATCTAGGAACGGCATCGGAGATTGCAGTGCTAAGGTGGACTGGAGGACGGGGCTTGGACAAGGAGGAAGTTGGGAAGGGAGGAAGGTGGATTTGCAGGGTGTTTGCTTTGGGTAAAGCGGGCTTCATCAGCGTGGTGCCAGCGCTGGTACAGAATGTGTAAGGGAAGCCGAGGAACAGGAAGCCTGTGCGTGGAGTCATGGCCTCAGCCTTTTGCTATGGGGGTGAAGAACAAATTGCAGCTTGCTTCCTCTTTGCTTTTTCGAACAGAAAGCCCACGGGTCAGCCATGGCCCCTGGTGCCAGCCTGGTGGGTGTCCTGGCCTCAGGGGGAAAACTGGGGGGTCTGGCTTGCACCCACATCTCTGGCTGTGACAGTTCAGTCCCTGGGGAGCCCTGGGTTTTTTACTGCGAGTGTTGCACCAGGGCTGTAAAGATGCTTGTGAGGACACAGCTTGGAAGGAAGTCCCTTCAGTGGTGACTGTCCTTATCTGCAACCGAGTGGCCTGTGGGCTCGATGCACTGCCTGCTGACTGAAACACCTTTGTACAGGGACAAAGCCTTGAGAGACAGAGCACAGCGCTGTTATCTCTGGGGTGGAGCCTGCTCTGGTGCCTCGCAAGTCGGGGCTCAGGCTGCTCCAGGAAAGAACCCCCCAGGCAGATGCCTTTTTCTGTGTTACCTTTTTTCTCCAGCGATTTTTGAAGCTCTCAGCCTTTTGCATGCAGAACGTTGTCAGAGGCTACTTTCTCTGCTTTCCCCCCCACTCTCAGTTGACTTGTTGCTCGGATTGGTGTTTTGTTTTGTTTTTTGGTGTTTTCTTTCATAGAATAATCTCACAGGCTGCTCTGCCTTGCAGGACAGCTGAGCTGCTCCCAGATTTTGATTCTTCTTGAGCCCTGATCATTTAATGCAACAAGTTTCTCCAGAGCACAGGCACCACACTGGGAAGAGAGAGCTCCCAGGTGACCACTGTAGTATTGCAGCTGCATCCATTAGAAAATATGGCATGTACAGCGGTTCATGGTGTCAGAACAGCTTGTCCATCACTAGTCTCTACCAAGGCACTCTTCCTGACAGAGAGAGAACAATGTGCATGTGTCTCTGTGTTGATGTGACTTGGACGGGGAAGTTAGCAGGTTTAAAGGCACCCCAAAACCCTGACTGTAAGCAGAGCTGGGGTTGCTTGCTCTGAACCAGCCTGCAGCCCTCTGAGATTTCCATTTTGCTGTATGGCAAAGCCACCTCACTTGTGTGTTGGCAAGTGTGCCTGACATACTGATTGTTCCTGGATCAATTTGTGGCTGAGCTGATGGTGCTCTGTTTCTACCTCTTAGTCATCTGTGGCATATTCTGTTCTTTAGATGGCGTTTCTAGATCAGTTTTGTGCCTTGAGTGTGTTGCTGAAGGTGAGGAGATATTTACTTCTGAATTTTCTTCTGTGCTTGTTCTGGGGTCCTCCTGTCCCAGCAACTGCAGGGTGGTGAGGTACAGGGAAGTTTTTCCTGGTTTCAAGTCTTCTAAGGAATGGGTGTTACTAAACATTTATTCAAGTGGTATTTCTTTTTCCTATGGCCATAGCTCTGGGGTTATTCCTGTGGTGCTCAGCCTGGGAGCAGGAAGGGATTTCCTGTATTTTGCTATTTTGATGATGGTTTTTCAAAGGTGTATCTTGGGGACAAACACAGGTCAGTCAGGACAAGGTCAAGGCTTGAAGAATTTGGTGACTGGGAGGAGGGAGTCTGGACACTGGGGCAGAGTTGGGTTTACATTATTTGCTCTAACCCAGGAGTGCAGCAGATGTGATGCAGGGATTTGTCAACAATGGTTGTTTCAGAGCCAGGTGTGCCTGGTGGCTTCAGTGCCAGCCTGGAAGTGGAGCAGGGCAGAGTTCGTTTCCAAATCCTTTGCCAGAGACTTGTCCTGTATGTCACCCCCCTCTACTGCAGTGCAGCCATAGTTTGGCAGGTCCCTGCAGAGCTTTCCTGGGCTATCAGGTGGGAGATACTCCACATTTCGCCTTGTTACGTAGAACTAGGTCACGTTTAGAAGTTGGAATTAATTCACTGCCATAATATTATTGTCATATATGTCGAAGTCTTCTCTGCATGGAGGTCCATCAGCTGTCCCTGGAGTTCCCAGTGTGAAGGTGCCTTGGCAGGACTGCGGACAAATATCAGCACTTGAGGCAGGGCCTAACCCACCCCTTGACAAGGTCCTTGGGGCTTGGCAGTATCCACCTGTAAATACGGTAATTTCAAATTTAGTTTGGTTTTGTGGGCATACCCCGTGGAAATCTCACCTCCTTGTACAGTCACTGTTGAAAGGTGGTATTTAGATCAAGGTGGTAACACCTGAGGGACTTGAACACATCTGGTTTTTTTCTTTATTTAGTTCTAGTAATTTCTTTTTTTAAATCTATTCTCTTAAACCAACCAGCTTTTAAAATAAAAGCCTAAAGCTACCAGAATCTGTTGAAATAACTTGAGTTAGGAATTTGCTACTGAAGTTTTCAAGCATTTGAACTGCTGCAGTGTGGGAATACCTGGTTAGTATGTGGAAATAATTTTGTTGAAATGAGGTTGGCTCATGAGCTTTTTTACATGTCAAGAGAAAGCTTCCTTAAGCTTTTGACCAATTCATTTGTACTTGAGGTGTTGCCTAGAAGCTGGTGTCACAAGTGATTTCTGATAGAAATGTGGTGTGCAGAGATGAGCTCTACCAGTTGGAAGATCCTGTTTCTCATCATTGCTTCCCTTTGCTAACCACACAGACATAAAAAAAACCCACAAACACTTAAAGTGTAAAACATTTTGATGATTGTCTTCTGTGTCTAATGAGTACTCATTCTGTTTAACACTAACACATTTCCATCCAGTTTTGTCCTGCTCTGATTTAACTGACCCCAGTGAAAATGTGGCACAGGGCTTTGGCCTTAGGGTTTGGTTTTCCAGTCATACATAGCTTACCCAAAACCTTTAGTAAATTAATCATCTGTCTCAGAATATTACTTATCATTTACCCACTGTGCAAAAGAACAGAAATTTGCATAGTTGGGGAACAGTATGCCTTTTCCTGGGTTGGGGGCGGAGGGAAGAAAATCTCAAATTAAATTGTTGGTTTCCTTACAGCCATTAGTAGGTAGAAATCTGCAGGGCTTCCTGACTATTAGCTGCATAGGGAATCAGCTGAAGCTGGAACTTCCCTGATGCAGAGTGGTTCCTGTGAGCTGGGCTGAAGCTGCACACGCCTGCTTTATGGTATTTCCCACCTGTGGTCACTTGATGCTCGTGGGCTGTAGAGCTGAGCCTTTCAGACACAGGCTGAGCCCTGGCTGAAACCAAGCAGTGAGAATTTCGTGTTCATTTTGTGACTTGAAATGAGTTCATCACGGGGAGACTGAGTAGCTTCTGGAGGCTGTTGGTGTGCTGGGAGGGTGGAGGAACTTTGAATCCTGCCAGGCATTACTGAGGAACTCTCTTGAGAAGCGGTTGTGGCTGTATGTGGCTTCAGGGATGCTCAGAGACCCCACCAAAACCAGAGATTGTTGCTCTGCCACCCCCTCTTTCTTGTTGACACAGGCATTTTTGTGGCTTTAAGGGAAATAGGATTGGGGAAGTGACCTAGGTTAAAATTAAACAGGCAAAATTGAGTATTTTTAGCTTACATGAGTTTCCTCATCCCTTTCATCATGTCATGGCTGCTCACCATGATGCAGCCAGGGAGCAGGGATCAGATCTCCCTTCTTCAGCAGCAGTGGCAGGTGCTGGCTCAGTATCTTCACAAGCCCAGCCTGGAGCTGCACATCGCTCCAGGCACAGCCTCACCTGCTGAAACTTACTCTGTCTGACAGGAGCACTCGGGAGATGCTGCTGCCAGAAAGAGGTACCTTTGGGTTTTGCTGGCACAGGCAGTGCTCGTGGTGCACCCTGGCTGTCCACGTTGACTGAGGGTGCTTTAGGTGTTGGAGCATAGCTGCTGGGCTGTCACAGCACATCCTGCTTCAGACACCAGGGAAGGTGACTTTGCATTAATGTTGGATCGTGAACCACCTCTGTCTGGAAGTAGGCAGTGCTCCACTTTTGTGCAACAGCACAGGGAACAGGAGGGAAGAGAAGCCAGATCTGAAAAGTGTTAGGCTTTCACAGTTGGTTCTGTCATCACTCCAGCCTGTTTTCATCTTGGGTTCCTAAGAGGGGCCTGCTCTGTTTTATCTTCAAAGAGTGGTTCTCACTGCAGCCACCAATAGTTGACACCAGAGATGAGTAGTTATCCATCTAAAGGTAACTGTACTAAAGAAACACAGTGAAAGTGTGTGCAAAATGAGGCTCTTACCTAGAGACCTGGCACAGCTCTGGATCACTCTGGTGGGGAACCACAGGCTATCTGCCTATGGCTGAGGATGCACGGGATGAAGATCTGCCTGGAAGGGGACCTGCCAGTGCCAGTGTGCTGCAGGACCACCTATGCTTTGTGCTGCAGGACCACCTATGCTTTGTCCACTGTGAATCCCACTGTTTTCCTACCAGCCCTCTCCTCCAAGCTATTGGGCACATAGCAAGTGAAAAGCTTGGGCATGGAGGGGTCACCTAACCAAGAGGGGAGAACTGGCATGTGTAGGGGCTGCCATACACTGCTCAGCACCACCCACCTGACAGAGCACTCCTGCTCGAGTTCATGGTGGGTGTGCTGCCAGAGCTGTGGGAGCTCTTTGATTATATATGCTCCCGCAGCTTACGCAGGGAGGCTTTTGTTAGCTGAGTGGGGCCCAGGAGTGGAGGAGCTGTTCAGATAATTTTAGACATTGCTTATAATTTTTTTTATTGGGGTGACCTTTCTGTAGCGAGAGCCTGCAGTCTGTCACTGAATCTGGCTCACTTTATCCAAATTGTGTGTTGACTCTGGTGATCTGAAAGTTCTGCTCAGAGCATTATGCTTTGAAATACCCTTCCCCCCCCCACCACCATGGGCCAAGAGATTAAAGTATCTGCATGCCTGCAGCTTTTGAAATAATTGTCATTCTCCATTATTTAGTAGAGGCCTTAATTGTGATATGGGAGATGCTTCAGTATGGTTGTCAGCCAAGTTAGCAGTTAGGTCATTTTAATACAGAGGATGAAGGTTCTGTATACTTACAGTCTTCACTCTTCTGTCCTTAAATTTGTTATAACATACCACTAAGAGCCTTTGTGGCCTGAGAATGAAACAGGGAAGTTGAGAAGTTGTTAGAGTTAAAATTGAGGAAATGCTGTCAGAAAAAAGATTTGCTTTTGCTCTTAAGTGCTCACTGGTGTCTCTCCATGGGTACTGTGGCTCTTCACGGATGTTCTGCCAGGGTGAAAAATCTGATTTGGAGCTGGCTCTCTATTATATAGGGCGTAGGAGCCATTTGGAGATTAACAGGAGGAACACAGGCAAGAAGACATAAAATCTGTCAGGGTCTTTTATTGTTACGAGCAGAGGGCAGATGGGATTTGGTGTGGGTTTGACTTCAGACCTGATAAGTGTTATCACAAAACTGACTGCTGCTGGGAACAGCTGCCATTTTAGCATCAGGGTTCAGGCAGGGGTTTGCAGAAAGGTCTGATCTGGATTCAGTGTTCAGTGCAGAGAGAAGCCATCTCAGTTATTCCTGGTATGAGCTGGTTTCATTGTCCATTCAGGGCAGATGGTGGCAAACAGGGAAGGTCACTGAGGGATGCTGTGGCTCAGGTAGCATTGATGGTAAGGGGCTTGCAGGAGTCACGGCAGCTCTCTGCCCTGGGAGTGGGTGAGCTGTCCTGTCTGAAATCCTATGAGTATAGCTAGGCTTAGTCTATCTCTCAGAGATTTGGATCAGGGTAGAATTGAACCCCAGAGGAGCTCCTGGCTGCCCAGTTGGGATTTACAGCCTGGCTGGTATTTAGAGTCATTCTGCACCAAGCTGACAAACTGCCAGTTCTCGCTATGGGTATGGAGGGTCTCCTCATGGAGGAAAGGGACATCAGAGCGAGCTAGACCAGGCAGAGCTCTTTGGGATGATGCCAGTAACCTGACAGTAACTGATACTCACTCTCAGTGGTGCCAGCCCCACCCCAGGCCTCCTGTGAATCCTCTGCACTGAGCCTTCACCCACACGAGAGCAGGAAGGACAGAACACAGAGAGGACATGCTGTGCCTCCATAGGGCTTTTTCTGGTGGTGGAAGATGGGGTTAGTGGAAGGTCAAGGGGAAGTGAACACGCGCATGTGACCTGCAGGACTGTTACTCGTCCAGAAACTACGGAACGCTGGAGGTGAGAGCTCTTCTGCCTGGCAAATTCTTGATGCGGGAACAACAACCTGGGTGGCAAAAGGGTTGGTTTTTCTGTTGGAGGAACATTTTAAGTAGCCTGGGTAGTTTTGATGAGGTGAGCCAGAGAAATAAATAGAAGCACTTTAAACATTGTGATTGTAAAGCTCCTGATCAGTGAAAGGCTAAGGAAGCTCACTTTGTTCCCAGCCACACTTCCAAGGCACTTCCCTATCCTCCTCTAGGCCAGGCCAGACCTGGGATACTTAAATGTGTGCCCGGTGAAGCAGAAAACCCACTGTGTGGCAGGTGACAGGGCCACTGTGGCTTCGAGTTCTATATGCAGCTCACGTGAGCTCTTTCTTCACTGAAGCTGTGCCGGGAAGTGGTTGAATATTCAGCACCCAAAGTTCTGCCCAGTTACCTTCTTTTCCCTTAAATACTCCCCCTCCTCACCATCCCCGAGTACTGGAACTGAGCCACTTGGGAAATCACTGTTAAAATAACTTCCCTAAGAAATGACGTTTGCACAATAGCAGGCTCAAACCCAGCTGTGTTAGCAGCGAGCTTTTGTGTGCAGAACAAAGGCTCCTGTACATGGTCTTGCTCGGCTTCTTCAGTAATATGATGAGTGATCTTCCTGCCATCCCCTGGGTACCCGGTGACCAAATGGGGAATCATCCTTCCTCGGCAAAACCACTCCAGTGTGCTGGCTGTCAGCCACTTCCTTGCATTTCTCGGAGGGGGGTGCTGTGTTTGGAGGGCTCTTCTGGGAGTGGGGGCTCCGGGAGGTGTCAGCTCTGTGTGTGTGGGGAATGGGGTTTGAAAGGTGTAACTCTGAGAAGATGGAACAGAGGTTTAAGGATGCGTCCTGTTTAATATTTCTAGCTCTCATGTGCCTGCCTGTGCTATCTTTAAAGCTTCCTACATAGGTTTCTTTTTATATAAAAATTTTTACTGCCATCCAAGCTGATTCCCACGTCTGAGTGTGTTGCTCTAAAAGAAGAACACGTCTGCATGAACTGACCGAGTAGGATCTCTGGGATTTTCTTTCATCTCTGCTCTGAGCCATCCTCAGTGAGCAGAAGTGGCTCGGACATGGCTTGGGGAATTGCTCTCCTTTCCAAGAGCCCAAGCTAAATATGCAGCCAGGGATGCCTGCTGAGCCTGTCTCAGGCCCAGCTGGGAAGGGGAGATGAAAGCAAGAGAGGTCACAGGTAGCTGGCACAGCTCTTAAACTAAAGGACCTGCTTTGGGTGCACTCGCACTGCTTCTTTCAAGTGTGTGGGTTTTATCTTCAGCAATGTGGCACAAAAGAGAGGCTTCCCAGCCTTCAGACAAAAAAAGAGCTGTTGCCTTTCACAGCTAATCACTTTCAAGAAGCGGGAACACCTCTTCATTTGCACTTAGGATCTCCCTCTGGGGGTTAATTTCTCCCTTTCCACTGTAGTGTAATGTTGTTGACCTAGTTAGTGTCTGGGATCAGTGCAGTGCAGTGCCTTTGTCTCCCTGTATTGCCCAGCTTGAGTTTTAGATCATTGTGGTCATTTCTGCCTTCCAGGAATGAGGCTGACTGCAGAAAAGCTGATGGAAAAGCAGTGCTTTCTGCTGGGATAAAATCATTTAAGTCGTTACAGAATATGGTGAGGGAAAGTAGATATTGAGTCATCACTTCCCCCCACCTTCACAGTGTATGTACCACGATGTAGCCAGTACCCAGCAGAACACAAGTGTATGGAAGAGCAAGTTTCAGCAAAAAGGTTGAAGCTGGTCTCTGGGCAGCAGCATAGTTGAGACCACTGACTTTACTCTGGGAAGTTATTCCAGTATGTTGATTCAGGCAGGTGTAAATGGACTGTTAGAGTCTAGATTTCTGTTAGCAGCAGCATTAGTCTGTACTCTAGTATCATCCACTTTTGAAAAATAAATGGAGATACAATGTGAAACAGCAGTAGCAGACTGGCATTTTTATCCTGTTCTCATTTTCCATGCCTGCTTTCAGCAGTAGAGATACCTTTGCATCATTCCCTGTTGGAGAATGACCTATTAATACCAGTCCCCTTGGAGCTGTGAAAGCAGTTATGTAGTGCAAATCCCAATGAAATGACCTTCCAGAAGCAGTTGCTTCTTTCATGGAGTAATACTATTCTACAGATCATGGACAAATGTCAAAACAGGGTTTGTTAAGCAGTTTAGTCTTCATAGTCACAGTGCAAGATGTGCTGTGCCTTTGGCTTGCAAGGCATTTTGTTGCTGATCATGGGTCCCAGAGACCACTCAGGACAATGTTAGAGCACGCCCAGAGCTATTTTTTTGCAGAGGTTATTGGCAGAATGTTGGGGTGTTTTGGAACGGGGACAGGATGAAATGAACATCTGGGAAGTTTCCTTCTTTGGCTTGTTTGTAACTCTGGACTTGGGAAAAGGGTCTTCTCTGCAAGCAAATTATAGCAAGACATTTGCAGAGCTGTCGATGGTGAAGGGGGCACTGTGTCAGGAAGGATTACTCAGCTCCTTCCATGAACTGATATTGCAGGACCTTACAAAAGATCCTCTGTCCCAAAACCTATGTCATGGCTGTTCTGTACAGAGAGTGTGCTTGTGAAAACAAACTTCTTAGTAAGGAGTAGCTTTCTTAGGCATTTCCAACTGGAAGTCTGTGATGTCAAAATCTATTAATAAACTACAAATAATAGCAATCTGTGCCAGCTTCAAGGTCTAATTTATGTAATCTGGGCTAAAATTGGTGCTTATAGAAAGGGGGAGAAGTCTAAGGTCTCTTGTCAAAGGTTACTACTAGTCAAACAGCAGGAGATAAAAGGGTTTTCAGGAAGAGCTGCCTGTGAGAAATAAGTCATTGGAAATTAATCCTCTTTCTTTCACAGCTTGGAGGCTACTGTTTGAGTTCTCATTTACCTCCTTTGTTTTCTTTGCTTTTTAGAAATAAACCAGAGGCAGTAGAAGTAACATTTGCAGGTAAGCTACTCAGCTCTCTTGACTTCTCTGAACCAATGGTTGGTTTGAACAGTCTGCCCACACCACTGGGCAGGGGTGGTGTGGAGACCCTGCAGTATCCCCAGAGCTGGGGCTTTGTTGGCTGCCCCACTATTGCTCTGTCTGCCTTCCCTGGGACTTCCCTAGAGCATTGAGTTCAGTGGTGGTAGTGCTTTGGTGTGTGCCTGCTACATAGCTCTTCTCTTTTACCTCATCTGTTCTCCAGTCCTGCCCTTGGTGCTGTTTGGTTATGAGGTCTTTAGCACCATCTGGTTTGGGTTGTTAGGAAGCTGACATAGGGTGACAGGCAAAATGGATTCATCACCTCAGGTTTGCTCTCCAGGAAGAAAAATGCCAAGGAAGTTCAAGTACTCATTCAGCAACTGTTTTTTTGCTCCTGTTACCAGGAATCTCTGTAAGCTGCAAAGCTCTGTGGGGAAGCAGAGCTTTCTAGGTAGCTGGAGGGTTGCCTTTCCCTGCCTCCTGCCCTCCCCACCCGTTCAGCAGTGAAGTGGAAGCTATCACAGCAGGCAGTGGCTGAGCTGCCTTTGCTGGCAGAGAGGTTTTCTCCTCCAGGCTGCAGCTCTGGCCCAGTGGGCATGTCAGTCACTTTCTGTGTTGGCCATCCAGAAGGCTCCCATCTCTGCATGTTTGTATCCTTGTGCATTGAGCACAAGTGGATTTGCCAGGGATGCTAAATGACGCTAGGCTAAAGCTTTCTGTGATGGACAGGTGTCAAAATTTTTTCAGCCCTGTGAATGATAGCAGGTCTCCCTACATGACATTACCACTTCCTTTAATAGCGGGTTTCTCTCTTGCTGTGTGTGTGAGGGCTAACACAAGAGGAGCAGTGTCACTTTATGCAGTTACTAGAGCATGTAGGGAAAACCTTCCTCAGAAATAGGAGCTGGTTCCTGTTCCCTCACATCTCTCTTGCTTGCTTCTTTAGACTTTGATGGAGTCCTTTACCATATTTCAAACCCCAATGGAGACAAGACAAAAGTGATGGTCAGTATTTCTCTGAAATTCTACAAGGAACTCCAGGAACACGGTGCTGATGAGGTGAGTAAGCTCCCAGGCCTTCTGCCTACAAATAGTGTGTTGCAATGTTGATGGATCTAATGTCTGACCCTTAGAGAAGCATCTCACATGGTCATGCTCCCATCTCACATTGGTCAAAGGAGCAGCCCTGTGCAAACCAGGAGTCCCACTTTGCTGAAAGACAAGGCCAAGTGTGTTCACACTCTCTCATGAAAAAATATTCATCTTGTGTGACCCTGCAGCTTGAAAGGCAGAAGGCACCACTGATTTTGCAAGTCCAGAGCAAAGCCTGACCATGTATAAATAGTTTCCCTGACTGATGTGTTGAGCCCACAAGTGAAGGAAGGCACTAAGACAGATTTGTGATGCTTCTCTTCTGATTCTCAACCACACTTCAGAGCCAGTGCTGGGCTCCTGCTGTGTGTGCAGACCTCGGTTTGAGGACTGGTTCTCTTTTCACTACTGCTGTGGGAAGTTGCAGGCTCGGTTCCTGTTGACTTGGCCCTGTGGTTGCAGAGGGCCATTTATGGTAGAAAGAAGGAGCCTCTCTGAGCTGTGGTTGGATGGTGAGGCAGGAAGTGTGACTCAGTTCCTGAGTCAGTATTCAAATCTCCACATGGTAGCGAATGGGGTTCACTACCTTTTCAGCAGGCTTTTGCCTCTGGGTGTCCATCCTTGGAAGAAAACAAGGAAACTGCTCCATCAGTTTATTGTGAGTCTGGTGAGAAACGGTTATTTGAACCCAAAGTGAATTCCTATGAATTGCCACGCAACTCACCTAAGTCAGAAGAGATATGACTGAGTGTCCTGCTTTCCTGGTTCCTGAATGTAGAGCTTTCTAGGAGCAGCACTGCCCACCACTGAAGGCACTGCTGCTGTCATGAGGAGCGTCAAGCAGCCCAAATGGTGGAGCCTTCCCAGCATGTTTAGTGAGGATCAGTGCAGTTTGTGATCCCAAGAGAACCCCTATGGTGGGTGAGTGGCTGACAGCACTGTGCACCAGCAGCCATTGTGGTAGTGGTGGAAGGCAACTTCCTATAAACTTTGAGAGGAAAATGGGATTTGTGCAGGACTGCCTTGGAAGTGGTGGCTAAATAGAAATTACATTTTTAAATCTCCTGTTGTTGCTTGTTTCTGCTATGTCTTTGGTGAAACCCCACTGTGAGGAATGCAGAGTGGGGTTCCTGCTAAGACAGGGCATCTTCCTGCGCTGCTGCAGGCAGGCTCTCTGCTGAGAGGAGGTTTTGGCATGCAGAGAGCCTGTGTATCCTTTCCACGTGGTAGTGGGTGTCATCCCAGGAGGGCCAGTTCAGCTACAGCATTGTTGTGTTCTTCTCTGTGAAATACCTCCTGTTCCCGGCCCCCTCACTGACATAGCCATAGCTCAGTTGGAAATTGCCATTGATGTAAAATTCAGCAGTGATTATGTTTGAAGAAAGGTTTTTGCTGTGCTGTAGGCGGTTCTGCTTCTGGGAGGCATCCAAGCTGCCTGGCAGTCTCCTCTCGCTCCCCATCTGCCCGTGCAATAGGCTGAGACAGTGTGTGATCACCAGGCCATGGTGTGCTCTGCACTTGCCGTCCTGTGAGGAGAGGGACCGGGCACACTTTGCATCTGCCTCTGAATGGAAGGAAAAGTGGTAGCCCTCAGATCGGTTGTGTCAGGCTGTACTGATAGTTCTCCTTTGAAGGTTTCAGCTATGAGGCTTCCTCCCTACACAAATCTGACCAGCAAGAACTTGGAAAAGTTCCAGGTTTGAGTCCTCTCCTCCAGTCTGTCCCCTGACAGTGTAGTTCAGGGAGCCCTCCCCAGAGCAGGAACAGCCAATAGTACTAGAAGTTGATGACTTAATATTTGTCTAAGTTCTCTTAGACTAGGGGAGGCAGGTGCTGTAATTTTGATACTTCTAAAAGAGAACTAAACATGGCCTAGGCTGTGCAGGAGGAAAGAACTCTTGATAGCTTGTGCTCTCAATGTTTAATTTCTTTTCTAGGTATTGAAGAAAGTCTATGGAAGCTACTTGGTAAATCCTGAATCAGGTAACCCTGCAATAACATTCGCTCTGTTGTCTCTGTGTGTGTGTGATTGCAATTCCAAAATTACTTAAGTCACCTGAGAAATGCTCATATGAAGGCTGCACTTGAAGAGCTTGATATCTGAGGCTCTCTATACAGTGAATGGCAATTTTAAACTGCAGTTTAAAAGGTGGCTCAAGACATGTCAGGGATGAAGTAGCCTGCAGCACAAGCTGTAATTCTTTATGCAGTCCTCCTCTGGGAAGCCTCTGTTCCTCACGGTCGGGGTCTTTGTTCTTCTCAAAGATGCTTTGTGAGACACAGGAAAACCATGGTTACCTGTGACAGCATCTCTTCCTACTCACTGCAAAAAGTTGGGAGCAGTTCAGCCAGCACGTGTGTCTGGGAGCTTGGGAAGGAGCCCCAGGAACGTTGCCATGGCCACGCACTGAGTTCAGGCATGGCTTTTGGCAATGCTTGGAGTGGGAAGACCTCACCCCTGGGGCTTTGGGGAGGATTTAAGGCAAAAGTGGGACTGGAAGTGTCTCTTTTAAGAAATGTCTCTGCTTTCTTTAAGGCCCTATGTAGATTATTAAGGTTAGTGGCTGTCCCTTCCCAGGTTACAATGTCTCTTTGCTCTACGACCTGGAGAACCTTCCTGCAGACAAGGATGCCATTGTGCACCAAGCCGGCATGTTGAAGCGCAACTGCTTTGCTTCAGTCTTTGAGAAGTATTTCAAATTCCAGGAAGAGGGCAAAGAAGGAGAAAAAAGAGCAGTCATCCACTACAGGGATGATGAGACAATGTAAGTGTTCAAAGAGCATGGGGGTCGGACAGTGGTCAGTAGTCTGCTCCTGTGCACAGCTGTAGGTTTTGGTGGAAAGTCAGGAAATCCTACTGCTCCGTGCTTTGGCAGGGTAATAAAGGCCCGTCCTAGGCTGCCACAAGTATCCCACGAGGGTAATGCTTATGCCTCGGGCTGCTGGGATGTTACACAAGAGTCTCTGTTAGTGGCAGCACTTGTGGCTGCATGCAGGAGAGGAACTGGCCACTCCCAACAGAAATGTTTTGCTCCCTGTCAGTACTGTCTCAAGGGAGGAGAAATTCTCAGCAGCCAGGCCTGTGAATGGCTACTTGACCTTGTCACGCAGTTGCTACCTTGTGCAGTTGAACTTCTTAGCTCCAGTTCACAGCTGGGTTCTCTCTCTCCCACCTGCAGGTATGTTGAGGCAAAGAAGGACCGTGTCACAGTTGTGTTCAGCACAGTATTTAAGGACGACGATGACGTGGTGATTGGAAAGGTCTTTATGCAGGTATAGAAACTGAATTACAGGGAAAGGGTCTGGTCCTCAATTCAGATGCCCGCTTTCTTGAAGCAGCATTGCCAAATAAGCTGCTGAAAAGAGCACAAAGGCAGTTTAACATATGCAAATGCTTTGCTCCATGCTGCACTGGGATGGAAGAACATGCTAATAGGCATAGACAGTGTATTTTCCTGGCTCTTGCATTGGCATCTGTATTATCAATAGTCTTTCTCATTTGGACAATAAAAGCTTATTATGTGTTTCAGATGAGAAACATCACAGTGAATACTTCAGTCCCCACATAGAGGCCTTGTAATGTGGCTAGCTATGGTGTAGGGATTGCCTGCCAGCTGAGCTTATTGAGGAGGTTGTAAAGGTAGAAGAAGGGTGAGACAATGTCATGCCATGCCTGAGGAGGAGCTGAGTGGTCTTCACCTTGAAGTTTCTTCCTGCTAATGCTCAAATGCTGCAGAAAGACTCAGCAGCTCAGTGTGACAGGTCTCAAATTTGAGCTTTTTAGAGCTATGAATATACTGAATTTGTGGGCTCAAACCAATTGTAACATCAAGTTACAGACTCAGCTAGCTTTTGCAATTAGTGTTTAGCTGGGAAGCATTGAGAGACTTGTAGTAAACATTGCATGTCTATGAACAACTGTGTGCAGTCTGTGGAGAATGAGACATCTATGTGCAGCTGGGGAGGCTCAGTACATGCTGCTACGTGTGTTCATCCGTGCCACTGGCCTACCTCACTCACCTGCTGAAGCTCCTGGGAGCTTCCTGGGTGGGCATGGCCATGGGGCAGGGCCTGCAGGGTGTTCCAGGGAGCTTTAACCCACCCATTCAAGGGTGTTAGGCCATGGTGCTGACAGGCTCATGGACAGCAAGTTACTGGCCCAGTTTGCTACAGGCCACTTTACCTGTGTTGGGTGTCATCAGAAGAGGGCCTGTTGCAATGGCAGTCTTACTTCATAGCTCTGTTCACTGTGCTCATTAGATACAGACAGCGCATCTGCTCTGGCTTTGAGGTTTTCCCCCACCAAGCATATCCCTCAGCCTGGAATTTAGCTTTTAAAATGGGAAGGGAAGCATAATGTGAACAAAATGGGGTTAGTGAGGCTCCTGGGGAGATGGCAGTGCTTCAAGGCAGCAGCTGTCCCGGAGTCTCCATGTCCCGAATTCTTGGTTTTTTACAACAGCAAACCCTGCCTCTGCCCAGCCACAGGAATTTCCACTCTGAGTCACAGTGGCTCTTTCCCTCCAGCTATTGCTCTTGCATAACACAGCTGGGCATGGTGTATGCTCATCTGGGCTCTCATGGAGAAAATGTGACCATTAACTAACCAGTGAAGCCATTTGAACCATTTCACCCTCTGGCATAAGTAGGCAGAAGTGCAAGCTAAGCATTTCATTAAGGAAACCCCAGTGATCTACTCTAAAAGGGACATGGATGCTCCTGCCTTCCCAGGGGAAACTGTGCTCAGAGGAGAGGCCAAGGGTAGCTGATAATGTGTAGGTTGGGGTGGAAGTCAGTGAGGCAGAGGAAAGACTGCCCTGCCTTGGGGCAGGAGAATGATCTCTCGACATTCCCAGCCCCGAATAGAGATGGTCCTTACAGTTCCTGAAATGCAGAGCCAGTACATTTCCTGTGAGGTGGGGGTTGTGCTGCTGTCAGGTGGGGGAAGGGATCTCCCTGCCTGAAGGTACTGTTTCAAGGTGAAGGGAAGTGCTAGGAGGAGCAAGCTTCACATACAAGCTTCAGTCCCCCAGATGCCTCTTGATGCCTAGGCAAACTCCTGGTGGGAGATGGTTTCTCAAATGGCAGAAGCTTTACACTAGGTGTGATGGAGACCTTGCAGCCCTTCCTGAGAATTTCTGTTCCTCTGGGGTGATGGGCACTGCCCACTTTCACTGGAAGCATTGAAGTTCCAGCAGGAGCTGTGCTGTCTTGTGTGCTTGCTCAGACTGAGGCATCCCTTCCACAAAACAACCATGGCAGAGATGTGACACACTGAAAGCCACCCCAGCTGTGGGGCTGTGCTACAGTCATGTATAAACCCAGGACAGCCATGCATTTTGGGCTGGTTTTGCTGGGAAAAGGTCACTTTCTGGGTGTTTTGCCTGTCGAACTCAACCCATTCAGGGAAACTTGGGCAACCTTCTGCTCGTTGCCCTTTGGGAGTGTGGAAACCCCATTTGCTTTGCCAGCATGTTGCTGAAGGATCGCAATGGGAATCACCTTCACTTTGTCTTGTTCAGGAGTTCAAGGAGGGTCGCCGGGCCAGTCACACAGCCCCACAGGTGCTCTTCAGCCACAGGGAGCCACCCTTGGAGCTGAAGGACACGGATGCAGCCGTTGGCGATAATATTGGCTACATCACTTTTGGTAAGCAGGCAGCTCTGAGGCTTGGGGGTGCATGGGGAGGAGAGAGGCTCCTGCTGCTGCATGAAAAACAGAAAGGAATTCACCTTCCTTGAGTGTTGAAGTGGGTTGTTGAGGGCTGCAGGGACTCTGAGGTTACATTCTGTCTTGTGAGCCCCCTTTGGAGTGTCCCTTTTCTGTATCAGGTCACCTCAGCTCTGCTGTGGGCAAGAAGATGTGGAAGTGGGCAGTGAGCTGTTTAGTGTCCACCTACAAAATAAGTTCAGTACTCGGAAGCAAAGGGAAGAGTGGCTTTGCTGTGATATTGTGGAAACTGGAGGTTTCTTTTGAAACTTTTCAGGCAACTGTACTTGTAGGTCATCCAGCTGCAGGGAGCTGTGCAGTGCTTGATCTGCAGAGGCAGTCAGAGAGCGGCAGCAGGGCTCTGCTTCTCCAGCTCTGCCTCTTTGCTCTGGGCCTAACACTTTGAGCTGCTTTCCCCTGCCTGCAGACCTGGTGGCCAGCAGAGCCATGACTTCCCCCTGGGTTATAGTGTTGAGGAGTCCAAAGCCTGCACTGTTCAAAGGGATAGGTCTCTTCCAGATGGTTGGGTGTGTTATTAGGGTGTCTCAGGCCAGCATTCCTGTAATTTGGAGCTCAGAGATGGAGCACAGACACTGCAGGGAAAGGTGAAGGTAGCATTGCTCTCCTCCTGTGCTGGGAATGGTGCCTTGAGGCCTGGGCAGCTGTCAGCGATGGAAAGAAGAGGTCTGGGATGGCACATACTTTGTTCTTGTTGAGACTAAATTTCCCAGTTATCTGATCTGACAGGCTCAGGTGAGATCATCACCCAAACAAAACGTTCTTTCAGCCGTTGGATCTGGGACACATAGCAGAGCACCAGCTTACGGAAAGAGCAAGCTACCTGCTTGTATCCAAGTCTGTCTGTGATACAGGGCGGTCAAGCTGCCAGGCAAAGATCCACAGCCAATTTCAAGGGCCCAGGGCAGACTGGATCTTGAAATTGGTTGAGCAGCCTGGGCACCCTGGTCTTCCTCCCAGCTTGCTCCTCCAGTTGCATCTCCCAAGCACTGATACAGCATCATGCAGTTTCCTACAGTGCCATTGTTTCTGGGCACTTGGCCTTGCCTACATCCTGCAGAGTGCACAGGCTGCTGTGGTAAATGTGGAAAATGCTCTTAAGCCTTGTATTTAAAATCACAAGTGCCGCTTAATCTTGGTATGTGTCAAAAGTAAAGAATTCTTTACAGAGAGCAAGGCGGGGATTCAATGCAGCACACCCAGAAGCCTCCAGCACTGCTCCCTGAAGGCTTTGGGCGGCCTCAGGAGGTACTAATGGTCTGTTTCGGCCTCTTCTTTCAGTGCTGTTCCCCCGTCACACCAATGCTGCAGCCAGAGACAACACCATAAACCTGATCCACACATTCCGGGACTACCTGCACTATCACATCAAGTGCTCGAAGGTATGAGGGCCGGGGCACACAGGGTGGCCTCGGCTCATCTAACCTGGGTGCTGAAGGGGAGAAGCAGGGGACAGGGGTGCTCCTGAGAACCCATTAGGGTCTGCCACTGCCCTCCCCAGTCATGCAGGGGTGGCAAGTGATGCATCGTTGCCTTCTCCCTGCTCTTGGACACAAGACTGTTTTCTTTCCATTCTAGCAGTGAAGTAGGATTTTTCCCTTTTGGATCTGGTTTGTTTCCTTCCTGAGAATAGAAATGAGGGTAATTGTTCAAAGTGACCTGGCTTTGATGTGTCCTGAAATCTCGTCTATGAAGACAGGATCCTGACGTGTCCCCATTTTGTCCTAATGAAACACAGGCCTATATTCACACGCGTATGAGAGCGAAAACGTCAGATTTCCTCAAGGTGCTCAACCGTGCCCGTCCAGACGCAGAGAAGAAAGAAATGAAAACAATCACGTGAGTAGCAAAGCAGGGCCTGGCTCTCTGGGCTTCTCTGCCAGCCACAAGCTTTGTCTTGCTCAGTTTGGCATACTTCAGTCCAAGGCAGGTTGGGGTGCCATGGGGGTGACCCACAGCTTACTGCCTCAGATGTTAGGAGCTGGGTCTGAGGTAAAAGCCTGTGCTGGCAGGTCCTTCACAAAAGGCTCATACATGGCCTTGCAAGCCCTGCTGTCTCCATTTTCCCCCCACCAAGCCCTTGGTGGCATTCCTGGGGCTTTTTCCCTGTTACAGTAGAGCTGGCTTGTCTAGTTCTGGGGGCAGCTCCAGCTCACAGAAGGGAGAGGAGCCAGGTCTTTCCTTGGGGTTTGTGGGCACTGGACCAGGTTTTGCTGCCCAGTGTGTCTGCAGCTGCTCAGAGTCACTGGCTGCCCTTGGCCAGCTGATGGTTGGGGCCAGGCCACCATGCTGGCTGGCTCCCTCTCGTGAACAAGGAGCCCGCAGTGAAGTGGATGGAGGAGAGCAGCTGTGTGTACGTTTCACTCATGTCCCTTATCATCTGCTTATCCCAGAGCCCCTTGGTGTCCTTTTTTCTGTTTGTGCTGTCATGTGCCCTTTGCATTCTGCTTTGGGGCAGGAGGGTTGTCACCTCTGCAAAAGCCAGCCCCTCCCCACAGCCCCGTGACTTGGTTCTGCAGCCACAGACCCTGTGAGCTGCTCCCCAGCAGTGCCTGCCTGGCTTCAGGAGCTTGGCTACGTGTGCCCCACCAACAGCCCCACAGCCCCCTGGGGCTCTGCTGACCCCTCTCTGCATCCTTTCAGGGGGAAGACGTTCACAACCCGTTAAAACCGGGTCACTGAAGCCGCTGTGGAGGACGAAGGTTGGGGCACTTGCTACCCGATAATCGTAGCTTTTAATGTTGCACCTCTGTGGGCTCATAAGGAATTCAAGCAATCGGGGTCTGTTTGTACGACAGTTGGGGGAGTAATCTGCAGAAACGAGCTGTGCTTGCGAGGACTCGATCGTTCCAAGAAACAAAACTTTAATTCCAGTTTGATTGACTTAATTTCTTTTCTTTTTTAATTTTTTTTTTTCTTTTCAAGCTGTTTCGCTTTGCAATATGTTACCGGAAATAAGTTGCAGTATTTCTTATGAGAATAATGCAATATTAACTTGTTTTCTTCTGAGTATTTGAGTTCAAAACTCCTGTATCTGAAGAAATACTGTTGGGGTTCATTAATAAAGAAGATCTTTCTATCTTAAAGGGCTGTGGGGCTTTGGCTTGTCAATGCATGTGACCTTGCCCTGGAAGGGATGTTTGGAGTCATAGCCCCAAGGGAGATTAATTCCCGCACTGTGGAACATACAACTTCTGGTGAACTTAGGGGTGCAGTACCCAGATCTGGTAATAGCCTGTTCTGTTAGGGAACTCCTGGATTGTCCAGAACAAGATTCTCCTACCTTCAGCTAACAACCTGCACTGTTCCCTCCTACCCTGACCCCCTCATTCCCCCTGGCAGGGGGAGCTAGGATGGGAGTCTCTGCCACTGATCCTCAGGCAATGGTTGGATGCCGGGGAGATTCCTGAGGAGGGAGCAGAGCTCCCCAGGTCCTCTTCCCCAAAACAAGCAGAGTAGATGGCATCCAGTTAAGTGAAATAATTTATATAATTAAAGACATCTTCATACAAAACCCCCAGCTTGGCCCCTAGGTGGTGAGGGCAAAGCAGGGCAGGCTGGAAAATTACAAAGCACGCACTGGAGAAGGGTGGTGAAACCATGTCCCTCGTCCCTCTGTACACAAGGTGCAGGGCAGCGCCGGGACGCCATCCCTTGACACAGTTCTAGCGATCGGGGCGCTGGACGCAGAACACTTTGGCTTGGTGGTCGCCAGAGGTGGTCACCACAATGGAGGCATCCCTGTGGGGAGACAGGGCTCAGAGGTGGGGTGGGGGCTTCCAGTATCCCTAACCATCACCCCTGGCACCGCTCTCAAGTGCTGCACTTTCCCTTGGGACCCTCAAGTCTCAGCATGGACCTGGGTCTGTCCTGCACCTTGGGACCAGACCCCAAGGGTACTCCAAGGAGAGACAGCTTGTGATTTGAGGTCCTAGGCTGGAGGCCCCTGCCATCACTGCTCCCTCTACCCAGCAGGGAAGGGGTCTAGAGGTTGCCCACTCACTTGTTGACAGCGAAGTCAAGGATTTCAGCAGAGTGCCCTCGGTACTCGCTGATCATCTTCCCCGAGCGGGCGTCCCAGAGCCGCACGGCCCCATCCAGGCTGCAGGTGTACACCACGGCCGAGCTCTCCTCCCACAGCAGCTGCACGATCCCTGACTGGGACAGCAGGAGACCACAATGGGGACCTCCAGCAAGTCTTGGCTCCCCCCATGTGCCCACACTCCCTCATGGTGTCTGCTATGTCCCCAGGACAGCCAGACCCCAGGGCCGAGCACATCCGCTGTGCAGAGACTGTGGCTGCCCTTGGGGGAAGCCCAAGGCTAAGGGAGAAGTATAAATTGGGAACTGGCCCTTGGGCTCTGAGGGAGATCTCCAACAGGCCCAAAACCCACCTCCCAGGCCTAGGGAGAGGGGGTAGGGCTGTACCTCGTGTTGGCACTTATGCCTCAGGCTCTGGGTGGAGAGGTCATAAATAGCCAGTGTGCCATCCAGGTAGCCCACAGCAGCCAGTGGCATCCTGGAGAGAGGGGAACAGGCATTACATGGGACATGGAGAATCAGGGATGGAAACACATAAAGGCTCCAGGTAAAAGGCAAACCCTGTGCTGAAGGCTGCACTGTATTGAGAAGATGAGGGACAACTCAATGTCTGGAGCCATCAAACACCCTGCTTGGGAAACCCAAGAGTACAGCCAGTCAGCAATCAGCCCATGGTTTGTGAAGAAAATGACAATGTCCTGGCAGGAAAGCATCTGTCTGGAGAGTATCCCAGCCAAACAGTGGTCCATCACGCTAGCCCAGAATCCCAACAGTTGCAGGGAGGACTGAGCAGCTGGTGTCCCTTGGCCTCACACCCAAGTGATCTGGGATCTCCACACCCAGCCAGGGAGGATGGAGGCAAGAGAAATGCAGCAGATTGAGTGCAAGAGATGCAAATGGATCTGTGTGACAAGCCCTGTGAGATCTAGCACTGAAAAGGGGCTGTCCCAACACTCACACATTACAGAAGCCCAGCGACTCCACCGAGTTGGACTCTGCCTCCTCGCCCTCACCGATGGGTGCCTTGGGGGTCACACTGTCCATCTTGAACACGCACACCACCTGGGTAGAGGGAGGGTGACTATACCCCGAGGGAAGGAGACCCAGCTTCACAGAGGTCCCGTTCTTACTCGTTACCGAGCCTGCACCCTCATCAGAACAAGGCCCGGTCCCAAATCCTCAGCTCCTAGGAGCAAACAAGAGGGAACTTCCTTCCAAAAGCCGGGCGGGACCACCCAGCCCGCGCTCCACCCGCAGCGCGAGGGCGCCGCCTGCCGATGGCCGCACCCCCAGCAGTTCCCCAGCGCTCCAGGCTCCGCCCCCGGCCCAGGACAGGGGCTTGGGGGGTCCCCAGCGCTCCTGGCTCTGCTCTGCCCACACACACCCACCTTGCCTGTGGCAGAGTTGACCAGCTTGGCGTGACAGTCCACAGAGCCCGTCATGATCAAACTGCCATCCTGGTTGCTGGCCACACACGTCAAGGGGTCCTGATGGCCATCCTGGCCTGGAGGATGAGCAGCAGGGTGAGCTTTATGTGTCCTCCCCACGAAGACCCACTGGGCCTTGAAACACACCCTTCTGCAGCCTCCACCCTGCTCCCAGCTCTGCCAGCAACCTGGCAAGCAACAGCCACTGGTGGGGACAAAGAAACCCAGTGCCAGGCTGCCTCCTGCCCTCAGAGGATGCCTCCTCTCCACCCAGGCAGAGGTCAAAGCCCACGAGAAGGGGCTGTTCACCAGTTAGGGAGTAGGCCAGGTGATAAACATCTTCCTTACCTTTCAGGACATGCAGCGAGGTTCCCTGCTTTAAGTCCCAGATGCGCATGGTCCCATCCTCATACCCCACCACTGCTCGCTTCCCTGCGTGAGACAGACAACAGATAGAGACAGGGCCCCCCACACCCCCCACCTCCCATTCAGCACAGACTGGTAGAAGCAGGAGGGCAGATGGCCCACACAGAGCTGGTGACATTTCCCACTCCAGAGAGGCCCCATGCCTCACCATCAGGCAGGATCCTGCCACATGTGGCTGGGCATGCTGGACCCTGAAAGGTTTTGCAGTCCCCACTGGGGATCTTCCACATCCAGGTGTTGCCATCAGCTGTGCCCGCCAGAAGTACATGGGCTTGAGGGTGCCACTCCATCCACTGGGCAGAGAGAGGGACAGGCAGCATCACAGTAGTGCTGTCACCCCAGTTCCTGGCTGGGGAGCTCCCCATACCACCAGGGGTTCCACCACTCACCTCCAAGTCCCCCACCTCAAAAGACCACACTTCCTCCTTGGCATCCACCCGCCACACTTTGATAAGCCCAGACATGTCACCTGTGGCCACGAACACAGAGTCGTGACTGAAGCCAGCACAGGTGACTGAGTCCTTGTGTCCTAAAAACATCAGGGGACAGAGATTGCTCAGGCCAAGCTATGTAAGATGGTCAGGAGCACAGCATCAGCTGGAAAAAAATGTGTCCAGATAGATGCAGCTGGGAGGGGACACAGCTGTTTCACTGCACCTCACCTGAGCACTCAAACAGGAGCTCCCCATCGCTCACACGCCACACAAAAGCCTTGTCATCCTCCCCACCTGTCACTGCCAACGTGTTGGTCTTGGGGTCGAGGCTCACACAGAAGACAGAAGCTTCAAAAAAGAGTGAAGAGAGGCTACATGGCTATGGTGCTGATCCCGTCTCACCTGACATTCCTTGGGATCCAAACCTCATGCAGCAGAGTCTGGGTGGGATGTCAGCAAGCTGACCTCCCAACTCCGGCAAGTGGGAATCAATTCTTCACCTGGGGGAGGAGCAGCACAGGCTTTCTGCTGACCTTAGGGCCAGCTGCCATGATGGGAGGCCCAAAGGGCTCCTCTGCCAGAGCGTAAGGCAAAAACAAGCCCAGGGCAGCTCTGATTCCTGATGGCTATTCCAGGAAGGCTGGGAGACAGCAGCCTGGCAAGGCCCTCCGCACCCCTGGACTCTGCAGAAAGCCAAGATGAGACCAGGTCCCGAGGGGGGTCCCAGCTGCTGCCCGTGAGCAGCACTCACCCGAGTGGAGGGAGAACGTGACCTCACTGTCATCCTGTGCCTCCATGCCGTCCTCCACCCCCTCGTCATCCTCCGACTCCCAAGCCTCGGCATCGGGCTCTTCTGCCCCCTCATCCTCAAAGTCCACGTCCTCCATCTCCTCGGCCAGGTCATCTGCAGAGGGCGAAGGTCAGGGCGCGGCCCGCGGCCTGCCCGGCTCGGCGGGACAACGGGGGTCCCCGCGGGACGGGGCAGCGGGGGATGCACGATGCCGCCGCGGCCACGAGACCCAGAGCAGGGAAACCGCAGGGGAACGGGGCGCGACGCGGGGAGAGGCCGCGGGCCGGGACAAGCACCGGCCGGGCCTGGCACTGAGGTGGGGCCGCAGCGCTCCCGGTGCCCCGGCGGGAGGCCGGAGACCCCGCAGGCCCCGCCCGGTGCGCGATGCACTCTGGGCGGTGTAGTTTTCTGTTCAAGGACCGTCAGCACCGCCCGTCGGCAGTCCCCGTGCGGCGAGACTGCAGCTCCCGGCATGCAGCGGAGCCGCCGCACACCGGCACCATGGCGGCAGCGCGAGGCGCATTGCGCGGGAACGGCCNTGGCGGCAGCGCGAGGCGCTTTGCGCGGTAACGGCCGGCGGGAGCGAGGGGTAACCCCGGGGCGGGGGGGGACCGGGGCCGTCCCGCCACCACCCTCACGGCACGGTCTCGCGGCCTTCGGCACACGCGCCCCGAGACGCGACCCCCCCTCGCCCCGCCCCGCCCCGCTCCGCTCCGCCCCGCTGGGGAGAGGGCTTAGAGCCACGCCCCGCCCGGCTCAGGCCCCCGCCTTCGAGCGCCCCCTGGCGGAAGGGCAGGGGCTATGGCGGGGAATGGGGATGGGATGGGATGGGCAGGGAAAAGGGCAGGGAAAGGGGCAAGGAAAAGGGCGGAGGTAAGGGCAGGGACAGGAGCTTCGGGCAGCCCAGGCTGAGCCCCCCACACTCTACCCCATGGCTGCCCCTCCCTAATGCCTGTCTCCCCGCAGGACTGCTGGTGGCGGCAGGCCCTTCAGCGTCTCCTGCCAGGGCCTGGGGGCGGCCGGACCCCCGGGGCACACGGCTCTTTGGGCAGAGCTGCCACCGGCCAGCGGGACAACGGGCCAGCCAGGAGCCTGGCAGCGGGGGGCTCCCCGAGGGGGTGGAGTACATCCCCACGCGCAAGAAGGGCAAGAACCCGATGAAGCCGGTGGGGGTGGCCTGATGAGTGGCCCGGGTGATGGGAGAGGGTCGGCACTGGGAGGCTGCACTGCTCTGTGGGGCTCTGGGGTGGAACAGGGGGCTTGGGGGGCTGTAGCACTGAGCAGGGCACTGTCCATGGAGCCCCAGAGTGGCACAGTGCCCTTGTTTCCCCACCAACTCCCTCCATCTCCTTGACTGTCCCGCTGTCTGTCCTGCAGGGCCATTGGATTGCCTTCCGGCATCATCCTCTTCCTCCTGGCCAAACGGCAAGTGGACAAAAACCGCCTTGAGCAGCTCAAAATCCGCCGAACAATGATGGAAGCCAACCAGGGCGAGTATGAGACGGAGCGATACAGCAGGGCGGTCAGGAGGGTATAAGCAAGCTGCCCCCCAGCCCCAGGCTGTCCCTGAGCACCTTGGAGGGGCTGACCAGGGGGACACCAGCCCCATGGAGCACATGACAGTGGTATCTGCTCTGCCTGTCCGGACCATGAAGTGATTGTGGAGCTGAATAGGGACAAATAAAGTGAAACAGCTCAGTGCCACAGTGGTTGCTCCCTCAATGCTCAGCCCCAGGCTCTGCCTGCCTCACCAGCAGGGGCCCCAGCTGTTCTGCAGCCCTGCTTCTGCCCGCAAGGGCAGGGGGTACAGGCAGGGGAGGGAGGCCAGGCCTGGAGCAGTCTGACCTTGGTTTTCCCATCCCAAAGCAGTGTTTGTGCTGCCCCAGGCCGCAGCCCTCGCTGAGGTTGCCCACAGGTTTTTTTGAGGGAGTTGCCATACCAGTAAGACTGGGACCGTCTGGAAAACTGAAGTGTTTTATTTAGCAAGTGCAACTTTGCCCACATCCGTGGCTGCAGGGCCTCTGCAATGTGAGCTCTGCCACAGCTCTGCCAGCTGCCCCCTGCCCACACCAGGCACAGCCACAGCTTGGGGAGGGGGCATGGCCAGAGCCACTTTTAAGGCACAGAGTGAATGACACCAACTGTTCTCAGCCAAAAAATCCCAACATGATCCCAGCAGCCACTGCCAGCTCCCTGTGCCCAGGCAGGGCTGTGACATTCTGCTGCCAGCCCAAGGCCATTGGCACAGCCTTAGTAAGCGGTGCCAAAGCCAGGCTACACTGCCTAAACGCTGGCAGCCACTTCCCCCCACTGCCCTCAGAGGCTTGTTGGGGGATGATCAAGGGAAGCCCTTTCCTTAGCAGCCTACAGGTAGGAATGCCAAAGCATTAGGAGTCACAGTAAGTGGACTATCCTGTACAGAGACCAGAGAAGGGGTGAGGGGCAGCCAGAGAGGGACAGGAGAGGTCCCATGGCTAATCCCGGCCCACTATCTGCAGGATGAAGGTGAAGATGTAGATGATGTCAGTGTAGATGGTGAGAGCACCGTAGATATACTCCTCAGGGCTCAGCGTGTTCTTCCTGTTCCCCAGCACCAGCTGGGTGTCATAGGCAAGGAACTGTGGGGACAGAGATCATCAGGAAAGGACCGAAGTGGAATTCGTCCCTCCCCAGTCCCTGTCCCACACCCTCTGCCTGCTCCAGCTGTCAACTCACCAGTGTGAATGCGATGGCGCCGATGGCCGCGTACAGCATGTGGAGCCAGGGGACCTGTGCAGGAAGGGGACACGGGCAGGGTGAGCCGGGGTGCTGGCAGGTAGCAGGCAAGGCAGGGCAGGTCCTGCCCGCACCTGGCTCCTGAGGAGCTGCTGCTGATGCCGACTCACCCTCTCCCTGCAGGCAAGCTGCCTTCGGTGGCTGGCACCACACCCTGCTTCCCAGCAAGAGGACCACCCAAACCCCCAGCCTGCCCCAGCCCTGGGGATACCCAACTGGGAACACCCATGCCACCCCACAGCCCCTCTGTCCTCCCTACTCACATATTTGAAGGAGAGGACAATGGCAGTGATGATCCCAGTCACCATGACCACGATGCCCAGCACGCAGAATAGCCCTGGACACGATGTAAAATCAACCTGATGGGGACACACACACAGATGTCACAGGAGAGCCCAGGATGTCCCCACACCTGGGCCACAGAGGGCAGGGCAGGGTGCGTCCCTCTCCTTGCCTTGGTCTGGAAGCAGAAGATGGTCACAACGATGGCCACAATGGCAGTGATGAGCATGGCAATCAGGACAGCTTTCGTCTGGTACATGCTACAGAGAGAGACAACAACAAAGTCACCTCACACTTCAGCATTCCCCTGCCGTAAGGGTGTTGGTGATCCTCCCCCACAGCCCCAGTCCTGGACAGGAACCCTGCAGTCCCTGAGCCCAAGGAACTGGAGCATCCCCTGGCTCCTGGCAGCCTCTCACTTGAGCTGGCTGCATTGTGGAGGACAGGAGGGACCCCAGATCCTATCACCACAGGGTCCCCAGGGCGTACCTGGCAATCGTGCCTGTCATCAGCCCCATGGCCAGCGTCTGTGGGAGAGAAGGGTGAGCTCCGTGGGCTGCCTGCCTGCCCACATGTTCTCCTATCCCTCCCAGCCCACCTGGGGAGCTGGGGTGCCACAGGGACACCACCAGGACCCCTTGCCAGTCCCAGCCCACTCACAAAGATGCTCAGCAGGATAATATTCCAGGGGAAGCGTCTCCTGAGGACGAAACAGGAGAGAGGTAAGCTAGTGACAGCAACCATGTTGCATCTCCCTGGTCCCCATCACCCAGGGGCAGCCCCAGGCATGAACCCATCTTGATACTCTGGAGACAACCCCCCATACTCATGCACCCCACCCTGCAGGTCCCAGAGACTCACCGGGGACCCTGGCAGCAGGCCAGCACCAGGTAGGTCACCAGGAACACGGCACTGCAAGGAGAAACAGCAGGTGTCAGCCCCACAAGCGCCCACCAGGTTCAGACCCTGGGCTGGGAGACTGCAGATGTGGGGCACGAGCTGGGGGGACACGAGCCAGCAGAGCCCCTACTCACTATGAGGCGTAGTAGACGGCAACATTCCTCTGGACGAAGGAGCGGACAGGGTGGCTGTGGGACAGGAGGGACAAGTGTGAGGGAGAGGAGACAGCAGCTGCTGTCCCCTCTGAACACCCGCCAAGGAACTCAAGCTCCCCTCTTTTTCAGGACAAGAGTAAGTAAGAACCCTCTACTCACACAAAGG
This sequence comes from Rhipidura dahli, assembly GCA_013399225.1. Lineage (NCBI taxonomy): Eukaryota > Metazoa > Chordata > Aves > Passeriformes > Rhipiduridae > Rhipidura > Rhipidura dahli. Next base: position 182,312 of record VXAC01006717.1, on the reverse strand, counting down.
TGAACACAGAGATGATTCCCACTGTCACCAGGAGCTGCAGGGAGATGATAGCATAGACCTGGAAGAGACAAGGGCGTCAGCACTTGGCCCCCCACCCTGACAGGTGCCCCTGGCCCCTTGGGACTCACCTTGCGGATGAAGGTATGCCGGACTTTCCTATCGTCCCAGTCAACTGATTGGAAGGCAGAGCCATCCCCAAGGCCGTTGTCTCCTGTGGTAGTGGACACCCCTGAGCACCGGGGTCAGCCATGCAGCCCCCCACAGCACCCCTGTTTCTAGTGCCCTCCCCCAAATAAACCAAGGTGCCCCACTTACCAAACCGCATAGGCATGGTGGGCATGGCCATGCCCGGATGAGAGTACCCCCCTGGTGCGGGGTACCCCCCTGGGTGTGCGTACCCCGCCCCCGCAGGGTATCCCCCAGGCTGCGGGTACCCCCCAGCGTAGTGGGGGGGCTGGGGGTACCCCCCCGGGGGTGGTGGGTACAGTGGGTTCTTGTCATCGTAGGGGGGCGGTGCGCTGGGCTGCGACATGCCAGCTCCCTGCGTTTTCCACGGGCACCTGGAGGGGACAGAAGACTAGAGGCTTCAGCACAGGTCCCCTCCCCAGGCAGGACCTATTCTTGGAGAGTGGAGCCACAGGTGCAGTGACAGAAGGGATCATGAAGCCACAAAACCTCCCCCTCCCACTTTAATAGTGGCTCCTAATGAGTAAGGACAAGTTGGCCTCAATGCCAGCAGGTCAATGAGAAACAAGGGATGTCCCCATGTCCCTTGGCTGGGGCCACCCGCATTCCTGTGCCCTGAGTTCCCAGCACATGCGTCAGTGGTCAGCCACAGGCAGGGCACAGCCACGCGCTGACTCAAGCTGCGTCAGGGATGTGACCTTTTCAGAAGGTATCTGACCTCTCCGGTCTTTGAAGCCCACCCTGACATTGCCAGGGAGCAGCACCCCTGGCTGGTCTGTGGCTCCGTGTAGTACCCCACTAAGGACAAATGGCATCACCCTGCTGACTGCCTGGGATGAAAACACAGAGTCTGATCCTCACCGCAGGCACACAGATCCCACTCCCCCCCCCCCCATTTTGGGGGTGTTCCCCACCCCACAGCTGCATGGGTCACACAGGGGCTCCAGAACTCCTGAGTCCCCTCAGGGAGTTACAAGGCAAAGTGACACCCACGTCACGTCTACAGGAGATGGACTCTTCCTCAGAGAGCGAAGTTGAGACCCCCCCTGGGGCTGAGCTCCCCTCTTCGGCCACAGCAGTCCCCCTCACAGAGCCCCCAGCAGCTGTGAGCAGGCAGCCCGGGCTCAGGGCCAGCCGCAGGAGGAGGAGAAGGAAAGCAGGATCTCCAAGGCCAGGAAAACAACAGCGCTGCCAGTAGACAGTGCCAGGCCTTTATGCACCTCCCACCCCCTCAGCACTGGCACCCCAGACCCCAGGCAGGTGCCAGGACCCCCCACAACCCTTCTGCCTGCAGCAGTGATGTGATCTTGGGACCATCCCAGGGAAGGAACCAAAATCTGATCCCAACCAGGACCAGGCTGGGAGGGGATTGGACACTTCCTCCTGTGTGACGCCAGTGCTTCCCCGCAGCCAGGCTGGACAGGCAGTGAGGTTGGGGGCACACCCATACCAGTCATGCCGGGCTGGGGGGAGCAGTTCCGTGTCTGCGCCTCCATTCCTCCTCCCATCCAACTGTCCCAGCCACGGCAGAGCTGCCACAGTCGTGCTGCCCTTCATCCTCGCGATGATGACAGCTCCAACAACAAATAACCAGCGTGGCAGCGACCACATAGATAGTAAGTTCACTTTCTCCACACTTTGGTTTCCCAGAAAGCACACGGTACCCCCTGGTACCACCTCATCTGTGGGGCCAGGGAAGGGCCCAAAATAGGACCTTGATCCTAGGAAAGCCTCTGTGACTGACCGGAGACCCCAGGAGGGAACCCAGGTGTCTGGAGAAAGCGGGGTGTATCCAGCCAGCACAGGATCATCAGTGGGGTCCTACCCTGTGCCCATGACCACCACCTCACGACTGCTCCAGCCCCTCCTGTTCCCACCCCACTGGGGTAGCCTTGGGCACAGGGAATGAACCAGCCTGACGAGTCCCAGCAGCTGCCACACCCAGGGAAGCAGGCAGCTGAACCCTCCTCGATCCATGGCACTGCACGATCCCGAAACCGAGGTCACCAGTTAGATGGTAGATGGCAACACGGGGCCAGCTCAGTGACCCCGGCATGACACGGTCCCTGGGGACAGGGTGCTACTCTGCACTGCCACGGTGACTCAGCACAGATAAGACACATGTGGCAGGGACATGGGGCACAGGCAACATCATCCCTTTCACAGCCCCACAGGTAGCCCAGGGTTGTGTCCCCCACCATCTGCCCTGGCATTCTTGCCAGGGTCAGGCCCCTGCCACCAGCTCCACGGGTTCCCTGGGGTAACACAACCACCTAAGGAGGGGATCATGGATTGGGTGGGGGACAGAGCTCCCCACACTCAGGCTGCCTGAGGAAGCACCTCACTCTTGAAGAGCCTGGAAGCTCCCACCATTACAGCATGGGTTGGTACAACACAGCCTGATCTGGCACAGCACAGAGTGGCACAGCACAGCCTGGCACAGCCTGGCATGGCATGGCACGGCACAGCCTGGTACGGTACAACAGGGCACAGCTGCCTCGTGCAGCACAGCACGGCTTAGTACAGCACAATCCAACACAGCACAACTTGTCCTGGCCCGGGCCAGCCCTGCTCAGCTCACACGAAAGGGTCAGTACGGCCCCCCCGGGCCGGATGTCCCCGCTGCCCCACACCGTTCACACACGACACAAGTTTGCTGGGGTTCAGCATCACCACTCCCACATCTCTCCCCCTCTGCAAGCTCCCTCCCGGGGAGCAGAGACATGGGATAAAGGTGTCTGTCCTCCTGCGCCCCAGCCCCGGCACCCCCACACCACCCAGTACCGGTCCCCACGCACCTCCATAGTGTCACACCTTACCGGGCACAAACCCGTGCTCACCCCTCCCGAGACACCCCACGGGGTCCGTGGAGACACCCTCCGCAGCACAAATGTCGCCGCCCTCCCACGAACCATCCCGCACCACGCCCCGATTCCCCGCCACGCCATCGCATGGGGTCCGGAAAATAGCACCAGCGGCACCGTGGGACCCCCCCGTTGTGTGGGGGTCCTGTGCCCCCACGTCCCTGCTCGCGGGACCGCGCTCCGTCCCCCCTTCTCCTGCCGCCGGACCTCAACCCGACGTGCCCCCACCCACTCCGGTGACGGGGGAGCGGGGGGTCGCAGCGCGTCCCCGCTGTTTAGCGACCGGCCGCGCACCCTCGCCCAGTCCCCGTCGGCCGCCGGGACGCTCGGGAGAGCGCTAGGATAGCCCCTCGCCGGCTGCGGCACCGGAGTGCGCGGGGTCAGGGGGGTGGGGGGACGAACGGAGAGGAGGGGAGTCGAGAGAACGAGGGGGACCGCCAGGGTACTCAGGCCGGACTCGGGAACGGCGGGGGGCGCGGAGCGAGACGGGCCACCCTACCTGCTGCGCTCTGCTCCGCCGGGCTGCGGCCGCGACCAGACGGGACGGGCCGGGACGGGACAGGCAGGAGGGGCGGGGGCAGCCACCGCCCTCCGCGCCCCCCCGCGGCGGCTCCGCGCCCTGCACGCGGGACGGCCGATGTCCGGGAGCGGGGTGCGCTCCCGCCTGTTGCCCCCCGGGACTTCCTTCCTGCCGGCTCTGACGTCACTCAGGGACCCNCCGCCGCGCTCATGGCCTTCGCCGCCCCGCTGCTGTTCCGCCTGGGGTGAGTGAGCGAGCGAGCGACGGAATGAGCGTTCGCCGCTGCGGGACCCTCGCGGGGAGGGAGCCACCACCGCCCGCCTTTGTGCTGGCGCCGGGAGGGAGGGCCTACCGCCCTCCCCTCTTTGTGCGGAGCCGCCCGGGGAGGAACCTGCGGCCGCGCCGGCACGGAGAGACCGGGCTGCGGCCCGGCCCGCCCCGGCTGGGGGTGTGGAACCGGCGGTATCAGCCCGGCCGCCGGGGCCCGCGATCCGCCACCGCCTACCCCCGCGCGGTGCCGATTACTCTCGCCTGCGGGCGCCTGCTCACCGCTGACCTGCCCCGTTGCCCCGGCCGTAGTCAGGCTACCGGGTGCTGTCAGGAGCCCCGGCTCCCCGGTTTCGGGCTCCCACCGCCACAGATGCAGAGGACCCCCGGCTACTGCAGGAATCGCTCCCGGTGTCCCATCCAGGGGTGCCCTCGGCCGGGAATGGGCTTTGCAACCCGGGACTTTACATGTCCGTCATGGCACCATTCACCGTCCCGTCCCAAATTGCTGCTGTGTAAACGAAGAGGTCCCTCCGACTCCCACAGCCTGTTGTCTTTTTAATCCCCACATGCACGGGGGTTTTTCTTGCCTCCCTTTTCCTCGGCCCATTTTCTCTCTCTCTCCTGATCCCGCGCACCATGGCTAGCTTGGGCATGTCGCCCCGGGAGCATGGGGAGGGACAGCCGGCTGCGGCCCCTCCTGCTGCACCCCGCAGCAATGCCCCCCCCCGGTCCTTGCTGCCCGAAGCAGATGGAGAGCGTCTGCTTGGAGAACCAGTCCTGCCCTCACTACACATTTGGGGTGTGGAGTACACACACACCACCTCCAGCACCCCCGAATGAGAAAGTGGCTCTGTATGTGTTCCCTGTGGGAGTCCCAGCCCCGGCAGTAGCCCACTCCCCAAGTGGGCTCCTTAGGGGGACTGGGGTTTAACGCCGAGGGGTGTCTGCCCTCCCTAGGTACAGCCTGTACGCCCGCACACGCCTGGGCTACCTCTTCTACCAGCGGCAGGTGAAGAAGGCTCGGGAGCGGTACCCTCACGGCCACTCTGTGCCCCAGCCCTACTGCTTCCCTGGTGAGTCCTGGCGAGCCCTTCCCACTCCGTGGCCCTGCAGTGTCCCCCAGCACTGGCACTTTGGGGTGGGGAGGGATTGCCATCACTGAATTGCCTGAAGCATGTTTAACTAAGAATTTGGTGGAAGATGTGGGAAGTTTGGCTTGGACTCCCTTTTTCCAGCCACGGAGGTCATGCCCTGATTCTGTCTGTTCCACCCCAGGGGTGAAAATCCTGCCCATTCCCGTGCTCTCCAACAACTACAGCTACCTGGTCATCGACACTGGCTCTGGCCAAGCGGCCGTCATTGACCCCTCTGACCCACTGGCTGTACAGGTGAGACCCCCACAGCCACTCCGATCCGGTGTTTGGGTGTCTCCAGGTGAGGGGGTGGAACGTCTCTGTATTTTGGGGTTAGAGGAGAGCAAATCTGCCCCTAATCTGCAGCCCTTAAGTGCCCAAGGCAAGACTGGAGCATGACAGGGCTCATCCAGCGCTTGGGGAGCTGGCAGTGGACAGGGTTTAGAGGGAAACTGGTACTTGGGTTCTCTGTCCCCCCTAATCTCTGTCCATATTTCTTCCCCATTTCCAGGATGCCATTGAAGAGGAGGGAGTGATGCTGGAGGCCATATTCTGCACACACAAACACTGGTAAAGGGCAAAGAGGTGGCCCTGGGAGAGCTGGTAGCTGCTGTGAAGGTTGCCCCAGCTGAGGTGGCCCCCAGCCCTGCCCCATTTAGTGGGGGGAGTACAGGGGGGCACACTGAGGCTCTCTGACCTCCCTGTTTGCAGGGACCACAGTGGAGGGAACGAGGCACTCTGCCAGAAGCACAACTCCTGCAGGGTGTACGGCAGCGCTCTTGATGCCATCCCACAGCTCACCAAGTAAGCCCTGTGCCCCCCTAGCACCCCTGTAAATTTCAGGGGCTTCATTCCCAACCACCACTGTTTGCGGCACTCACCCACCACTCCATCCCCCCAGTACCATGTTGGGCGGAGTCCTGGCACGCTCCTGACTCCAGTGTGTGGGGAAGGCTTGCCAGGGGAGGTGGGTATTTTGAGGTGCTGGGGTTGAGGGGAGCACCCTGACAGTGCCCCCTGTTCCCGGCACAGCCCACTTGCAGACAGGGAGAAGGTGAGCGTGGGCTGCCTGACCTTCGAGGCGCTCGCCACACCTGGCCACACCGTGGGCCACATGGTGTACGTGCTGGACGGGGCGCCCTTCGGCAGCCCCCCCTGCCTCTTCTCCGGGGACCTGCTCTTCCTTGCTGGCTGTGGTGAGTGCACCCAACCCCAGACAGGGCTCGGGGTGTTGGGGGGTTATCCTGCCCTGGGATGGGCTCAGGGGTACCCCCCCAGTGCCCCCCCATGACAGGAGGTTTTGTGGGGGTCCAGGCAGGCCGTTTGAGGGCTCCCCTGAGACCATGCTCGCCTCCCTGGATGTGGCCATGGGCTTGGGCGAGGACACGCTGCTGTGGCCAGGTGAGTGTCCCCAACAGCAGGGCAGAGCTGCTTGTGTCCCCCTAGTCCTCACTGCGGAGATAGAGAGCTGGGTGGGAGCGATGCTGAGGGCTGCATATGGGGGTCCACAGGCCACGAATACGCGCTGGAGTGCCTGACCTTCGCCAGCCTCCTGGAGATGGACAATTCTGCGCTGGAGCAGAAGCTGCAGTGGGCAGTGCAGCAACGCCAGGAGAAGAGGAGCACGGTGAGGTGTGGGGGTGCCATAAGGGCAGGGTGTGCTGGGGGCATTCCCAGCTCCCACCATCCCAGGGGTGCTGCCTCTGGCAGGTGAGCTGAGCGAATGCCCCCACAGTGCCCCTCCACGCTGGGGGAAGAGCAGACCTACAACCCCTTCCTGCGGACACACCGGCTGGAGCTGCAGGAGGCACTGGGACTGTGGCAGGGTGTGGGGGAGGACCCAGACGCCTTCCGTGCCCGTGTCCTCAAGGAGGTGCGGAGGCGCAAGGACCTCTACCAAGCTACCTAGATCCCACTTCCCGGATACCCCCTCTCCACAGCCGGGCCGGGTGATGGTTGGGCACAGGGGGTCCAAGACTGTGTGGTTTGTTTTGCTGTGAATATCCCTCCTGGGGTGCCAGGTTGGGGGAGGGGGAAGAGTGGACACCCCCTTAAGTGGGCACCCCGCAAGTGATTCCTGCCTTTGCTCCCTTGGACTTGGGGGTCACCAGCTGTCACATAGAAGCACCTCAATCCCCTCTCAGGGGGTCTGAAGCCTCCCGCCTCACTGCTGAGGCTATAGGAATGGCACCAAGGGCTTCTCCTACACAATTCCCCCCCCCATTTTTCTGGGAGTCTCCAATTTCCCCTCCACTATCACCACTCAGCCCCCTCCCCTTAAGCCCCCAGTGTTGTGCATCTCCTTTGTGGGGGCTAGGATGGAGCCAGCAAGGGGAGGCGGGTGGCAGTACTACCTCCAGGCAAGGGGCTCCTCTCCAGCACCCCATCCTTAACGCCGGAGCCCCCCTGTATGTACACACACACACACACACACACACACACAGGGATGGGGCCGTAGGGTCACACTGCTGCAGTATGGGGGTGCTGCTTCACTGGGGATCGGAGCCACAATCACCCCTACGCCCCAAATAAAAGACTGGATCCATTTTAGAGCTGTTCGTCCCTTTCTCTCCTCGTCCTGGGGACCCCCCCGGCGCTAAGCCCCGCGGCGGGGGCGCGGCCCCTTTAAGGGGTGGGGCCGGGGCGTTGCCTGGGAGACGGCGGAGGCGTGGGGGGCAGCGGGGTCGGTCCGGCAGGGCGGCGGCCCGGGGCTGGACGGGGGCGACCCGGGGGGCTGGGGGCTGCAAAGGCGGGCTGGGTGTCACTGCCCCCTCGGGGTCACGCGTGGCTGGGGGGTACCGCGGCTGGAGGGAGCCGCGCCGCCCCCTCACCCGAGGGTCCAGCAGCAGGAGCCCCCAGGCGAGGCATGGAGCCCCCTCCCGAGAGCCCACAGGAGACCCCGGCCATGGCGGACTCTGCTGCCGAGTTCCTGAGCCTCATCGGTGCGTGCCCGCTCCAGCCCCCGCCTCGTGACGCCACACCGTGCCTAGTGCAAGGGCGTGGGGGGGCACCGGGTCCGGCAGGGGGGGACGGATAACAGGGGATGGAGCGGGATAAATGGTGAGGGGCTCGGCCCAGCCTGCACGGGGGGAATGAAGACAGGGAGGGGCCCTGGGCAGGGGTGACAGTCACTCCAGGAGGGAGTGACCATCTCCTCGGGGTCAATGTCCCTCTGGGCAGGGGTGACCATCCCTCTGTGCAGGGCTGAAGGAGCTGGAGTGGTGCCTGTTTGCTGAGACGCTGGCAGTGGTGGCCGTGGAGGCCCCACCGAGGGACAAGGCAGAGGGCCAGTGGTGGATGGCAGCCCAATGGGCACCCTACCAGGGGGAAGGTGAGCCAGTGCAGAGCTCCATCCTGGTGCAAACCAGGTTCCGAGGCAAGCAGGATGGTGTGCCTGTCTCCAGCACCCTCAAAGGTGAGCCAAGGGTGGCTTGGGGGGTTCCCCCCTCTCCAGGACTGGAACATCCCTGTCCACCAGCCCCCAGGGCTGGGAATGGGGACAGTGCCAACGGGATTGGTTGAGTATGGCTTTGTTCTGCCAGCCTATGTGACCTGGCAGCTGGAGACCTTGGAGCAGGAGGAGCAGGAGTGCCTGGAGGTGACTGATGGGGTGGTGGCATGTCCCCCTCCCTGTGCCCTACCCAGTGCCCTGGGATGTGGCCTGAAGTGGTGCCCTCCCTGGGAGCTGTGCCCCCTGCAAGGCCACTGTGGGAAGTCTAGTGTCCCTTGTCATGCTCAGACTCCAGCTCTGCCCCACCAGCCTGGTCCCCATCCCCTACTCTGGGTGGCAGCTGGGGTAGGGAGTTTCCCACAATGCATCTGGTATGGTATCCCAATTGATAGCAGTGCTGGGGAGTACCGCCTCAGAGAAGGGGTGCCCTGGCTCTACCCTCCACCCCGTGCCTCCCACCCTCCCACAGCTCACGCCACACCCCACAGAGAAGAGGATCCACATTGTGAGCCACCAGCATGGGATGACTGTCACGAAGACCCTGCAGGAGGGAGGGGTGAGGTTGAGGGCAGGGTCACATCCTGGGAGGAGACAGCTGCCCTGTCTCAGCAGGGGTGCCCCAGGCTCTGTCCCTGGGGATGCTGGAGCTGTGGCTGTCCCAGGAGGTAGCCAGGTCTCTCTGCAGGCAGAGCCACAGTGCCAGAGCTTCTGCTACAGCTGGGCCAAGCTACGGGGGCTGCTGCTGGAGGGTGCCAGCCTCCTGCTGCTGCGGGTGCTGGCACGCCGACAGACAATGCCCCTCGACCTTGTCTTCCCAGCCATGGACACCGAGGGCAACCTCTGCACCTCCAGCTATGTGAGCTGCCAGCCAGGAGGGCCTGTGGGATGGGGGGGTCTGGGTCAGATGGGGGATACCGGGGTGGGATGTGGGAAGTGGGAGTGGGCAGAAGGTGGCTGACAGCATGGGGGGGACATAATAGGATGGCACCTGGGGGCAGGGGTGACTGAGACAAGGCTGACCCCTGGCTGTATGGCCCCCAGTCTGCCCTGGGCATCCAGCGGCAGGCAGTGGGCTCGGCAGAGACAGAGGTGTTTGTGATCGAGCGAGCCGTGCACAGCAGCACCAGTGCCTCCGCTGTCTGGCACAGCAGCTTCCTCCCCAACGGGTAAGGGCAGGGGTCCGCTCAGAGGCACCCCAGCCCTGCCAGTCTGCTGGGACCTGGGATAGGGAGCTCAAGGGCTCTTCCCCTCTCAGGCATTTGGCTCAGCTGATGCAGATTGGCTCCCCAGTGCTGATGGTTCTACAGGATGAGTCCATCCTCAGCAAGTCAGGTACTAAGCAGGGGAGGCTTGTGCCTCAGTTTCCACAAAGCAAACAAGACAGTACAGGCAGCCCCTGCCCTCTGTCTGGAAGCCAGGGGGGAACACCCTGCCCTGCCTTTCTGCTGCCAGGTAGGTTCGAGCCCCAGCTCCCCTACCCGAAAGGGCCCCTGGACTGGGAGGAGGACATGCAGCTCTACTCCTGGTTCCTGGACAGGAAGGTAAGATGGCTGGACATGGGGACAAGGGGACATGGGGCTGTGCCAGTCTCCAGCAGGGTCTCCCCTGGGGTGCCCACGAGGCATGCTGAGGGGGCAGGCTGGCCAGCATCCTTCCTCATGCTTTCTTAAGTGTGGGAAAGGACCCAGGCTCCCGTGCCCTTCACCCTGGCACAGTGCCTGGGGGGGAAATACATGTCCATGCCCACCCCACCCACCCTGCCCACCCCACTGCAGGATGAGCTGCAACTATCCCATGCTGCCTACCTCCAGCAGCACCCCGAGGTCCGGGCGCTGCTGTCTGACTTCCTCCAGGCATTGCTCTTCCAGCAGCCCCATGACCCCATCGCCTTTGCTGCGGAATTCTTCGCCCACCAGCGGCCCATTGGGAGCCCCTTTGCCTCCACTGGGGCTGCCAGCCCTCTCCCCAGCTCCCCTCCAGCTAACAGCAAATAAAGCTGCCAGCTGCCTGTCCAGTCTTGTTTGCTTTGTGGAAACTGAGGCTCAGGGAGGGAGAATGGAGCTCAGCTGTGTGCTAAAGCACCACCATGCCTTCTGGGTGGGACCCTACCCCTCCCAGCTGTTCCAGCCCTTGCTTAGGGGGTGGGAGATGCCTGGGGCAGGGCCAGGCTCACATCCCTGCGCCTGCCACCACCCCACATGTTCCTGGGGGACACCCCTTGCCCACCTCTCTGTGGGACACAGCCTGGCTGACAGAAGGCCCCAGAAGGACAGCCAGTACAAACCAGGCAACCATGGGAGCACCTGAGCTGCTCTCCCTTCCACCTCCCCAGCCATGAGGGTCCTGGGGATGGGGTGCCCCACTTTTGCTGGCACAGCTTGACACTGCAGCAACACTGGCACCCCATCTTTGGCATGAAGGTTCCCGCACCCGAGGGTAGTGTGAGCACTCTGAGCCGCAGAGCCTGCCTTGGCTGAGTGCTTCCCTCAGCAGCTAAGGGTGCATTTTGATCTTCTTATGCAACATGTGCCTGCTTCCTCCTCACTCCAACTTCTATGGCATTTCCCCTACTCCCGTGGGGCCAGCCTTCCCTTCCCACTCTGTGGAACACTGTCCCCTGTCCCCCCAGTCACCCAAGCAGAACCCTTGGCATGTGATGGAGAGTGACATGCATACATACTCCCACGCCCCGATGAGGGTGCCTCGTGTTTGCACGTGTGTGAGGCAAAGGGGAGGGAAGGGGCCTCCTGGAACAGGGGGGGAACTGAGACTCTGTGTGTTCACAGGGGTAGGGAAGGAGCACTTCCTTCTCCTATCCTCCTCCTCTCCTCCTGAAGGCGGGGTGAGGGGTGGCAACTGTGGCAGGGGGGATCCTTTAAAAGCTGGGCGGTAGGCACTGCACTCAATGCTGAAATCAGGGAGCCTCAGCACCCTGGCTGGATCGGGTCCACCTATGGCATCACTGGAGCCAGGTGAGCCTCACAACACTTGGGTCCCCCTGTGCCTCCTTTCTTCCCCTAGACCCCTGTCTCTCCACCCTGGGACCCCTGGCTGTGCTCCATCTTTCAGTGGGCACCCTCCCCCCCAGCCTGTCCTGGATTTCCCATCTGCCCCATCCTCTGTTCCCCCAAGGCTGGGGATGTGATTCAACCAATTCCCCAGATGTAGGTGGGCTGGAGAGGGGAGATTAGGACCAGTACCAGCCCCTTGTCCTCACTGTATGCCTGCCCAGCAGCAGGAGCTGAAGCAGGGTCCCCTCCTGTCCTTGCTGCCCAAAAATGCACTTGGCTCTTGGACTGGTGAAGACAGGGCTGAGACCAGGGGTTTTAGGGACACCTGGCATCTGACCTATTTGGGTAGCCATTGATAGATTCCATACAGCCATCCTCAGGGCTCCCCTGGAAAACTGGTGCTTGTTCCTCATGAGGCTCATCAGGCAGGGTCAGGTGGGACTGGAGGAAGCTCATACCAGGGCTGCCAGCCCACCAGTGCCCTTGTCCTCCTGGCAAGCTGCCACCTCCCCTCCTCTTCCTTGTCCCCCTCAGGCCTCACCAAGTCCCTGAATGGGGGCCAAGAACAGAGTTACAGCACTGGCAAGAACCCCGTGCCCCCACAGCACCCTGGCACTCGGGACCAGACCTACCTGGATGAGCTCATCAGCATCCCCAAGGGCAGTGGGGTAGGTGCTGCAAGGCTGTCTGAGGGTGGGCAGCGGGGGTTGGGAGGCAGTGCTGCAGGGAGCTGGAGGTGGGGAGGCAAAGGGTGACTGCAGTGTCTTGGTCATGCCCTGGGGACATGCACTCAGCTTTCCCAAACCCAGTCCAGGCAAGTCACAGCCCTGGGCTGAGTGTTTCCACGCCTAAAGTTTACCAGATGGAGAAGCTGAGACAATGGGACAAGGTGCTACCCAGCCGCAAGGATCACCCCACTGCTCACACACCTCCTGGGCCACCCATGGATGAACCCAGCGGGGCTCCCCAAGGCTGCCTGCACCCCACCAGCCCCCCATCCTGGTCTGGTCTCAGGGCAGTGGAACAGATAAGGGGAAGGAATAGGGTTCCCTAGTTAGGGGGAGTAGCAAAAGCAGAGGTCAGCAGTGGAATCCCATGGAATGGTGCCTGACAGCTCTGAGACCCCCTGCAAATCACTGTCCAACGGGTGAGACGGGGCTCACTGCCCCTCCAGCACAGAGAGAGGCCGGGGACAGCAGTTCCCTCTCCAAAACTGTCAGGAATATGTCCTCTGTGCCAAACCCACCCGTGCAGGCAGCACTGGGCTAAAGGGCACTGGATGTGCAATTAGGATACATTGGTTTTGAACGGGAGCTCCTGGCTCTGACGCGCTGCCTTGTCCCAGCCTGGGTTCAGCTTTAGGAAACTCTGGGCTTTCACCGGTCCCGGCTTCCTCATGAGCATCGCCTACCTGGACCCGGGCAACGTGGAGTCAGACCTGCAGTGCGGGGCACTGGCGGGATTCAAGGTGAGCCCGGCTCCGGGCTAAGGAAGCCGGCGGGGGTTTCGTAACCTCTCCAGCGCCAACGGCTGCCCGTGGCAGCTGCTTCCCCAGCCCGGCAGCAGGAGGGGCACGGGGGCCCTCGGCACAGGGACAGGGAGGAGCACCCCTCAGACCGGGCTGGGAGAGCCCCTGAAACCCTGATTGAACTGGGGATCACCGGGCGGCCGGATCCTGCCCAGTACCCAGTCCCTACTGCCTCTCTTCCTCCTGCCCCCCAGCTTCTGTGGGTGCTGCTGTGGGCCACCGTCCTGGGGCTGCTGTGCCAGCGCCTGGCCATCCGTCTAGGCGTGGTGACCGGGAAGGACCTGGGCGAGATTTGCTACTTCTATTACCCCAAGGTGAGCAACCACGGGGAGGCCCCCAGGGGTCACAGTCTGGGGGGGACCCTGTGCTTGGGCTGGTGACAGTCCTGGTAGGGACTTGCAGGGCTGGAGGGGAGCAGGAAGATGCTGGGAGAGACCTGCCCCTCCCAGGGGGTCCCCAAAGCCCCCCAAGCCCCGGTGTCCCCTAGCTACAGTACAGGGGCCCAGGGTGAGAGGTGATAAGCAGCTACTTCAGTGTCCTGGTTTGACCTGGGGACACACGAGAGCATCCCCCGCGGGAGTGAGCCCAGGCGTCAGGGCAGCAACGCGAAGCCGAGACGCGGGGAAAGCCTGGGCGTGTTGGGCAGGAAGCTGGGGGAGGGGGTCGGGGGGAGGGAATCACATGAGAGAGGAGGGGGGGAGTTAGGGGTCCCGTCTAAGTGTCAAGATCCTGATGGGAGGCGGGAGCAAGGAGATGTTGGCTGAATGACAGGTGCCCAAAAGGAGGTTTGGATGCATCCCTCTGCCCTGCACCCCTCAAACCCCCATATCTAGAGGGGTGGGTCCTAACCTCATATCTCACTGGGGCAAGGATGAGGAGGGGAAACAGGGGCTCATGTAGCATCCATCTTTCATCCTGAGATTATGTTGTGCAACCTGCGACGGGTCTTCTGTGGTCCCCATGCTGCTCTGGGTGGCCTGCTACAGCCTGAAGACAGGGATTTCCACCCAGGATACTGTGCCAGCTTGCACAGAGCTATGAGCCACTGTGGGCTCAAGCACCTCATGGTGCCTTGCCCCCTCCAGGTGCCCCGCATGCTGCTCTGGCTCATGATTGAGATCGCCATCATCGGCTCTGACATGCAGGAGGTGATCGGGACAGCCATTGCTTTCAGCCTGCTCTCAGCTGGCCGGTGAGCCTCCCCACAGGGACCCCCAGCCTGCCTCCCCCATGGCCCTACTCCACAGAGAGCTGTGTATCTAATCCTGCCCCTGGTCATCCTGCAGCATCCCCCTCTGGGGTGGGGTCCTTATCACCATCGTGGACACCCTCTTCTTCCTCTTCCTCGATAAGTATGGTGAGTGCCAGGATGAGGGCTGGGGGTACTGTGACCCAGGCAGCCCCCCATGTGGCACCAGTGTCCCCTACTCTGTTCCACCCCATCTCTCGACCTCTCTAGGGCTCCGCAAACTGGAGGCTTTCTTCGGCCTCCTCATCAGCATCATGGTCCTGACCTTTGGCTACGAGGTGAAGGGGGGAGCTGGTGACAACCCTTTTCCTGCAGTGCTGGCAAGGGACCCCCACATGGTGTCCCCACTGGTACCAGCCTGTGGTAGGGGGGTGGCAGCTCACAGTGCCCCTTCTCACTGCTTCCCAGTATGTGGTGGTGAGGCCAAGGCAAGTGGAAGTGCTGAAGGGCATTTTCCTGCCCACCTGCCCAGGCTGTGGGCGAAAGGAGCTGCTGCAGGCCATGGGCATCATTGGCGCCGTCATTATGCCCCATAACATCTTCCTCCACTCCTCCTTGGTCAAGGTGAGATCAAGGCACTGCCATGGCCGCTGTTCTGCCAGGGTGCCTCAGGGTACCTTGGTGGGGACCAGCTGGCCCTGGCTGTGGGACAGGGTGCTCACCTGACCCCGTGACACCCATGTGTGGCCATGCCCAGACACGGGTGATCGACCGGTCCAAGAAGGAGGCAGTGCGGGAGGCCAACATGTATTTCCTGATCGAGTCCTGCCTGGCCCTCTTTGTCTCCTTCCTCATCAACCTCTTTATCATGACTGTCTTCGGCGAGGCTTTCTATCACCAGCAAAATGAGGACGTGGTGAGTGTCACCTCATGCCCACAGGGAGATGATGGCTGCACCCTGCTGTGGACATAGGCAGGATGAGCATGGGGAGTGCATGTCCTCATTCCCTGAGATGTGATGTGTGGGGATCCCCCCGTGTCTGTGGGAGCTGCTGGGTGGCTGTCACACTGGTGCCTGCCATGCCTTGCAGCACAACAAGTGCATCAACAGCAGTATCAGTGACTATGCCAGCATCTTCCCCACCAACAACAAGACAGTCTCTGTGGATATCTACCAGGGGGTGAGTAGCACCAGGCTGTGTCCAGTGAGCATCCATTCCCATTTAAGGGATGTATCGCTCTCCCCACTGACCCCCGGGGCTGGGAGCCGTTATAACCCCACTAGAAAGCTGGGAGCTGATGGGAATGCCTGGGGTAAGGGACACTTTAGGGTGCCCACTGAAGTGTCCCTACACAGGGCGTCATCCTGGGCTGCTATTTTGGGGCAGTAGCACTGTACATCTGGGGCATCGGGATCCTGGCAGCAGGACAGAGCTCCACAATGACTGGGACTTACGCAGGGCAGTTCGTCATGGAGGTGAGACATAGGGATGCTGGCCCTTGCCCCCACGGGGAGCAGCTGGGAGATGGGGAGTCACAGGTGGGTCATGGGAGGGGTTCTATGGGGAGCACACTCCCCTCAGAAGTATTCGGAACAGTTAAGTGCCCACCATTCCTGCAGGGAGCTGGTGGGTGGCAGCTTGCTATCACCAGCGTCCCTGTTCCCCAGGAGCTGAGATGGAGACAGTGCCCACCCACTGCACCTTGTGGGTGCCCCACGCAATGTTTCCCTATTTAGGTCCTCCGTTAATGAGTCGGAGCTGACACCTAGTGGGGCCCGGCAGCCCTGCAAGAGCCCGCTCAGTGCCCTGGCACAAAAGAGGGGGAGATGCCCCCCAGGTTCCTCCCAGCCAGGGCCTGGGGGATCGCCCCGACATGGTGCCCCAGGCACAGCGAGGGTGCAGGTCTTGCCGTGTTCCAGGGCTTCCTGCAGCTCCGCTGGTCCCGCTTCACTCGGGTGCTCTTCACCCGCTCCTTTGCCATCCTGCCCACTGTCTTTGTGGCCGCTTTCAAGGATGTCAGCCACCTCACAGGCATGAATGACCTGCTCAACGTCTTGCAGAGCATCCTGGTAAGGGGGTGGGAAGGCATCACCTGCCCCCAAACACCCCAGCCTGGCAGCCATAAGCACCTCCTCCCCCTCTCTTTTCAGCTGCCTTTTGCTGTCCTGCCTGTCCTCACCTTCACCAGCCTGCACCCGCTCATGCAGGATTTCACCAACAGCCTGTGAGTGAACAGGGAGGCACAGAGGGAGCACACTGGGGAGCTCTGGCTGCAGGCACCCTCCCTTTGGCTCATCCTGCCCCCCCCCCCAAACCATGCCATAGGGCAATTACTGTACAGTCGTTGCTGGGGTATGTTCATTGCCACCTGCCCAGGGCAGCCAGAGCAGAACAGACCCCATCACTACCCTCGTCATCCTCCTCCCAAAGACACATCTGGTTCCTTGGGCACCCCGGGATCCTCATCATCCCCTTGGCACTGCCATCCCTGGATTTGGAGGGTGGCCAAAGTCCACATCAAGAGCCCCACTACGGGGTGAAATATAGCTGTGGGGTGCAGAGATGTCCCAGTTGGGGTCTTGTTCACCTACAAACTCAGTTCCCCCAGCCCTCTGTGCCCAGTAGCACACGGGGTGGGGGGCCCCCTGCCCTGGCACTGATGCCCACTGCCCTGCCTGCAGCCCCGACAAGGTGCTGATGACCCTCATCACGGGGCTGGTCTGCGCCATCAACATTTACTTCGTGGTGGACTTTTTGCCAACGCTGCATGGCCTGGAGTACCACATTCCCCTGAATCTGCTGCTGGCTGCCTACGTGGCTTTCATCGCCTACCTGGTAGGGCAGGCACCACGGGAGAGGGGCGGGACAGTATCCCTGGTGGGTGCCCATCGACCTGTCCTCTCTGCCCCTGCAGATCTGGACCTGCAGCATCGCACATGGAGCCCGGTTCCTGGCCCGGGGCCACCACAACCAGTTTAATTTTGGTCTTGCCCTCGACGTGACAAGGGACACGGTGACGGATCCTATCCCTGCTTATTAATCCCACGTCCCTGCTCAACGCGGCCTCCTCACACCGGACACCGATTTGCTGCCACTCTGAGCCCAGGCATGTTCTAACCAGAGATGCACCCAGCAGGGAAAGGGCTAACAGTCGGGCAGACCCCTCCCCAAGATCTTAGAGTCCAGCACTTCTTCCCACCCCCAACCCCCGCCAAATCCGGGGTGCTGGTCCAGGCTTGATGCGGGGGGAGTGGGATAGCAGCGGGAGGTGCTCCCATCCCTTGGCACAGACGCTTCAGTGAATGAGCCGCGTCGGAGACTTCCCCTGCTCATTACTGCCAGGAACCGCCGGCCCCCGGGACCGCTAATCACCTCCGGGGACCGCTAATTACCGCCGGGGACGGCTAACCACCCCCCATCGCCCGCCACCGGCGGGGCCAGCCCCGGGACCGGCCCCATCCTCATCCCCACGGGGGACTCCGAAACTCGGGGGGAGGGGGGCGGCTGATAAACGGCGTGTTTATAACCTGGCCTCGGCCTCGCTGCTGCGTGGCCCCGATGTGGGGCGGGGACCCCCTCGGCCCACCCGTACCCCGGGGACGGCCCCTTTGCCCCGGGCGGGGGAGTGGGCGGGGCTGCCAACGCGTGGCCGTGGGGGCGCGGGGGGCTCAGCGGCAGCCCTTTGCATTCTCCCGGGGGGAGCGGGGCGGTGNCCCCCCCCCCACCCCAAAATCCTACTTCCAGACCCACGCCAGCCGGGTGGTGGAGGGGGAATTTTGGGGGCCGGACACCCCCACAGCCCGTGCCCCCCACTCCGGGAAGGGACCCCCCCCGCTCCCGGGGGCCGCGCTTGTTTATGTGAAGAATGTCCCCTTCCTTAAAAGGGCGATGGCGGACGGGGTGGGGCGGTGCCTCCCCCCCGCCTCCGCGTTGGCCCGGCCTCTGGCTGCTTGAAGGAGGGGCCAGAGCTGTGGGGCCCACCGAAAGGCGGGGGCTCCCCCTTTCTCAAGGGGCGCAGCCAACCCGAACCACCGGAGGAGGAACAGGAGGCGCCCCTAGCTCGGGGTGCACCTGCCCGGGGTACAAGCCCGGCATGAGAGGTGCACAAGGGGTACGGGGGCATCGGGATGTTCCT
Organism: Rhipidura dahli; assembly: GCA_013399225.1. Classification (NCBI taxonomy): domain Eukaryota; kingdom Metazoa; phylum Chordata; class Aves; order Passeriformes; family Rhipiduridae; genus Rhipidura; species Rhipidura dahli. The sequence goes on along the minus strand of VXAC01006717.1, from coordinate 164,023 downwards.
CAGCGGGAGAAAGGCTGGGAGGGTGGGGTCTGCGGGGTTGTACCTGTGGGATTTGCTCTTCTCCGGCTGGGACCTACAACCCAGAGCACCCCCAGCCCAGGGACACCTGCCTCCTCGCAACTCTTAGCAGGAAGTGTCCTGCCCCAGGATCTCTCCCTGCTCCCTCGGCCAGGGGGTAGCTCCCAGGGCCATGGCTAGGTTGGGGAACAGGGGAAAGCATCCGGGACCTCAGGCTAGGAGCAGTGGGGTGGGACACAGGGGTCCCTGAGTGCCCAGGTGGTGGGGGCCTGATGCTTTTTTGCCTCGTGCCCGTACCCCACAGCCCAAACAATCCTGCTGGGCTCTGCCTACTCCTGGCCTGGGCTTGCCCCACAGCCCCAGGATGGGGACAGCATCTGCCTGAGCTCCTCAGCTGCCCAATCTACCCCCAAGCAGGCGGTGGAGCTGGAAGCGGTGCTCCAACTGCCACTGCAGGCACTGGTCTGGAGACTTTTCTAATTGCATTAATTAAAGGACTGGCAGGGCCTGGCTGGGCTCATCAAGGTTTATTGGCAAGGGACGAGGAGAAGGATGTGGCCAACGGGACAGGGGTCCTGGAGGGGACGGTGTGTGGCCTCTGCAGCTGTCCCCACAGTGAGCAGCAGCCCGGCCCAGCCAGACACTGCAGATGAAGCAGACATCCTGTCCAGCTCCACCTGGGCTAAAGGAGCACACAGGTCAGCCCAATATAGAGAACGAAGGAAGCACAGCCTCTTTCTTCCTTTTCCTCCTGCCGGGCCAGGAGACAGTGCTGGCTGCCGTGCTGCGGAGGGGCAGCGAAACTGAGGCACGACCTCTGCCCGCCATCAGAACCGGCAGAAGGGGTGGCAGGATGCAGTGTCCCGGTTCCCAACAGCAGCTGGTCCTGCCACGGCTCCCCAGGGGCACGTCGTGCTGGGATGTTCCACGTGGAGCCGAGAATGCGGGAACCGCAGGTGTAAATCGGCTTTTGTACTGCTAGAGTCCCGCTGGCCCCGCAGCATCCCAGTTCCCTGTGGGGGCACCTCCCAGTCCCGGGCCCCATTTCCCAGGGCGGTCACCTGTGGGCATGTGTCATGTGCTGGAAGGGGGCACGGGTTCCCTCCCAGCCCTGTTTCCCAGGGGCTGCTCCCACCGTAGCATGTCGGCACAGCCCCGGGGGGCAGAGCGGTAGCCGGGGTCTGCCACCGCCCATATCGCTGCCTCGCCAATGGCCCTGGTCCCTACAGGGCCAGAAAGGGTGATCTCAGCTCCCAGGGTTCCCAAACCGCAGGTGAGAGAGGTGGAAAGATTTCGAATGAGCTCAGATGGGAAATTTCCAACCTGCTGCACCCTCGAGGCAACGCTGACAGCGCACAGCATCTCCTGCCACCGAGATGGCGAGGGAGGTGACCGGGACAGGCCCCTGCCAAGGCCGGACGCTACCGGGGCAGGGTTGGGGGGCACGGCGGTGAGAGACTGCCCAGGCAGAGCCCCGCAGGGCTTGCGGGGGGAGGGGGCTGGGGCTGGAGGATGCTGCACTTGAGGGGCTTGGGGGGCGGGTTTCCTTTGAGGGAGCTGTGCCATCCACAAGCTCCCGTCAAGGATCACTTTTCAGAAAGCTCCTGGAAACAGCCCCGCTCCTCCCGCGAAGGCAGGAGGGAAGGAACTGCCAGGGGAAGTATATGTATTGATAATATAGACTTCTTAATTGCCCAAATAACTGGGGGATTGCAGGACAAAGAAAGATGGAAAAAAAGCGGCGGTTATCGGTGCAGCCCCCCCAGTACCTGTTGTCCCGCACCCCTGGCCTGTACAGGCAATGCGGGATGTGCCCTTGGGGGGTAATGGGGTCCCCCCAGACTCGAGCCGCGACTCCAGGGTCTCTGCTCCAGGGGACACCCAGCATGGGGGCGCATGTTCCTGTGCCGGGGGGAGCTGCAGAGGGATCCCCGGGCTGCCAGCTGGATGGGGGGTGACAGCAGGACTGATCCTCATTTCCAGTCTCTGTGAGTCAGGGCGGGGGAGTGTGGGAGACCCCTGTACTGTCACCGTGGAGCAAGGGGGGTGTCCTTCCCAGCTAAACCACAAACCACACCCCGTCTCGGTTCCGGTCGCGGCTCGGCGGGGACCCCCACTCCTCCCCAGCGGCGCGGGTGCCGGGAGGAGGGAGGAAGAGGAGGAGGAGGAGGAGGAGGGAGGGAGAAGGGAGAAGGAGGAGCCCCCCCCCGCGCCGTCGTTGCCCTTTTAAGGGGTTCCTTGAAACCGCGCCCGGGATCCATGTTTGCAGCCCCAGCCCGGGCGAAGGAAACTCCATGTTGTAACAA
>VXAC01006717.1:14596-161562 GCA_013399225.1 Rhipidura dahli | reverse complement strand
GTGATGAGCTGCGCGCCGCCTCAGCCCGCCTCCGTGCATCCCGCTGCCCAGGGCTGGGGAGATGCGCTGGGGCTGCAGCTCGGAGCGAGCGGGACTGTCTGCACCCGCTCGGGCGCGGGGGACCGTAGTCCGGCTCGCTCGGAGCCCGCTGGTGCTCTGGAAGGCTCGGGGCGTTGCTCGGATTATCTGCGCCGTTTCCTCCGAAGCCGGGCGAGAGGTGCGCGCATCGCCGGCGGGGAAACTGAGGCAGGAAGGGGGCCGAGCGCCGGGCACCCTGCTGCATCTCGGCGTCCCGTTCCGCGCGTCCCCTCCACCCCTCGAAGGGGGTTTGGCGGGGGCCGCTGCTCGTCCCCCCGGCCTGGGAAGCTGCCAAGGCCGGGAGCAGCAAACGTGGGAACGGGCCCCGTTCCCAGTGGGGAGCTCCTGCCCCAGGGGCTCCTCACTACGGGGCTTGCGGCCCTGGCCCGCCTGAAGGGGGCACAGCCAGGGCGGGGTGCAGTCCCGGTCCGGGCTGCGGCAGGACCCGGCCCCGTGGCCGGTGGGGTCGGGGCTGGAGCCGTCGCGCTGCCCCTGGGGCACGGGGTGGGCAGGGGCAGCCCCCTCTGCCTCAGTTTCCCTTCGCTCCGCCAATGGCGACTGCGGGAACGACGCCCAGGGGCGGGCGCTTCGCCCTGATTGGCCTCTCGCCTCCGGTGCACTCGGGTCGGCCAATGAGACGAGGGAGTTGGCTGGAGGCGGGGAAAAGAAGGCGCGCAAGCCCCGCCTCCCCCGGAGAGGCCCCGCCCCCAGGACCACCCCCGGAGTGGACCTGTGCCCCCCCACCCCGGGGCGGGACAGCGGGGACCGGCCCCGGACCCACGGCTGCCCCCGGGCTCAGCCCTTGTTGTACGGTGTGAAGACACGCAGGGGAAGCCCGCGAGGGTCACTGGGGGGGTGGGATGTGCTGGGTGAGGGGCTGTGGGTGGTCACCAAGCACTCGTGTCAGCGACACCGCCCTGGCACCGTTGCTTGGCGACGCAGGAAGTGCGGCCGGATGGGTGTCGGGGTCTGACAGGGACACCACCCAAACCTGGGTCACCTGTCCCCCAGTGTTGTGCTGGGGGCACCCCCGGGGTGCCCCTCACCCCCTTTCTGTCCTCCTGCAGGTACTCAGACCCCCACCAAAAAGCCTCGAAGCCGCAGCATCCTCCAGTCCCTCTTCTGCTGCCTGTGCCGTGATGAAGGGGAGCCCTGCACTGGCACCACTGGTGCCCCACTGCTGGTGGAGGAGAATGGAGCACTGCCTAAGGTAACCCCACACCCCCAGCCTGGTGCTGGAGGGGACGGGCTGCTGTCCTCTGCGCACTCCCTGTGTGGCCAGGATGGGGGGCAAATGGTCACTTCTCCCAGCGCCCCGCTCTGGGTGCCCACCCTGTTGGTACCCTGCTGACCTGTGTTCCCCTGCTGCAGGCTGCTGTCAAGCACCTCCTGCCCGAGATCAAGCCACAGGATGCCAGCAAGCTCTGCGTGGTCATTGACCTGGATGAGACCCTGGTGCACAGCTCCTTCAAGGTGGGGGACACCCTGGCCCACCCCACACCTCTTGCCACATGCTCCCCCACCTGCTCTGCCTCCTCCCCTTTCCCACAAAGTCATGCCCAGCACCCAGCACAGCCTGGCTGGGTCAGATGGGGTGTCCCTGTGAGGGGGCTGTGGGGCTGGCAGGATTGCACAGTGGGCAGACAGCAGCCAGCATTTGGGCAGGGGGTGCCTGGTGTGCCCAATGCTGATCCTGGTGTGCCCTTCCCCAGCCGGTGAACAACGCCGACTTCATCATTCCTGTGGAAATCGATGGCATCATGCACCAGGTAACGGCGGGATGGGTGCCTGGTGGGAGGGGGGCATCATTCCACCTCCCTGAGGATCACGAGGTGTCCCAGTGCTCTGCACCTAGGGACAATGGGAGGTGTCACGGTGCCAGGGTTGGAACATTGTGGGGCAGAGGTGGGTGCCCCTCTTCCCACAGGGCAGGGAGATGAGGGGTGTTGTGGCACGGTGTCCTCCTGTAGTGGCCAGCCCCGGTTTCAAGTAATCCAGGATAGGCTGTGGTCTGGGCAGTCAGCCTGTTCTCGGTTACTTGGCTCTGGAGCTGGCCAGACGCTTCACCCCGGGCATTCCTGTGGGGCCATGGCATCCCCCAGCCCGCACAGGCAGCCCCCACGAGCTGCAGCCAGGGAGCTACTTGCTGGCTGGGTGTGGGGACATGGGTGTCCCCTGGGGAGAGCGTGCGGGTGCCAGGTGAGCTGTAGCCGGTGCCAGCAGCGTGCTGCCCTCTGTCCGTGCCCGCAGGTGTATGTGCTCAAGCGGCCACACGTGGACGAGTTCCTGCAGCGCATGGGCGAGCTCTTCGAGTGTGTGCTCTTCACCGCCAGCCTGGCCAAGGTGGGTGCCCCTGACCCGCCCTGCCATCGCCCACCCCTTCCCAGATGCCACTCGAGCAGCACAGCTCCCTTGCCTACCCACCTGCAGGCATCACTGGCCTCCTGTCCCCTGTGTACCCACAGCCAGTGCCAGCACTGGGCGGCCTCCCTACCTGCCCTTCCAACGCACTGCCCAGGGAAACTGAGGCACGGTGAGACCTGGCAGCAGTGGAGAGCTGGGTGCCGTTGTCACTGTGGGGTGGGCAGGGTGGTGTGGTGTGTCATGGTGGCCCCCTTCCTGTGCCTGCAGTATGCGGACCCCGTGGCTGACCTGCTGGATAAATGGGGAGCTTTCCGGGCACGGCTTTTCCGGGAATCCTGTGTTTTCCATCGCGGCAACTACGTGAAGGACCTGAGCCGCCTGGGCCGCGACCTGCGCCGAATCATCATCGTGGACAACTCGCCCGCATCCTACATCTTCCACCCTGACAACGCCGTACGTACCCACAGGGCAAGGCTGAGGGGGTGTGGAGGTGATGTGGCGGGGGACCCTCCCTTGGTGCTGTCCCCTGTGCCACACTGTCCCCTGTGCCACCTGCAGGTGCCGGTGGCCTCCTGGTTCGATAACATGGCGGACACGGAACTGCTGGACCTGCTGCCCTTCTTTGAGAGGCTCAGCAAGGTGGAGGACGTGTACGCAGTGCTCAAGAAGCAGCGGACTAACAGCTAATGCCCCCCCCACCCTCTGGGTGCTGTGAAGGGGCACCGCCGGGGGAGCCAGGTGCCTTATTCTGGGGGAGGGAGGGTCCCGGTGTGCCCCGCACCGTCCTCTCCAGCCCTGGTGGGCGGGGGTACCTGCTGGTGGTGGGAGATGTGGGTGCCCTCGCTGGGAAGCTGGGTGCCCCCCATCTCTGAGAAGAGGGCCATGGGTGACCCACTGCCTTGCTGTGCTGAGGACCTATTGGGGGGATCCCATCCTCCCCCACTGTCCAGCCCCTGCCCCCATTCCCCCTAGCCTGTGTCTCCCCTCCCCAAAATGGTTCTCAGGTCCTTTTCCCCTCTGTCCCCCAACTGGGGAGGCGGGATGGGGGTCAGCAGCTGCTGCTTTCCACTGCCTTTGGGAGGACTAGATCCCTCCATCCAGACTCTGCCTGCTGGGAGGCTGGGGGCCCTTGGCCCCTATCTGCCTGCCTACAGGACAGGTTAACACCTTGTCACCCTCCAAAAAAGCAGGGAGTCTTATTGGCCTTGGTGCACAGGGCTGCCACCATGCCCTTAACTCTGCCCTGGGTGCAGTTATCACCTCGTGGGGGGCATGTCCATGCCTCTCTTCTTGCATGCTGCCCCCACCTAGGGGTTGTGTTTTACAGGGGCAGCCCAGCCTCAGGGCTGAGCCCCTGGGCACAAATGCCCCCCATGTGCCTTGGGACACCATGTCTCTGTGCCCCCTTAGCCCTGCAAGGGTTGTGCCTGGGAGGGGGGCTCTTTACTCGCCTCCTCCAACCTCAGTTTCTTCTCATTTTAGGGGGGGAGGTGGCCTCTCCCCCTCTCCAGTTACACTGTGTCACTGGGAGCCACTCTAGTCACCAACAGGGGGGTCCCCTCCTGTGGTGGGGGTCACCCCCTCATATCCATCTGCAGCCTCACCAAAGGCTGCCACTTCTGTGAGAGAGGGACCCCCATGCCAGCCCTAAAGTGCCCCTCCCAGCCTTACCCCAGCCACAGTCCCTCAGCTGGGATGGGCTGGGGGACACTACAGCCCCCCTGTAGCCTGGGGTTACCCTGACCCCTGTGGGGTCGGACTCGTGCCAGGGTGTCCCCCAGCTTTGAGGGTCTGGGGGCTCTCAGGGAGGGTTTTTCTGGGGGGGAAGGCTGAGCTCAGCCAAGCCTTTTTTAATGTCACAATATGGACAATGCCTCATATCTTTTTAGAGGGAAAAGCAACGGTTTCCCAAAAAAATAATGGGTGCCTTTTTACCGCTGTGCCAGCGAAGGGAGGGGGGCAGTATTTGGGGGGGTGGGTGTGACGAGTTTTAGCTTTCCGGTGCTGTTCAGCCGGCTCCTGCCGGCACTGCCCTGCTCCCGATGCTGGGGGTAAGCAGGGATCCCCCCAGCCCTGCCCACACCCCCTGCCCTGTGGTGGGGGGTGGGATGAGGGGTGGTGCAGCACAGCCCCCTGGATCCCTGCCAGCCCCGGCCTCGTCCTGCCCCGCCAGGAGGGTTGAACTCAGCACTTTATGTTAGACAAGTCAAAGGGCGCCAGTGCAGCCGCTGCCCCGCGAGTGCGTGTGGGTGCTGCGAGGAGTACGGCCCCCGCCCCGGCCACCCTTGCGGGGTCTGGGGGGTGCAGAGGCGGCGTCGGGGGGCTGGGGAGGGCTGGGGTACCAGATCCAAGTGCCTTCATGTGATTAAAGCTGTCAAACTATCTTGGAAAGAGTAGCCCTGAGTGTGTGCACGCGTGTGTCGCTAGTGGCTGTGCACAGTGCGGGGGACGCGGAGCCCCCGGCATCGCCTGAGTGCCCTGGCAGTGGGGGATGCTGCAGGTCAGCGCCGGGGGAGCACCCTTGGGCTGCAGGGTTGAGGTGCCAGCCCTTGCCTGCTGCCAAGGGGACACCCTCACGCTCGAGGACAGCCCCCCGGGCCGCCCTGGTACCACCTCCTTCCTAACTCCTTCCCCCTCCTCCTGGGAAAAGGTCCCTGGTGCTACGGGGGTGGGTATCCTGCCCCTTCACAAGGAGGGGGTAAATTTAGTGCGTAGGCTGTGCCCCCTCCCACCTTTGAGACTTCAGACGAGTTTACTCCAACGTAGGTGTCAGGCCTTCCCCACATAGGCTGGGGGGCACTTGTGACCCCTCTGTCCCAGGCAGTTTGCTGCCACTATGCAGGCAGTGGGTTCCTGGGGGGATGCCTCTTAGCTGCCCACCTCCCCCGTGCCCTCATTGGCCCTGTTCCTCCCCTCATTAACGAAGTCTCTGTCCTCCCTGATGGCTGCACTAATTACTGAGTTCATTAGTGGCCCGGCTGGGGGGCCGGGGGAGGGGGTGAGCCCGCTGGGGCCGGCGTGGGGTCCTCTACCCCTGTGCCACACTGACGGGCTCAGCCGCTGAGAAGAGGGAGACAGCGGCCACCCGGGTGTTCCACCCCACCCAAAATTCACTGGAGGTTCTTCACCCAGGTAAGGGTCCCACGGGGACAGTCGCATGGGGTGCAGGAGGTTGGAGCTGGGTGACACGTTCTAGGAGGGTTTGGGGCTCAAGGGATTGGAGGGTAGAGCAGAGCCCATCCCTGTGGTATCAGGACACCCCCTTGTTTGTGGCTGACACGCCTCCCGTTGCGGTTCAGCCCGTTGTCATCACTGCGGGGATCCTTGCAGGAGGGATCAGGCAGGATTTGGGGATCGCTGCAGCCCAGGCCGGGGTTCCGGGATGCCCGCAGCGCTTGTGGCCAGGACTGCTGGCACAGCAGGGCAGCCAAGATAAAGCTGCGGCAATCCCGCAGGGCTGGGGAAGAGATAAGAGCGGGACAGGACGCCCGGAGACCTGCCTGCTGCTGACACCTGCCCCTCCCACCTTTATGAACGCCGTGGTCATTCCCCAAAACCACCCTCGGGCCTGGGAGCCACTTCAGTCCCTTCTCCTCTCTGCCAACATCGAGGGCATCATCGGATACCAACCCTTGAGACTGGGGGCATAGGACAGGGCATAGGGCTTAGCTGTGCCACCACTTTATGTCCTGCCCTGTCCCTCCAAGCCCCAGCCCCATGTCCCATCCCTGTACCCCCTTTCCATCCCCGAGAGGACCTTGGTGCTGCAGAGACCCCCAAGGCAGGAAGGCAAAGCCAGGAGTGACCAGGGATCTGGCTTCCAGCTGGGGTGTGAAACAGCCTGGGCACAGTCCCATGGGCAGGGTGGTGATGTTCCAGGCAGGGGGTGGGAAGGGGATGCCCCAGGAAGATGGTGCTACATTGCTGACACTTTATGGAACCTTTTCATGGGGGGAGGAGGCACCAAAATAAAACAAATTTCCTTGGTCACAGTGCTCCATGTTTGGGAGGATTTGGGGATTTTAGCTAGGTCTGGGGAGTGAAGAACAGTGGCAAAGCCATCCCCATGGCATCAGGACACCTGTTTGTGGCTGATACCCATGTGTCCTGGTCCAGCCCCATTGCTGTCACGTTATGGAACTTCTTGGTGGGGTGCAAAAGAAAAAAATTCAGCATGGGCTCAATGCCAAGGGCCAAGAGGGGAACAGGCCTGGGGAGGGCAGGGGAACAACCCTGGGCACAGCCAGCCTATGGGCAGGGTGCAATAACACCTGGGGGGAAAACACCCCATGAGTAACGGGGCTCTTAGGTGCCACAAAGTCTTGGAGGGCTGTGGGGACCTTGACTCTGGGCTGTCCCTGCCCTTATATGGTGAGCATAGGCTGGGACATGAGGGAACAAAGGTCTCCTGGGTGCTGGCACCTGAGCACTCCACCTAGGTACGCTCACCTGTGCGCCCAGCTCTGCAGGGAAGGTGAGGGGGCAGAGGGTGGGCATGGGGCGTAGGGTGACTGAGCAGAGGGTGGGCATGGGGTGGACAGTGCATCCCATAGCCACCATCACTCCTGACATCAGGGTAGCCTGGGGATGGGGCTCAAGGACCCACCTGAGCCCCACCTTGGGGCTGTGCTGCGGGGGATATTACCCCCTGGGTCTGAGGGATGGGATGTGGGTGCTTTTGGGGCAGCACAGTGGGGCCAGGTGGGGTTTTGCAGGGCTGGGGAAGCGGAGACCACCCCTCTGGGCAATGCCAACACTCCCTGCCAGTCTCCAGCTGCGGCACAAAGAGTGGCTTAGCCTGATGCCAGCTCCCTGGCCCCGCTGTCTGCTTGCGGGGAGCACTGTCAGCCTGGCGGAGATGGCTTTGGACAGCCTTGGCAGCACTGGCAATCTCAGCACCCCTGTGGGGCCAGGATGTGCCCTCCCTGGGGGGCATGGATCTGCTGGGGGGTTCGGAAGCAGGGGGTCTGAAGCAGCCAGTGTGTGTGTATCTCTGTGTGTGTTGTGTGTGTAAGCTGTGGCCATGTCATGCTGTTCCACTTCATGCCAAGCCACGCCAGTACAAGGCTGAGCAGGGCCAGTTCCTGCTGGTCCTGGGGAGGAACAGGCCACTGTGCAGTGGTGTCACCCAGCTGTGGCTGCTGCGCTGTGGGTGCCCTGTGCAGCCCTGTCCCATGACTGGAGACGGGGCAGGGCACGGGGGCACTTATGGGACCCTGCGCCTGCTCACCCTGGACCCTGGTATGGACCCATTAGCTGCAGTGCCAGCCAAGCTGAGGGGAGGGCGGCCCCACCCGTGTTCCCACAGACCTGGCACCGCAGTGCTGGGGGTCCCCTCGCCCCGTGAAGCTCCGTACAGGGGGGTTTACAGCTGGGCTCTCTGCAGAGCAAGCAGGGAAGCAGATGGCTCAGCAGTTTGGCTGTGTCCCAGCTCTTAATGACACTGCCTGCCATTAATGAGGGTGTTGCCGGTGCTGGCAGGTCCCCTTGCCTGTGGTACCTGTCACCATGGTGGAGCTCAGCGCCAAAGTCACCAGGACACTGAACAAGACCACGCCGGGCATCCAGATATGGCGAATCGAGGTGGGGACGAGGGCACATTACCGGGCTGCTTGGGGGGGGTCTCTGTGAGGGAAGATCCTCCCTTTGTGTCCTCTGTACCTGGGTTTGGGGGTCTTGGTGCAGCATCCTGGGTTAAACCCAGCAGCTCCTGGTGCTGGGGGCACTGGGGCGGGGGTGGGGGGTTTCCCACCCACCAGGGCTGATGTCTCCCTTCCTTCTGCAGAACATGGAGATGGTGCCAGTGCCCACCAAAAGCTACGGCAACTTCTACGAGGGGGATTGCTACGTCCTGCTGTCGGTAGGGCAGTCAGGGGTTACATGGGGAACTGGGAATGGGCTCTGCCCTGAGGGGGCTGGGGACAGGGAGGGGTGTCTGTGGCCAGCGTGGCCTGGGGACACAGGGGCTCTTCTAGCGGGGACCGGTGTCCTGCAGACACGCAAGTCTGGGAGCAACTTCAGCTACGACATCCACTACTGGCTGGGCAAGGAGTCAAGCCAGGATGAGCAGGGGGCGGCCGCCATCTACACCACCCAGATGGATGATCACCTGGGCTCAGTGGCCGTGCAGCACCGCGAGGTCCAGGGACATGAGAGTGAGACCTTCCGTGCCTACTTCAAGCAGGGGCTCATGTATGTTGGTCACCCCGGGAACAAGCTCCTGTGGTGGGTGACAGTGGGGAGGGGTCCTGTGGAGACATCCCCAGTGGGGATGGGATAGCTCTGTCCCAGTGAGGTGGGGGAGGAAGGAGGAGGATCTGGAGCTGGGCTCCATCTATCCATTACCACGTGTGTGGATGGGGGTCCCCAAACACCTCCCTGTGCACAGAGGTGGGAGGGAGACCCCAGTGGTGTGAGGAGGGGGACCCAGGGGTGACACCCTGTCTGTCCCCTCCCAGCTATAAGAAGGGTGGGGTGGCCTCAGGCATGAAGCATGTGGAGACAAACACCTACAACGTCCAGCGACTACTGCACGTGAAGGGCAAGAAGAATGTGGTGGCAGGAGAGGTGAGTCATGGGATGTGTGGAGTCTGGATCAGGAACAGGTCAGAGTTCCCCCAGACACAGCTGCCTTCAAGCAGGGCACAGAGTGGGTGTGGGATGATGCTGCCTTGCCTTAGGAGCAGCCACTCCCCAAAATGTCCCTCTCGGGGTAGGGAGGAGGAATACAGGCTGGAGGCCTGTATTCCTGAGTGAGGGGGTCTGCAGAGCTGTGGGAACCCTGCTGCTTGACACTCACCCTTCCCAATCCTATCCTGCTGCAGGTGGAGATGAGCTGGAAAAGCTTCAACAGAGGGGATGTGTTCCTGCTGGACCTGGGCCAGCTCATTGTCCAGTGGAATGGCCCCGAGAGCAACCGAAACGAGAGGCTGAGGGTATGGCCAGGGTGTCCCAAGGTCCCCTCCGGGAGGAAAGGAGGTCACCAGCCACACCCTCCCTGATCTGGGCTTGTCCCTTCTCCCCTGGCTGCAGGCGATGACCCTGGCCAAGGATATCCGGGACCGGGAACGTGGGGGCCGTGCCAAGGTGGGCGTAGTGGATGGTGAGAATGAGGATGCTTCACCGGGACTCATGAAGGTCCTTAAGCATGTGCTGGGTGAGAAGAGGGACATCCAGCCAGCCATCCCTGATGACAAAGTGGACCAGATTCTCAAGTCCTCACTCAAGCTCTACCAGTGAGTTGTTGGGGTGGGTTACCCATAGGGGCATTTTCCATGGTGCCAGAGGGAGCCAGCAGCCATCTCTGCTGTGTCACACAACTCCCAGCCCCATGGACAGACACCAAGAAAGGTCAAGGCCACAGCAGGGGTAGCGATAGGTCCTTTGGGTGTCATTGGAGCAAGAGGAATCCCCGGTGCCAAGAGGATTGATACCCAGTAGAGATGCTTGTGCAAGCATCACCCTTAGAAGCTGTGGCAATGCCCCTCAGTGGCCCCATAACATCTGACACCTGTCTGTCCCTCCTTGTAGCCATGGGAGAGCTGTCTGGCAGGGCAGCTACAAACCAGATTGCTGCCACGGCACAGCAAGAGAGTCCCTGGGCACCACCTGTGCCACGATCTGGCTGGGGAAAGGGATGGGGAGGGGACACCCCCACTAAACCCCACCACCCTGTAATGGGGATGGGATTTTCCAACCCATTTTGTGACCTTTTTTTCATCTCTTTTCCTCCTGTCAGCGTCTCCAATGCCAGCGGGAACTTGGTCATACAGGAGGTGGCAATTCGACCCCTAACTCAAGACATGCTCCTGCATGAGGTCTGTCACCCATGGGATGCTTGGGGGTGCCCCATTTCCTTGGCAGCTTTAATCGTTCAAAAACCAAATTTGGTGGATTTTGCCTGAAGTCCTAATTACTACTATTGCCCCTTCTCCAAGGACTGCTACATCCTTGATCAAGGAGGATCCAGGATCTTCGTCTGGAAGGGCAAGAATGCCAACAAGGAGGAGAAGCAGCAGGCGATGAGCAGGGCACTGGTGGGTACCGGGTTAGGGGCTTGTTGTGGGACAGCCTGGCTGCTCCCTGGGGTGCCAGGCACTCCATGCTCATGCTCTGTATTTGGATCTCACCAGGGCTTCATCAAAGCCAAGAACTACCCAAACAGCACTAGTGTGGAAACAGAGAACGATGGGTCCGAGTCAGCTGTCTTCAGGCAGCTCTTCCAAAAATGGACTCTCCCCAACCAGACCAGTGGGTTGGGCAAGACCCACACTGTGGGCAAAGTGGGTGAGTGTCTCCTTCTAATGTGGCAGGACTTCTTGGATTGGGATGGGTGGGCTGTGGGGAGCCCCTGTGGCCAGAGGGGTTTGGCTCACCCCTCTGCCCTTCCCCACAGCCAAGGTGGAGCAGGTGAAGTTTGATGCCACGACACTGCACGCCAAGCCCCAGATGGCTGCCCAGCAGAAGATGGTGGATGATGGGTCTGGAGAAGTGGAGGTAGGGTGGCCATGGAAGAATGTGGGACCCTCCCAGGCACCCCCTTTGCTATATCGGGATGGTGTGGGGTCCAGGGTCTGCAGGGCAGGAGGATGCACCAGCCCTGACAGCAGTATATCCCTGTCCCACCAGGTCTGGCGTGTGGAGAACAATGAGCTGGTGCCCGTAGAGAAGAAGTGGCTGGGCCATTTCTATGGCGGGGACTGCTACCTGGTGCTCTACACCTATTTTGTGGGGCCCAAGGTGAACCGCATCATCTACCTCTGGCAGGTGAGACCTCCAGGTCGCTGCCCCATTGGTGGGGGACAGAGGTGTACCTCCCTGCACTGGGGGTGCTCTGCCCCTTGGGAGCAGCATGAGAGTAGCCTCTTCCCAAGAGGGAAGGGGGGGCTGTGATGGGTGCTGAGCCCCCTTTGCCCTGCCCAGGGCCGCCAAGCCAGCACGGATGAGCTGGCTGCCTCTGCCTACCACGCCGTCGCCCTGGACCAGAAGTACAACAACGAGCCCGTGCAGATCCGCGTCACCATGGGCAAGGAGCCGGCCCATCTGATGGCCATCTTCAAGGGCAAGATGGTGGTGTACACGGTGAGCACGGGGCTGCTGGGGCACGGGCGGGCAAGTGAGACCGTGGCACTGGTGGTGACCTCCTGTCCCTGTCCCCCAGGGTGGCACATCACGGGCGGGCAGCACGGAGCCCACGCCCTCCACCCGCCTCTTCCAAGTGCACGGCACCAACGAGTACAACACCAAGGCCTTCGAGGTGCCCGTCCGCGCCTCCTCCCTCAACTCTAATGACGTCTTTGTGCTTAAAACCCCCAGCTGCTGCTACCTCTGGTATGGGAAGGTGGGTACTGCTGGGCACTGGCATGGGTGCTGCCACCCCCAGGAGAAATGTCCCCGCCTGCTCTTCCTCCTCTTTGGCCTGGGCCAGTGATGCAGCAGCTGTGCTTGCTTGGCAGGGCTGCAGCGGGGACGAACGTGAGATGGCCAAGACTGTGGCTGACATAATCTCCAAGATGGAGAAGCCAGTGATTGCAGAAGGACAGGAACCACCTGAGTTCTGGCTGGCCCTGGGGGGCAAGTCCCAATATGCCAGCAGCAAGAGGTACCAGTCTTGTCCCTACTCACACCCAGGGGTAAGATGGGCCACCACTTCCCGAGCAGGGTGAGCCTCATTCCCATCACGTTGACCCCTCTCAGGCTGCAGGAGGAGAACCCCTCTGTCTCCCCCCGACTCTTTGAGTGCTCCAACAAGACAGGCACCTTCTTGGCCACGGAGATCATAGACTTCACCCAGGATGACCTGGAGGAGAATGATGTTTACCTACTAGATACCTGGGACCAGGTGAGCTGGGGGATCAGGGAGTAGGGGACAGACCTTTGATCCCACAAGCTGATGTTCCTGGGGATGGAGGACCTGCATCAGCCACAATTGGTGGGTTGGGAGGCTGGAAACCTGCCTATACATGGCCCCATGATGGTTTTTTCCAGCATTCTTGCTCCAGAGAATGCTGAGGATGGACTTCCAGTGTCCTTCCTCAGGGACAGAGCCTATGTGCTTCCAACCATGGCCCCAGAGGGCTCCATCTCACCCCAGTGGTGGACATGGTGACCTTATTGCAGGTTTTCCTCTGGATTGGAAAAGGCGCCAATGAGTCAGAGAAGGAGGCAGCAGCAGTGATGGCACAGGAGTACCTGCGGAGCCACCCCAGTGGGCGTGACCTTGACACCCCCATCATTGTGGTGAAGCAGGGTTATGAGCCCCCCACCTTCACCGGCTGGTTCCTGGCCTGGGACCCTCTCAACTGGAACGTGAGTCATGGAGGGGGTTTGAAAGACCAAGGAGTCCCTTTGCAGTTGGGACCATATGTGGGTCTGGCCCCAGGAGCATCTCCAGGGTGTGGGCAGCAGCTTGCCTGACCCCTGCCCATGCCGAGGGGCTGAGCACTTTAATCTCCTTCCCAGGACAAGAAATCCTATGAGACGCTGAGAGCTGAGCTGGGCGATGACAGCAGTCTTGGGGAGCTCACCTCAGTAAGTGGCACAAGGAGAAGGGCAGCGGGGCTGGGTGGGGGCACAGAAAGCTCCCCCATGCTCTTGGCAGGTGCCAGGAGGAGCTGCAAGGACAGATCCTCCAGTGAGCGGGCACCTGGAGCCAGCCTGGTGCCTCCATCCGTGGGCCAGGCCCTGATGTGACTCTGCATCCCCTATTCAGGTGCTCACATCCAGGCAAGAGGTCTTCACTGCCTCCACCACCCTCATCCCCACCAAACTGGAGACCTTCCCCTTGGATGTGCTGGTGAACACTGCAGCTGAGGACCTGCCCCGGGGTGTGGATCCCAGCAGGAAGGAGGTAAGATGAGGCCAGGGGACTGCTGGAGGGGGAGACCAGGAAAGCCCTCCCAGTTCTTCAGCTCAGCTTTCTTTCTCTGACCCCAGGACCACCTCTCCGATGGGGACTTCCAGGCTGTTTTTGGCATGAGCCGCTCGGCCTTCAGCAGCATGCCCTTGTGGAAACAACAGAAGCTCAAGAAGGATAAAGGACTCTTCTAGGGCAGGAGCGTGGGCACAGGGACAATCCCCTCTCTTTCATAAATAAAATTAATTTTAAGAACAGGGCTGTGGTCTCTCCCCTCCAACCCCACGGCCCAGCCCCAGATGTGGGGTTATTTGGTAAAGAGCTGGCACAGAGGAAGACACAGGTCTTGACTGGGTACCAGCAGCACAGGGAAGGACCCTCGTCTCCTTTTCCCTGAAGCCTTCCTTTGTCCTTGCTGTGCTCAGAGGTGAGGCACAGGCTGGGCATGCTCAGGGAGCCAGGACTCACCCATCCCACCCCATCCCGGCACCTGCAGCTCCAGGCTAAAGGTCCAGTATACAGCTGGAGCCACTCCCTCCCTTATCGCTGGAACTGCAGTAAATACGTGTGGTACCAAAGGTAAAGGAGGGGACACACACCAGGGAGCATTTGTCCTTGACCCAGGAGGGGAGGAGGAGGGCATCTCCCTTCCACCTGGGCTCTACAGGGATGCTGAGAGGTACTGGGGTATCCCCCATGGGGGCATAACTCTGTCAAAGGAAGCCAGGATGACATGTGTTGCGGGGCAGTGAACACACACGGGATGTTCCCAGGCAGCCGAGCAAAGTCCCAATGTGAAAGGGGAGGCGGAGGTGCAGTGCCCATCGAGAGCCAGCAGAAATAAGATTCCAAATCAATAGAGGGTTAATAAAGAGGTTTTAATTTCACAAAAATCTATCTACACATCATTTAAAAACGGGCAGGGGGAACCCAAGAGCAAAAACTGTAAAGAATAGAGAGGAACAGGTCTGCTAAAACACAGAGAAAAGCACTGCTCCACATCAACAGTGTAAAGAACCAGAAAGTCAGGGTGCAGGCAGAAGTCAGCGGCAGGAAAGGCTGGAGTCTGGCAGCAAACCACATGGACAGCAGCTGCCAGGGGTCCTGCACCCCTTTTTCTCTCTTTGGCGGGCAATTACAGGGATAATTAGCTCCATTAAAAACAAAGCAGATGAGTTTTTCCCAGTCCCCCCTCCGGAGCACGACATTCCCCGCGTGCCTGGTGCCAGGGTGAACGGCAGCAGGAAGTGCTGAGCTGGCGATCAGCCCTTCCTCGGATGCAGGGCAGGCAGGAGGATGCACGGGCGATCTTATCTGTGCTGCACTGAGCGGGAGGAGGGGAAGTGGAGACCGAGGCCACAGGTGTTGCAGAGCTCCACTCTCTCCTCCTGTCGGTCCCACTCTGCTGCTCTGGTTGGGAAACCAGTCCTTGCTTTGCAAAGGCTCTTTGTGCAGCCCCTGCTGGCCAGGGCTCCCCAGGGACCCGCACACAAGCTCCAGTTCATTGACACGAAAGCTCTGGCCCTCTCAGATTAGGGGTGTAAATCAAGAGCAAATTATCGCAGTCAGACAACAAAGGGATGAGAGGAACAGAGGGAAGGATGGGAGTTCCTTGAGTTTCTGTGCCGAATCACACTTTTACTAAACTAGGTTGATTCAGAAGTGGGTAAATGTTTAACTGAGGAAGAGCAGTACATGTTCAGGGCCCACAACTAAGCTTCACCTACCTATACCCAAGGGCAGGTATTCCACATGGAAGGGCCAACCTTACTGAACTTTCTGCTGCAACAGTGTGAGCAATGGGAATGACACAACTGATGGGCAGCACATCTGTTGAGGATTACACACCTATCATCCTCCCAACGCTCTTGGGCAGGGAAAAAGCTGGCTTCTGCAAGGAAGGGGCTCTGTGGACACTCCTGCCCAGGTGAAGGTGCAACTGAGCTGCTGTATGCCAAACAAAAAAGCTTAAATTACAGTATATGTCTGCAAATTCTTAATGACTAGAATAACAAGCAAGAACTTTTCATAAAACAACACTGGCTTCAAACATCAGCTTTTGCACCTTGATCCAAACAAACTGGTTTTAAACAAAAGTTACTGCACTGAAAAATCAGGCAATGTTTGCTTTTATTATAAATTAACTGGAGTGCAGCACCTTGTAAAAACAACCTTGCCACCCAAAAAAGCAGAGCTGACTTCTGATACTACAGGAATACCAGTTATTTACAGCACAAGCATAGGATGTGCCTGGGGAAAACAGGTTTGCCCTCTGGACGGAGCAGTCCATCACATTCGCAGGGCGATCAGTTCAAAGGACAACTCCCATGTCACCACCTCTTCCCACTGCCCAGAATTCGACCAAAATTAGTATTGACAATAGAAAAGTATAATGCTTTGTAATAAATAAACACACACACACACCCCTCGAGCTGCATCTCACCAGATAAACGCTCTGGCATGTCTACAACCAAACCTTCTCTCCTGGCACAGAGACCAGGAAGGTGCCACCGTGACCAGGGCTCCTGTGCTTGTCCCACACCTGGGAAGTGGGAGGGAGGTCAGTCTTCACCACACCAGGGTTCCCCAAGTGCTCGGGGTGGGGAGGACACCAACGCTGTCACTCGCTGCCACCTGCTGCTGCACACACGTGTGGGAAGGGTCCCTGAGGCAGTGCCCTGCCAGCCTGCCAGGATAAGCTCTAGTGTGGAAGTGCCCATGGAAAGGTGCCTGCTGTCTCTTAAATCGATGGTTTTGTCTGCTTTGCTGCAGCTGATTTATTCCTGAGAAACTCCTAATGATAGTTTAAAAAACTCAGAGACTATCGCAATGGCAAAAAAGGTGATTTTCTTCTTTTTTTTCCTTAAGGAAGTCTTTCACCTCTAAAACTCAGGCTGCAAAAATCAGAACTAGAGGCCAAAACAAGAGCAACTACTCTGCTTACAGCAACAACTTCTCTGAAATGAGTAAATGTCAGTGAAAGGAAACATCTGCCCCTGCTAAATTAGTGCAAAGGTGCTGAAAAAAAATGAACTTATTAGGCTTCTTCCCCCACTGCTGAAATAAGTTATAAAAGGAGCATCATGCTTCTAAACCCAGCAGAAAGCATCACTTCTTCCTAACCACGTCCTGTTAATGCTGAACAAGGGCCTTCTGAAAGCTTTCTACCTGGTTTAGTTTCACAGTTTGAGCACTCTGCACTCCTCAGAGAGGCGAACGGAGGCATGGCTGTGGTACAGAGCCACTTACCCTGGGGTGACACAAGACCATGGCACAGAGCCACTTACCCTGGGGTGACACAAGACCATGGCAAGACCACAGTTCAGTCACAGAGCAGTTCAAGTGCCAGGTGCTGCACAGGAAGGGTAATGCCAGAACGCTCTTTCCCTCCCAGAATATGCAAAGAGGCTGTGCTCACCTCCTGCCACTGCTCTGTTTGCTCCATGTACTCAGCTATCCCAGAGTCACATCGGAGCAGCCTTAAGCAACACAACTCCAGTGTGAAACACGGCACACCCAACGAGAGACCTCGCCTCTCCAAACGGCACTGATGCAACAAGCTCATGGAGAAAATGCAATCAAATAACAGAACTTGTAAAACAAAAGAAATCACATATATAATCTCACGTCTAAATGAGGATGACAGTGAATGGTGTGAAAAACAACAACAGAGCTGCCACCAGGTATCAATACATTCCACAGCACCGACAGTTTGTTTCCTGGAACCGCACGTAAATAGCGGAGCGCTTACAAACCCATGAATGTCACAACGCATCAGCTTGAGTGATTCCAAAATGCCTGTTAGCCAGATAACTGGCAAGAGCCTGCTCAGTGATCTGGCTTTCCAGTGAATATTACTAACACAACACATGCCAGGTTACAGTCTATTGCTTAAATTGCTCTTGGAGAAAAGGAAAAAAGCGACGAGTGATATGTAAATCTTCGCCACTCACGTCTCACGTGTGAATGGGCTTTTAAAGTCAAGTCTCTTTTTGCACTATTTTTTAAACCAGTTTATGAGCAGCTGTAGTCTTGTGGCTTGTTACAACTCTTTAAGGCTCCATGCTGACAAAATTATTTGAGAAACATTAAAAATTTCACCACAGGAGGATCGCTCTGGATGTCAAGGTTTAAACACGTAGTTCAGGCCCAGGACTTGCACAGATGGTTCAAAAAACCGAGCGTCCCATATTTCTACCTTTTGTCTCATGTTTTGGCCCTGAGCTGTTTGTTACTCCTGCGTGTCTGGCACAAGTTCAGAATCTTCCTTGCTCCTCAGGAGGAACAAGGTGTTTTATTCTTCACAGAGGCTGACGAACCGATCTTCCTACTTCCATGCTAAGTGGCTGTGCATTTTTTTCTGTTTCTAGTAACTCATCGAAGATATCCCTACAACAGAAGGACAGACCCACAGTGAAACTTTTGTACAACAACAAACCACTGCATAAGACAGCCCCGAGGGAATCAGCAACTGGATTTACTCCACAAACTCAAGCGTCACAGATCCTGGCAAAGAGAGACGTCTTATCTGACATCTCCAAGCACTAGTAAAGACAGAAGAGTGGGGACAAACTTTCTTCATTTTGGTGTCCCTGAAAATACATAATTTCTACCTACAAACCTCATTTTGTCTGTGTCCTGAGATGACCACAGCTGCAACAACACAACTGTTAGGAGCAGGGGTAAGGGCATTTACAAATATCACAGCACTTAAGGAAAAAACCCAAACTCCATTATGATTCCTGGTGCAACACACTGAGACACTGAATCCCATTCTTAAAATACAATTTAATGTATTTGTTAAAACAGTATGTATTATTGACATACAATCCTACACCTCTGAACTAAGAGCACTTCAATTTTGTCACTCTGGAGATATTTTTCATCCCAGCAGAGGACCAGAGGAAGAAGAGAAGCCCACTTCCTCACAATCAGCAAGTAATTTCTAGCACCAAAATTCCCCAAGACACCTACTTGTGCATGTAGAAGAAGATGTATCCACTTCGGTCTCTGTCACACTGAACAGTGGTCTCTAGAGTTCTAGACACTTCCAGGTCATTGTAGGTGAACCAGGACTGCTTCTTGATATCATAGACATCACTGATATAATGACCTTAAAAACAGAGAATCACAAAATGGTTTGGCTTGGAAGCAAACTCAGAGGTCATCCTGTTCCAAATAGCCTGCCATGGGCAGGGACACCTTCCACTACTCCAGATTGCCCAGAGCCCCATCCAACCTGGCTCTGAACGCTTCGGGGAACGGGGCAGCCACAACTTCTCTGCACACCTCTCCATGCTGCACTTTGGCCAGTGAACTGCTTAGCTAGGTACCCTAGTCCAGCCACCTATGGCAGATTTAAAGGCTAAAAGACCCTTAAGATCCTGCTCCCTCAGTCAGCTGGTAGCAAGCACAAGCAATTCTACAGAGCCCACAAGCTGTGCGTTTCCTCCATGCCACAGTTAGGCACCATGACATTCCCAACCTGCTCCCCCATCAGCAAGTCATGACAGAAGACTTGCTTTGCTGCCTGAAGTCTTCCCTATGAGTAATTTTGCTATGGTAATTCTGTATTACAGATTTTTCAAGCTAGCTAAGAGATGAAGAATGTGGCATCTTTTACCTGAAGATGATGTGCTTCCAATATGGCTGACAATGCTGATGAGACGATAGGAGTGAGGAAGCTCTCCTGTCTGGGGGGGAAAACAAAGTACAGTTAAAGCTTTCAGGCATTCTTTTTTTCCCCCCACACAACTTATGGACAAGATGATTTATACCATGTCAACTTTGGCAACTGTATTCAAAGCTGCAACCTAATGACGGATTACAGAAACAGACACCTTGGTTCACACCAAACAAGGAGATCTTTCAGAAGTGGGAAATGTGTACTTAATCTATCAGCAAGCCAGTGAGCATGCAAAGGAGCCTCTCTGACCTCAGAACAGATGCTGACATGAGCTCCGCACTGCAAAGTTTTCTAAACAACCACTTCCTGAGCAACTTCCACTGATGTCAGAACTAATCCAGCAAACAAACAGAAAAGCCAAAAAGGAACACCATGCTTATTTATGAGATATCAAAGACACACCATTGATAATGGTACACAGATTGAACAGCTAATATCGGATATGCAGCCCAAATTCTCTTGTCCTGCACCTGTAATGTCAGTGGACAACACCCTCTTCACATGCAGGAAACATGCTCTATCTATTCAATGGCTTTTGACAATTTATTTTTTAATCCTCTCTTGACCAGGAAATGTTACTTATAGAATTCAGTGACAATACTCTTAAAGAGTTTCTTAGAAAAAATCAGAAGGTCTCTGCAGCTATTTGTTTTGCCTTTTTTTTTTTTTTTTGTGGGTGTTTTTTTTTTGGTTTTTTTTTTTGGTTTGGTTTTGGTTAGGGTTTTTTGTAATTAAAGTAACACAGTAAGACTTATGGATAGAAAATGTTCTATGTTTTCCCTTCTGAATATAAAAGACCTTTCTAGCCTCTACACTTGCTCTGTAAAACTACCTTCAATACTATAAAGAATGTTTCTTATTTGGCTTTTGAAATCATGGATCACACCTCAGCATTTCTTTTCAGCTCTTCTGCTTCAGCTTCTGAATACTCCATGTCAAGGACATCCTCATTCCCAGAGTCTTCATCAGAGCCAACACTGTCCAGGAGAGAGCTGTTAAACTCTAGATAGCAAGGAAACAATGATAACTGCATGAGAAACTGGGGACCACACAGGAATTCACAACAGGTTGAGGTACATCTACCCACATAAATAGGCATAATAAAATTTCAAGCTTCATTTTGAAGGGAAAGAGGGGATACTGGAATTTCCAAATAAAAGCTCTTTCCCTTTTCCAACTTGTCAGAGCAGCAGTTAAGTATCTTGGAATTAATTTTAGCACCATCTCCCTCACATTTTCCAGAAGGGCACTATGGCAATGACAGCTGGATGATAAAAGAGCACTTAAAAACCCAACTGGCTCTGGAGCACCAGTGGGCTGCAGACAGGACACACAGCAAAAGAAGGACAGCCAGTCTGGTCAGTGAACTGCGAGTTCCTGCAACAAGAAGCTATGAATTACAGTTTTAACTATAAGTTGCATTAACAAAGTGCATTTTTGAATTAAAACTGGCATCAAAATGCTACTGCTGGCAGCAGGCATCTTTTCATTGTTTTCCATGGTAAGAAGGCTGCTAACCACAGGAACTTCCAGTTTGCTTGGCTGAGCAAAATGCACGCAGCTTTCTGTAAAGAGCCGGAAGGCACTCCTGCTCCCTGTACACGCTGTTCCAAACTTCCCAGGGTTCTGCAGCTACCCAACTAATTTAAGATTTTGTACAGTACTCATTAGGAGAAGTAGCTATGCTTTCACCAGTTAAATTAAAGCTATGGAGTCCTGGGTGGATGAGAAGCTGAGATTAACAGGACACTGCTCAGGAATTTGTTCTCAAGAGACTATCATGCCAGCTGTGATGAAGATGTTTTGCCAAAGAGATTCTCACACTGCTTGTCCTGTTAAATCATCAGTCACCAGATTAGAATAATCTTCTTGGGAAGTTTATAGATAACTCCCCTTGCTTAACTGGGAATCCTTTACTGCTGCTTTTCACACTTATTTGGGCTGTAAGGTAGACTACAGCCTAGAAACACAGCCACTTGGGTAGGTCTTGGCATGAAGCACCTGCCACAGGAACTGCTAAATGCCACTTCACCAGTGGTACTAGGATGATTGCTGGTTCTTTGGTTACAGCATCCCTGGGATCCCTCCTAAGACAAATGCCACCAGCTCTGCATTCAAGATTAAGTTCATCTCCTTGAACAACTGCTTCCTGATGCCTTACAAATGAGACAGTAGTAAGGAAATGCTCGTGTTTAAGTCAAGCAACTGCAAATCAAAGGAATGAAGGATTTCTAGCCTTGAATTCTTCCTGGATATGGATCAAGGAAAACCCAAGAGGGACTGGTCACTCAGTCTGCCAGAACTCAAGGTGAGGGATACCTAAGCAGCATTCAACTTATTTCCCTTCAGAAGCTGACACAGGTTCATCCAGTAACAACTGAGGGCCTTTAAAAGGCCTTGAGCAACTACAAGTATCTTAACACAATACTTTATTATCCCTCCTACTCCCTCTTTGGAGCAGGAATTTTCTCTCAGTTATGCTTTGCTCTGCCAGACTATATGAAATCACTTGCACGCCAGCCTCACACAAACATTGAACAGTGCCTGAGGAGGCCTACAGCACTGTCTGGATTTGGAGGAGACGGATAGTATGTTTTGGGTTTCTTTCTTCACCCCCAACAGCTATACCTTGCAGTGAGGTCTGTCTCCCTCCCATCCCCTATCTGAAAGATACAGCACAGATTCATTTTTCCAGGCAAGGCCAAGGCATTCATCAATCAGCACTAAAATAGCAATGCAAGTAACAAATAATCATTATGTTCTGACTAGGGCCATGAGAATGCTGGCTTTTGCAGGGAATGCCAAGCTTCAAGATTCATTGTGCTTTTTCTAAACTAATATTATGCATTATTGTATATTATATGTGATTCATATAATATATTACATATACTCTGTATATATCTCTACATCTAAGTAAAAACTCAAGAAACTGAAGTAAGTAATTTTTCAGATTAAGTTTTTCCTGGCATTTGCTTTCACAACCAAGAACAAGAAAAACTGACCTTGAGTGCAGCCAAACACAACAAAGCACACACCAAAAGAACATGAATCCCAGCTGTCTTACTGACAGTCAGGAGCTGCACTCATACACACATATCAATTTTCTCTCAAAAGCAACCTACTGGAAGAACTTAAATAAGTTTCACCTTGTAGACTTAATTCCGTGGCTCGTTTGAGGTCATCATCCTCTTTCTGTTCTCGTGCCTCCTAATGGGGAGAGAACAAAACTTAGCTCATTGAGACATTTCACTGTTTAAAATTCTTGTGGTGCTCTTTTTTCCATTGAAACTGTGCTGCTCTGGTTTCTACAACAAACTTGACATTGTAAATTAAAGGTTCTGTGTGAAGGAATGTTTGCAACCAGCGAGAGTCCAATGTTCCCGTGCAACAGAACCTGGGACAAACCTTCATTAAGGCTTGTCAAAGCTCCTGAAGTTTGGTATGCAGCAGAGCGAGTCTCCAGTAACACCGAATGCTTTCCCTGGATCATTAATTTGAAAAGCATCTGAATGAATTTGCAACTCTTTGCTCAGGAAAGCTGTCACTTACACACAAAGCTCCTCACACTTCGGCAAAATTTAGTCTACTTCTGACCAAAGCCAGCTGAGGACACAGTCATTAAATCCTGACAGATTTTGTTATTTTTAAGCCATTTGAAAGTAGAGCCAGTGGTTCTATGTAACAGGTGTAATCCACAAAGGCAGGATGCAAAAAGACAC
Organism: Rhipidura dahli; assembly: GCA_013399225.1. Classification (NCBI taxonomy): domain Eukaryota; kingdom Metazoa; phylum Chordata; class Aves; order Passeriformes; family Rhipiduridae; genus Rhipidura; species Rhipidura dahli. The sequence continues at coordinate 138,860 of VXAC01006717.1, read as the reverse complement.
CACTAAACAACCAGGTATTAAAAATATTACCATGACCAAGTAGCAAAGAAACCTCAAGTCAACATACACTTCTAATGTTTTGATAATACTCTGCCCCTGTTCCTCCCACCACTCTTGAAAGCCCAGAGCTACAGCAAGCCAGACAATAATATTTAATAAACTGGCTTCTTAATTTAGGGTTTGAGTGCTTTCAGGACACCTGAATACAGCACCCCAACTATGTATTTCAAATCAAGATAACCACAGCTACCACATTTCTATGCCCGAATCATTAGAATAACAGATTTTTGCTTCAGAACTGTAGCAGAAACAGTCAAAGGGCAGTTTTACATTATTAGCATGAGGCCTTTTATCTTGCTATTTCTAAAGGATTTGGGAATCCTTGTTAAACTACTCGGCACCACTGAATCAAAGCTACATCTGGCATGGAACAGACCAACCAGCACCTCATAATGAGTAATCAGAGAGAAAAATCCAAGAGCCATGGAAACATCAGATCTCATAAGGAAAACCATGACAGCTTTGGTATTAATAGAGAGCAGACAAGGGCATCTATTTAAAGAAAGACCTGGCTAAGTGCTTGCTTTATTCCCAGCAGCTTGGTAAAACTTGTAGAAATCAGTTACAGGTCTTGCAATTCAAGTGGAATACAGATAGTTAGCACACAGCTCAAGAACCCCATTTTGTTCCAAGCCTACTTTAAAGGACTTGTTCTAGACTAATTATATGGGATCCTTTTTCCACTCTACTGACAGGGAAGGATTCTTCACTAAGCATCCCCTACTTGCTAGCACCAGAAACACAGCTAGGATAGACACATCTTTAACCCGACCTGACATGGCCATTCTTAGCCTTGGCTTTGAAACATGCCTCTTCCACTGAGTCTTGACAGGACACACTGCAAGAAGCAAGTGCTAGGGAAGCTAAAGTTGGGATGACTTCTTGATGACAGAGGAAGAGTTTAGTTCAGGTTATCATAGCTTTTAATATAATGCAACAAACCAGTGCACAAAAGCATGTGGGGAGCTTTGAGAAATCTATGGGTCTGTGATGTGATGAACAGTTTTCAAAGCACATACAAAATATTATCAGATGTATCCAGTGTCATCACTCTACTGACACTGGAGCTAGAAGAAACCCAAACCTTTTTCCATCTAATTATCTCGAAAAACCAGAAGAATCCCTTTGCAGTTACTGCCTGAATGCAAGCTTTTCCTTTAGCTTTCAGGTTTCCAATGTTGGGAAAGATAACTTAAGGAAGCAAACAAACTATTTTTCTTACTTGCTCTTGAAGGCTTTGAGCCAGTGCCTGCTGAAGTTCTTGTTCTTCCCTCTCTCTCTCCATATCATACTGCTGCAGCCAGTCAACCTCCCCTTGGGAGCCTTCTGGAGTTTTGTTTTCCTTATTCTCATCAAAATCTTTAGTTATCTCAGTGAAATTGGCAGGACCTGAGGAATCACAAAGCACAGTTTATACTTTCCTGGGTCTTCTGTTTGTTACCAGCTAAGTCCTCTTTAAATCACCGCAATCCTTGCAGCATAGTGACATCTACTGACAGGGAGCTCACCCGTCATAAAACACCCACACCAGAGTGAGATGGAAGAAGTTCCAAAGCGCAGTCTTATACTCGTTTTAACTGGTGCACAATGAAGCATTTGATTAATACCTGAACCTGTTCTCTTCTTAGCCTTTTATGTTCACTCAGAAACAGCAAGTTTAACTACAGAAGCCACACACCACTAGGTTTCTGCAGCCGTGAAGCTGACACGTGAATTTCTCTATAAGAAACCATGGATTATAAAAATTTGCATTGTATATTATACCTCGGAGTACTACAGATGAAGCCACAATTAAAGGCAAACCATATGCAAGATGGAAAAAAGCACAAACTCAAGCACTGTTTAAAAGTGCCACCTTTTGCTTCAGGTAAGAGCCTCAATCTTGTGAGCACTATGTACAGCTTTAAAGGTGCATGAGGACTATAACTTTTTAGTTCACCTTTGAAGTAAACACTATGGCAGAAGTGCTCTATGGAACATTTGGAATGAACATTCATTCAACCACTGCATAGACTTCTGCAGTTGTAGGACACTTTGATTCTTGCTTGCAACTGAGGAAGTGTCAGGACCTGCTCCAACAGCTATCAGGCAGCAGCATGTGAAACTTCATGGTTTTGTCCCGTGCAGACTTCAGTATCTGCTGATTAGTTATTAACAAGGATAATACAAGGCAGTCTCAGTATCTGGGAACCCTTAAACACAAGGCCAATACCAATAGAAGCACCAGAACCATAATCCATCTGTCTAATCCTTTTAAGATGAAGAACAAAACAGAATTTATTACATGACCTTTGAAAACTTCCAGTGTAAGAAGAAATGCAGCACTTACATTAAACACATACTTTCTGCTTAAGAGTCACAAAGGAGCCTTCAAATATTTACACAGTACTTTCCAAAGAAAACCTGGAGAGAAATATGTTTATGTGGCTGCACTCTATCACAGCTCCCTCTTCACACCACCATATAAGCAACATTTCTGTATAAAAAGGAGGGCACAAACCATGCGGATCACATCCATAGTATTATTCTTATACACTGCCTTCCACCATCAAGTCTGTTGAGAGTTGTCCATTGAAACAAGTGTCATTTTTAGTAAGAGTGGGGGTATTCTGTTGTTAAATTAACCTCCTGGCTCTTAGAGGACATGAGCATATCGTTGGTCTCTTCTTCTTCCATGCTAGTGGAATTAAAAACTTGACCAAAAGCATGTAGCACACAATAAATGATAAACCACTTATATTTCCTTCAGCTGGCTAAAGGAAGACTCAACTTCCCTGCCCGGTGAGATCACACAGGCTTCTCCTTGTACTCAACCACGTCTCTGACAGAGGCCATAAATCACTTGAATCTCTTAAGATTACAGGCCTACTCTCACATAAAAACCTTTAGAAAAAATTACAGAGATACAGTTAAATTCATTAGTAACTAGAGACAAAACAGCTGCATTTATGAAAGCATTCTAGTCTTATGCAGCCCTCTTGCACACCAGCCATGTGAACACTGCTACTGTGCTGCTACAACAGCTACAGAAATGAAAATACTTTCTGCTTATGGAAGAGTCAGTTCTAGACATGGCCAAATATTAGGATATTGAATTGTCTGGCACAGGAACCTGTGGAAGCATGTGTTAATCAAGAGAGGAAAAAAACGGAAATTAACTTTGAATCATGGAGGTGAAAGACCTACAAGAAAATACATTTTCACAGTTGGATGAATTAAATGCTTTAAACACAGGGAAATTATGAAATTTAAGTTCCTAAAACTCTGAGGAAGTCAGGCAGTTTCAGCAGTGCACTTGCATCTAGTTCCTATCACCAGCCATTACCAACCTGATGTCCAGTTAAGATGGTTATTTTGCCTTACCTGAGTCTAATACTGTTTTGGGTTTCTCCATCTCCATAGACTCCAGGTTTTCTGGCAATTCCTGAATTTCATCATCTCCAAAACCAGTGTCTGGGCTGCTTGTGGGCTTATCTTCATCATGGCTCAGAGACAGAGAAGCTTCCCTTTTGCTAATCTCTAAGACAGCTGCTAGCAGCTCATCTTCGCTCATCCCATCAAAACCAGCATTACCCAGCTCGGGTTTATCACCCTCCATTTTACTTCTTTTTGAACCCTAGAGATGAATGGAGTTATGATTAAGTGTTTGAATAAACAGGTATATAACATCAGTTTTACATTTCTGTGGAGATTTATTTTTATTAACCCCAGGGAGTGGGAGCTTGGCACTGTCAACATTCAGCATAGTTACATGAGACTCAATGGAGAGACAGCCTTTGTAGCTACACTTACTTCACAGAATAATATTTAAATACACACTACAACCAGTTTTTACAAGCCTTGTGGATTATCATACACAAGATAACTCTTGCCTTCTTCCTTTCCTTCAACAAATGTTTCTCCTTTAGATTCTGATGAATTCTCAAGCCCCTGGCAAGTCAGTGCTGAGATACAAGCAGGGAAATTGCAAGTTTGTTAACAAAGGATGAAGCAGCAACATGAGAGTAACTGAACTTGAATACAGGTATGGAAGAACAGAAACTGAAATTGAGCTGGTATGAAGTGCAATTAAAATTAGGTTTTGTGTTGCAGATTTCCCATATGAAATCTTGATGTGGGTACAGGGAGGAGGGCAGGACTACAAACCAAGTAAGAAAACACTTAAACAGGGAAAGGAGGGAATTATTCTTTCCCAAGGAAAATAGAATGATTTTAAATCGGAAGAAAGAAAAAACACCTTAATCTCAATTTTCCTTTTTATACTTCATTTTCCTAAAGCTGATGCTCATCAACTCCTACACCAGTGATTTGCAAATAATATAGTTATTTCAATCATTTTGATATTAACTGTTAATCAGGAGGTTAACTTTCATGTATGCATGTTGACACAATTAGACTATTTACCATATACTTAGAATTTCTTTTCCTATATTATGTTAAAAATGGGGCAAGTTAGTTTCTATTAAAATGTACTTATCCAGGTCTTAATCCAAACTGCAGTAGGATGGATCCCAGAACTTTGTTAAAATGAACAAAAATACATCTTTACTGCTGCTTTTTACTCAAATACAGCAAGCATTTTGTATTAAAACTACCTTTTCAAAAAAGATTAGCAAATGAATTAGCCAACTAAACTGCTTGTTCTAGACATGTTGCCCTCCAAGAATTAGAAGTGACAAATTTAAACCTCTCTCCTCACAGCTACTTATGCACTGATCAAGTAAAGCAGAGTACCTGCTTTTTAAGCTTTCTGATTTATCTCTCTGCACCTGTAGGCTACCAACATCAAAACTAGTTTAGCTCTTCAGCAAACCCTAGTTCCAGGCTCTCTGCCAACAACTAGCACTAATTCAGTGGCTGGACTTTAAAGACTTGGCAGCATCTGGGCATTATTTGAATACAACTTTTCTATTAGACATTATTTGCATAGATTTTAAATAGCTTAGGCTCTAAGACAGGCTGCTTTAAGTAAGCATTTTTAAGAAGTCCTTCAAATACTACTTCATCTGCAGAAGCAGAGATCACAGCAATTGCAGTTCTGCCCTGTTTAGCTGGATAACTGCTATTTGCCTCTACAACCCAATGCCATATCCAGATGCTTTTCCAGCTGTTCTCTCACACTGCAGGCACATTTTGCAAGGAGTGCCTGGCAAGGGATGTACTGGCCAGACAAAGTGACTGCCAAGCCCTTAATGCAACCCCATGCACAGCTGTTTGGAGAATCATACCAAGAGAAATGGTGCAGCAGCAGTGCTGCCACTTGCAAAAACCAGGACCAGCTTCCCCAGGGCAACCCTGAGAAGGTCAGAGAACCTGGTTAATGGTAACAAACGGTTGGTCAGGCCTGTGGTTGAGAAGTGGCCAATATGCATGGCCACAGAATAAAATCATTTATGTGGAATCATCACCATCAGTGTCTCTCTCTCTCAACAGGCTGTAAAGCCTGTCATTAATTTGTTATTCAAATTAGTATGCTTTATTCCCACAATTTCTGCACTTACAGGGCTTGTGCAACAGAAACTGCCTACTCTTCCTCACAAACAAAACTCCAGGAAGAATCAGTTACTAGGACAGTTTGAAATACCTTTGAAGTCCCTCTTGTGTACAGAAAAGACAAGCTTGTTTCCTTCCCCCAGCTGCAGCCAGGCACAGATATGCCGTGCAGGACAGCAGTGGCAGGACCTTCAGCAAAGGGTTTTCTTTATTTTCCCACAGCAATTCATTCCATCCCTACATATCCTGACCATCAGGAAGTGTTCCCTAATATTTAATCTAAAAATGACTGTCTGCAACTTAGTCTATTACTTCTTGTTTTATCCACCACAGGCAAGGAAAACAGCTCAAGCGTTTCTATTAACTTCTTCCCCTTCCTTGAAGACACAAACCTTGCTTTTGTTTCTCTTTAAACTAAAGACCAAACTGAAGACCACTTGCCTGCTTTTTCTCTCAAAATCTTCCTTTCTAGACCTCTGACCATTCATGTTCCTCTCCTCTGGCCCCTCTCCAGTTAATCTCTAACTCTTTTCAGTCCAGAGCCCAAAGATGGATACAGAACTCCAGCTAAAGCTCAATGCTGAGGAAAAAAGGAGGGTTATGTGACATAACATGCAGGCTGTGGTTCTGTCCGGATACTTCAGCTTTCAACCTGCCTGCCCTTGTGACTGACTGTCACCTTTCATATGCTTTCTGAAGGCCCACAGCTTTCCCACCTGTTCCCATCCCACATTTATAGTTGATTAATCCTATTAAGTTTAGCACCTTTAGCCTGTTCCTACTGAACAATTCCTCCTATTTTTATGCAATTTCTCTCATTTGTCAAGATAATTCTTATCTGTAGTTCTGAGCTTCATCAAACTGGCAGCTCTTCCCAGCTCTGGATCATCTGAAAATTTAATACTCAGTATCTATCATTCATTAAACACTCGGTCACAATCTTCCCTTGGTTTGATCTTCCCGTCAGATCAGAAACTGTCGATATCTTCCTCTCGTTACCTACTGCTATTCATCCAGATTTACACCTGTCCCTTTATGCCATAATCAAGGCCACAAGTCCCTGCTTGATTAAAATAACCCTATGAGCATTGGCAAAAACTTTAGTGAAGCAAAAGCTTTATAGAAGCAGAGATGCAGGACACTTGTCCTAAGCACTTTGCCTACACCACTCTTAACAGAAAAAAGTGGTACTGCAAGATAATCCTCTAAGCTGCTTCTATTCCCTCCTAGGTCATCATTTCTTCCCACACAACTAATCTACCTGCTAATACACTGCCCTGACAGAGGCAAAAAAAGCATCTTGGCAGCATTAACACTCGTCACAAGGAAAGGCTCAAAGGCAATTTGAAATTAACTGTGCCATTACACCAATGAATTTGGTCTCTTCACACTTGAATGTGTCCGCCTCCAAAGACTGTTAGCTTCAAATTCTAAGAGCATTTTAAAAGCCACACTTGAAAGAGGACACAGATTGGATGTGCATGAAATTCTCTCAACTGAATTTTTTGCTTAGCCAACTTGTTCTGGATCTAATTTAATCAAGGACTTTACTGCATACTTTTATTATTGACAGCACATTATACTTCAGCCCAGGAACATTATTAGTGAAAGTTACCCAAAGGACTGACCAAACTGTTAAGCAGCTGGTATACATAACCTGAAAACTCAAGTTCAATTGCAATGCAATTACCTCTGTTCCCAGTGGGAACCCAAGACAACTGTAGAGAGAGGTCAATTAGCAAAGCACTCCCTTCCAGCACTGCAGAGCTAATTAGGAGGGAAAAAACCTCATCTGACATCAATTTCACTCAGTTTATGGTAAAAAAAGCACACAGCAGACATGAGCACATACAGGATCTAGTACATGAAAGTTTGTGGGTTTTTCCCTTACCTTTTCTGGCTCTTCTTGCAGTTGCTGCTGATCTCTATTCTGTATATTACACAACCTTTGGCTATGGGCAACAGAGCGTTTCAATGGCTCATCATCGCTGTCAGAGTCTACATAGAGTGCTGCGGAGCTCTTTGACTTGAAAGTGTATTTTCTGCAAATTAAAAAGATGGCTATAACATACACAGCATTTGTAGCATCCTACAAACACGTTTCAAAGTAACTGCTGAAGTAGTGCTTTCACACAGTTCAACTGGGGAACAAACTGCAACAACTGACAGTGACCATCTATTAACATGGCAGTCAGGGTTTTCAGAACAGGTTTATTTTACTGGGTTAACTGACATAGCTATTGGAACCCTGCAATAATAGCTTACAACATTAAAAGTTACTAAGTGTGTGGCTCTTGCTTTTAAGGCCAAGGACTCTGCACCTTATTACCTTGCAATCCCAGACAGAACTCATTTGAGACAAGACTACAGTAACACAGAATTTGGCATAAATCATTTGACTTCTCGAGTTTATTAAGTTGGAGACAGGACTTCTCACATCATTACCCAGATATAAAAAGTAAAAAAAAAAATGCACAGATTTTTCAGTTTTTCTGTTTGCTCTTCCATTAAGATAAATTCTTACTTCTTTAGAACAGAAGACAAGGAAGTCTGGGGAAGTAATGATTGCCATTTTATTAGTAAATCTGGTCTTTAAGCATCCCTCAATGCAAAACCATCCAGTGTGATACCACATTTTTCACAGTATCAAGAACTGGCTGTCTCATCTTTGCAAATAAACTTAAGGAATCAACCACCTGTTTCCAAAACACACATTGTAGCTCCACAGAGTCAGAACAAAGAGCTAGAGACTGCAGAAGTAGAAATAATTTTGCTTCTTAAACTAGGCAAATAGCACAACTGATGTTGATTTCAGCTAGCATGTAACACCAATAAAACTCAGATATGAAAAAAGACAGTAGCTGAAATAATTTCCAACACAAAAAATAGAAAAGAACTAGAAAATATTAAAATGGCTTAGAAACTATGCCAGAAAATCCCAGGCCATTGGACATGGACATTTCAGGGCTATAACTCACCTACAAGGTGTGGAAGTGCTTACAGTACAGGAATTCACCATTTGGGAGGCTTTCAATGGACGGGAACTATTAAAAAAGCGAAGTATTTATTGCAGTAGTTACAGCCTTTTAAAAGTAAGTGTTTACTTGTCTGCTATGCATGCAAATCCATGACCAAAAGAACAAGCAGAATACCATTATGTACTTGCTAATTGCTTAGATTTACAGTAATAACTTCATCACACTATAAATAAACAACAGTTGTTCAAAACCATATACAATCCTTTAAACTCGATTCACTTCTTGGCAATGCACCCTTAGGGACCAGCTCACAAATTAAAGGCTCTCGGCTCCCATGTCAAGACAACTCATACCTTCATTTTTTATTCCCACCAACACTTGAGTTCCTGCTCCCAAACCACAGTCTCCCACTGTTGTCTGGATCAGCCGGTTTTCTGGCATATCCCACATCTTCATTTCTTCTCCCTTACCTAGATTCTTCTAAACAAGCTTCCTGCTCCATTTAATCCTTTCATGGGCTCCTCAAAGCCCAGCATTATCACTACATATCTATCAAACAGATGGCAGCTGCTGCAGAAATCTTTTCTAATCTTCCCCCTAAACCAGGGCTGCTTCTCTCCAGCCTCGTTCCCTTTCCACTCCCTGGTCAATCACAATGGTTTCCATGATTGAAAAAAACTCCAGACACTGGAAAGCTATTTACAATCCATTTTAAAGTATTGATGCTCTGGGTAGCATAAACTCTTTGTTGTGTTTGAGATTTCTACTGTTAAAGGAAATTTGTGGGAAACATCCACTTATATCTCAAACAACACTAAACGTCTGGCACAACACCTGCCACACTGCTGAACACATACACTACATGTGTTCTAGCTCACTATGGATACCCTGGCTACATCACTAGTCAGGGGCTACAAGAGACCTGAGGGTTTCTTGTTCCTTATTCTGCCACACGCTTCCTGTGTGACAACTGGCACATTTAAACTCTGTGTCTCAGGTCAGGCAGCTGTATAGAAATAACTGTCACCAGGAAAAGGAGAGTATTTTCAGCATGCAAAGGGCTTAGATACTACAGTGGCACAGGAAAGACAATGAAAAATGAATGACAGCACAGGAGGAGCAAGGGGAAATTAGCAGGAAAAGATAGGATGTTTTGACTTCTAAACAGTTAGGGTACTCTATAAGGGAAAGGTAATCTAGATTACTTTGGACTGAGAGGCCTACATTTTAAAAATTACTAACAAGCGTTCTTAAAAAGAATATGAAGTTATTTTCAATAACAGTGAATAATATTATCTTACCAAATATTCCCTAGATAATGCCCAACCATCTCCTACCGCTTCTATCATGCTTCCTTTCCATACATGTTCTTATGACAGTATCATTACAAACTAGCAGCACACATCTGAAGCTGCATAATGGTAATGTTTCCTTGCCCAGAAATTCTCTAGAGGAGATCTGACAGCTGCCTATCTTCTGGCACACATGATTAACACAACAGGGACCAAAGCTGCACACTTACATGGCAGAATGGACAGTCCATCCTAGCGTCAGTGGCAGCCTGGTGCTTTCCGTGCAGTGGGAAAGCAAGGTTAAGTATCTCGGAATAACCACCTGCTGCCCGACTTTATGATTGAGAGACAATGCTACATTGAAGCTGTATCGTTTCAGATGAAGAATCAGGACCCTGAGAGAGATGAGAGAAGATAAGTGTTAATCTCAAAACAGAAGTCAGAGAAAACCTACTCAAAATCCAAGTAACCCTTTTTTCCCAAAGGCATTCACCTGACCACACCACATTATTACTTTGGGGTGGTCGGCAAATGCTGACCATCTCTTATCTGTCAGGTAATTATGCCCCTGTCCATCACTTAACTTGTGCAATATTAAAATTCCAAAATATATTTACTATATCTGCTTTGTTCACACCCCAGAAACCCCAAGAAAAGGGGAAGGGGAAAACTCAGTCCTCCTTGTGTAGCAATAGGGAGGAAGAAACAAGTACTGCTGAGGGTTTCCAAGAGCTTCTTTAGAGTGAAACTGAAAAACAGCAGAAGACTGACTGCAGGTGCACCTCTCTCACACACTGATCACTGCACATGCTGTCCTGCTCATTTTCCCAGCTTTACTCTTCAAGGGATTTTTGCTTGCATTTTGTAACACGTGCTTCCAGGAAGGAGAGGAACAGGTATCAACATTTACCTGGGAAGCCTGTTGAACTTGTGTGTGACAACAGCAGACTTTCCATTGCACTTCTCACAGGAATACTCAATCTCCTCTGCCTGTTTAAGGGAGCAGAGAAATTACTTGTGGAACAAAAGAGACATCCAACAGATCTCAACCAAAAGTACATCACATCTGTCACATAAACTCTTCAAAACAGCAGTAACCACTTAAAATTATAATCACCTTCAACCTGACCTAATAGGAGGGCATTTAATAAGAGGACAGGCAGCAGACCTTAAAATCTGACATCATATCCACCAATACAGGTGGAATTTTTCCTGCAAGTCTACTGGAGACCAGTGAATTAGCCACCATTATGACAAATTAGCTTCCAAAGGGAGGGTACTACCTTGTGAGGTTTACAGTTTTCTCTCCCATACACAAAGTTTATTTGGGGTTTTTTTTTTCCCCTAATAACCTATAGTGGAAGACTGTGCCATGAAATTTTCTCACTCTTGCTCAAAACCTCTGCTTTGTTCCTCAAAAGCTATTCTCATCTAAACTTATCAAGGATATACTACATAAGAGTAGAATTCTGAACAGACATAAAAAGGGGAAGCATCCCTTTCCTGAAATTACATAACTTGCCCAACAAACATTCCTACAGCCCTTTCCCTTAAGTGAAGCTAAATTACAACATTACAATTTTAGGAATTTTTTAAAATCGTAAGACCTCCACTAGCTTTTAGAAGAAAAAACACATCAATCATTCTGTTAAAAATACTATCTATACAGGGAGGAGAAAAGAAGGTTTGTCTCAAGATATGACAAAATACAACATCAATTCACAGACATACAGCTCATTTTTAGCTTTCAGAAGCCTCACCTTGCAGTTCTACTTACAAAGTGAGCATCCACATATTACAGCTATTTATTTTTTAAATTATTGTACCTGCATGACCTTTTTTCCTCCATGCTAATTAAGGCTTGTACACAAGCTGTTGAAGCATCCTAGCCCAGGAGACAGGTAGCAATTCCTGAGTTATTATCCCAATCTGACATTCTTTCCTTTGTATTTTTTTATACCTCAACTCTTTGACTACAAAATTGGGAAGTTTACCTATTTTACTTCAGTTAATTTCTGCACAGCATTTTACAATAAAAACTTCCATAAGCTGTTAATGAACAAACCTCAAAAAAATGCGAAGTTCCTTATCTCACACACCTGCAACCATTGTCATAAAAACTAATCATCAGCTGTACAATCAGAATTTCCATATGGTACCTATAATCACACGCTCCACAATGCATAAGAAACCCCCTCAAAGTACATACCCGGAAAAAGAGGTCAAGAGAATCCTGGATTGATCGGGAAGGAAGGAATTTCTTCCTTCGAGGAAGGTCAATGGAGAGGTCATTAAACTGTTCTCGTTTAGTGACTGTTTCACCACACCTAAAAAAGAAACATGCTTGTGCAAGTCTGAATGGAAAATAAACTTGAAATTCATGAACATCAGCATGTTTTAGGGTGAAGTGACTTCTCAGTAAACATGTATTTCTTGATCATCATTTTTACTCATCAAAATGGAACTGCTTGATGCTTAGGACAAAGTTGGATCTTACAACTTCTTTTTGATGCTTTAGAAGTTGAAACATTTGTGTAAGGGTAACAACAAAAATGCAGAAACTGCTTTGGAGATGTGACCGATCAGGTATACAGGAAATCAAAGTAACTGCTATAGCTGAACACGTCATTCAGTATTCTTAGGAGAAAAAAACTGAGCCCAGCCTAACAGAAGGGCTAAAAATATTTTCAAACTGTTCTTAGAAACAAAACAGTAGAGTCCATCTAAAAAATGAAAACCCCCTTATTTTTCTTACATTTCATTTATCTTATAAAAAAAAAAGGACCCTACTACAGTCATTTGTCTTCCATAACTAATAGCTGGATGCACTTTACTTTTAATTGTTTTATGGAACCAATTAAATATACACAAACTAATATTCCCAAATATCTGTGTTCATGAACACTCTGTGGAATGAAGCATTCCCATATGGAAATCTGCCACACACAGAGTGAATGCCCAAACATACTGGTTTACATCTTTTTCTGCAAGCACGTAGAGAGACAGAAGAAAATGCCATTCCCTGAAGTCCTTAGAAACATCAAATTAAAAGCATGGCTTCCCTTTTTTTTTTTTTAAGAGGAAACATTACTTGGCTGCAACCCCCTTTTCTCTCTATTCCCATACAACTGGTACACAAAGAGCAAAGCACAAAGGCTTTCCATTGGACATGTAATGAAGAAAATGAGGTGGTATAAAACTGTTTAAGGAAGGCCTGCAGCAGCAGACGGTGTGGTGTAAGATTTACAGCATTTCTAGACAAGAGAGTATTTTTCTAAATAACTAGTTTTGAATAAAACATAGGTCTTAATTCTGGTTACAACCTGCAGATGAAGTCACATCAGATGGGAACATTTCCTAGTCTTTTAAGGTAGGTGTGTGAAAAGCTGTCAAGCACACTTACATTTTGCAAATGATAGAATGCTGAACCTCAAACTCTAAATTACTGATAACAGGACATGTATAAACTTTGGTGGCTGAGAGGTCATCAGAAGCACGTCCTGGTGAGTTATCCTCATTAGGGACTGGTTCACTCTTCCAAGTTTTGTTTAACTTTTCCATGTCTTCCTTCAGCTGATCCAGACACTGGCTCAAGAACTCATGTGCATCCTAGAAACAGGGTAAAAGCAACAAAGTGGCTTTGTACAACTTCATTCAGTATTTTTCAAACACACATGGACTGAGGAAATTCTGTTTAGCCCATTGCATTCAGTAATACTGAGGCAGCTCTGCTCTAACAATGACTGCCATTCCATCAAAAGTCACTGTCAAACACAGCTGAAGCTCGACAGGTGTTCCACGCAGTCAAACACAGAACAAATTGCACATTACTGTTTCCAGACAATATGATACTTACATTCTGCATGTACCCAGAAAATCTCTCTGCAGTAGCTGAAATGGCACTTTTCACCTTCTTGAGCAGCTCTTTCTTAACCTCAGGGCTGCAGACATCCTTTTTAGCAAGCAGATGGGCAAAACGTCTGCAGAAGTCAAGGCAATGAAACACTGGTTGGTTTTTCAGGACTTTAGAGAAACAAAACAGAACTCATGATATCTTTTAAGAGTTCCTAAAAGCTTCTCTCCTGTGATAAGTGGTTCAGGGGTTCTGTATGAAAATATCCCATATATAATTAACCTTTTCCATTTCAAGTATTTTGAGATCTCATTTGAGGCCATCATCAAACAGCACTCAAATGAACATAAAAACCAATCCACAGTCTTTTAAGGTAAAAAGAAAAGTCTTATAAAGCTCTAAAAACTTATTTCTGCTCTTTTACAACGAGAAAAAAACCTCCTAATGGTTTTTGAAAACATTTGTATTGACAGGAGATGTGATATCACACAGCACCAAAATAAGCAACATAAAATCACTAAATTCAACTTGAATGGTCAGAATGGTTTCTATTTATGTTTTATTTTTAAACTTCCACTCATTTTCAAACCTTACTTCTTTCAGCAGTGAAAACATTATAATAGAGAAAAAAGCTGTAGCAAAAAGAGCCATAAGGAGTTCTTTGGTTCAAGCTAGTGATTCTGTTAGCTTTACTTCAAAACGTTTGAAATTAACTTTACCTGTGCCTCTCAGCTACTGTGATTTAGTTACCTTTTACAACTGCTTCACAAAATTTCACAGGACACAAACACCAAATATATTCCAAGCACAAGTTTTGGTCGTGCTACAGAGATGGGAAGGTGATAGGAAGATGTGACATTCCATGACACAAAAACCCCCGACCCAAAGACAGGGAAAACCTGTATACAGTCCCCTTGCATTCCAAACCCAACAACTAATACTCAGTTACCCCAAGAATCTGATCAGTTTACTGCAGCTTGACAAGTTTCTGCTACTCTGCTGAACTCCAAGAACAGCGTGTGCTGTCCTAGCCCTCTACATGCTCAGTGAAGCATGTTAGGAAACCACAGCACAGTGGGTAAGCAGTCACTGATCAACCAGAAAAACAGTCACCAGGTTAGGTGATATAGCCAAACCAAGAGAAGACAAAGCAGATGCTTTGAGTATCAACTCTGACTTGTACAGGATCACACACGGCCCATTAGGTATATGGAGCATAAACTTCACAGGTCTTTCAACAAAAATTAGAGAAAGGACATTTCAAGAGGCACATGGAAAAACCTCCGATCTCAAGTAGTGTAGAAAGAGTTCAAGATGACACATGAAAAATAGAAAACTACCTCAAAATATTTTAAAAAAGAGGAAACAAAACCACAAATGGTTCTGATAATCCTGCATCTTACTTAGTGACAGAAAAGAAATGAGGTGCACAAGATGAAGTATAATAAAAATCCCAAATGGCTGAACTTGGAGAAAGATTAACTATGCAAAACCTGAACACTTTCCACAGCTACTAAACAAAAGGCATAAGCCCCCACATATCAGGTGAAATTAGTGACCAGCTCAAAGTGTATATGGCGAAGTTTTAAAAAGTTTTTCTGCATCTAACTTATTTTGCAATTTCTTACATTTTCTTCTGAAGCATTTCACTCGGCCACTGGCAATACAGTAAAAGAATGCCTGTAACTCAGTATTGTAAGTTTTAAGAGCCTATTTCCTATTTCAAAACTAAAGCTCCAAAATACAGAGAGCTCTAGGATTTCTTTTATTATCTATACAGGCAAATGACCCTCTACAAAGATGCTTCAGTATTACCAAACCAGTTTCTCAGTAATGAAGGAGGAAACAGCTTTCCCAGAAAGTGAATTTTACCTGATAAGTGCATTGAGTGGAATTTTTTTCCATGGGATACCCTGTTTGAGCAAATCATTAGCAAAAGACTGAATTGAAAACAAGGACTGTAGAATGGCATTCATATAGCAGGTGTTTCCCAAGTTTGAAAATCTGAAAAAAAAAAAAAAGAACATGTTTTGTCTAATGGTCAGTGTGCAAACCTGCCAGAGTTAAACACAGCACTACTAACCACAGGATATTCACCCCAGCCACTCCCCACAGTTCCTTTTGGAGCTGTTCCCCAGCCCTTCAGACTAAACTGAAAACTCATGGGAGGCAGTACTTATCAGGAAAACACCCATGAGTTTCTATGATCAATCTTTAAAAAAATGCATATATATATATATATATACACACACGAAGACACAGAAACAAATCATCATAAAAGGAAATTAATTACCTGGAATTATTATGTCTCTGAAATTCCCAGGAAGTGAATTCAAGAATACATATCCTCCAAACTAGGAAAAATGTTCCCTGCCTCAGTGTTCATTAATTTCAGGATTATGTTTTTAATTAAATAATTATAACAAGAACGTGCATGTTTTGATGATCAAAGTATGCATGTTAGATAAAAAAAATTTAATTTACCCTTGCAACTGTTGCTGAGGATGGGTGGAAAGGGGCACTCGGGGTTTGTTCCATCCTGTGTAATCTTGATTAGATCTCATTTTTTTAACAGAAAGAGGGGCAGGCTGAGAAAGAAATCCTAGGCTTCTTTTGGCTGAAGAGGTCTGGCTGGGTACACTAGACCTGGAAACATAAAAGCAGAAGAAGTGTATGATTTGCAGTGTTCTGCCTTAAAGAGCTATAGTCTATGACACTGGAATTGCAGCGCAATGGAAGACAAGGACTGGTAAAACCATACAAGATAACTGGAACGTATCACAGTGAAAAAGAAATGACAGAGAACACTTCTTTCCAGAGCACTTAAATACTTAGCTTGGTTAAATTTCCTTACATCCACTGGTGTGTGTGCAAGTCTTTGGTCTTAAAAACCTTTAATAATTCTCCATGCTGTATGAGGAGAGGAAGAATGATTACATAACACAAGATCACTGCTCCCAAGATATGCTTAAAACTCACACGTGGGACAGAGTCTTCATTTTCAGTCTCTTTCTCTTGTAACCTAATCACTATGGACCTCAATTCCTAACATTTAAACATGGACAATGCTTCTTTTCTCCCTTGATCTTGTATCTCATCTATCTAGGGCAGGGACCAAGAGTCTGACTGCACAGCACCTGACAAAGAAGAATCCCAAGCTCAGCAGCATTTAGTATTTGCTAAAATACTGTTATTAAAATATAGATTTCCATGCCATTTATCTACTTGGGAAAAATGAAGCAAGGGTTCAGACTAAACTTCCAGAGTTTATATAGAATTTGAACCATCTAGAGTCATTCACAATAACTGTAACAGACTTGAGTGATTGCACAAAGTCTTTCTATTGCAAGCAGTAACTAGAGTTTGTAGACGTAAGCAGGGCAGTTGAAGACACACTGAAGAACTGGACTGTGCTCCTCAAGGAAGAAAAAACCAACAAAACTCACCATGTTATGCATCTAAGCACCACGTGATCAACACATAGAAAACTAAAGAGCTTAATTCCTGTGAAACAACTGCCACTTACAGCTCATTCTATTGAATCAGCCCTACCTGTCCAGGGTGGAACTGCCAGTGGAGTACTCTTTTGAAGAGGACCGACTACTGTAAAAGGATGACGACTGTAGTGGTAAAACACCTTTAAAAGAGAAAGAAAGGCAGAACATTTTGTTCCAGGTTACACAGCTATTTATAGAATAAACAACTTGCTTGAAAGTATTTAGTCAAAATGTTTAAAAATCCTCAAATATCGTTTTCTAGAATTGGTTGGGAGACTATTAATACATATGCTTAGAAGTACTAATGTGAATATTAGTGATATGTAGGCAAAGGCATGACGGAGTTTGAGGTATTCAATTAAGTCTCCATCAAATTCAAAGTGCAATATGAAATATTAAAAAGTCATGATCTTAACTACGTGAAAGCTAATGAAATCTACCTCTTGTTCAGAGAGACATGTACAGAAAACTCCAGATTTCCACTCTGCAGTACTCTCAAAATTCAAGGTAAATATGCAGAAGTGAAAACAGCTTCTCTTCCCACTTCAATTCCACAGTAAATTACTAGATACTTGTACATTGTAATATGATTGTTCCATTGCTATGATATTGTAACAGATCCTGAGACAATAATGTTTCAGATGGTGCCACATTTAAAAAATGCTCTCAAGAGTCAAAACTCCACCTATTACAGTGAATCACAGTGTAATTTAGTTTGAATAATGAACAACCACTTGCTTCTTTCCCAGCTTGAAGTTGTTTGAGCCGTGTGACTTTCAGAAGTGCAGATATATGAAAGAAGTTTGCAATACTGTTACCAGAACTTGCAGGGATACACTCACACACTAATTTTGACTCTTAAGACAAAACCAGATTTCCATTCAGAGGTAAATATTCACCTTACTGGCTGTTCCAGCAACACATCTGTGCCATCAGAGCTGCACTAAAACCAGAATGCATCCACCAACATTCCCCACAGAAACAAGATCTTGAATGCGTTCCTCTTTATGGAGACAGAAGCTAAGTATTTATCCATAAAACTGAAGAATAGTGCTGCTTACTAGCTTATCTACATATAGTCAGTATTTCTGTATTGTCTATAAAGCCTTATCCCACAACAGTATCCAACAGAACTTTGGTACAAACAGGACAAAAGTCCTGGCCCCAAAGAGCTCCCCCTGTAAGCTCTGGGGCAGAGATAAGGAAGTAAAAGCAAACACACATTTTAATCACAAAAACCAGCCTACAGTTCACATGGGCATTAACAGCAAAGGAAAGTTTTAAAAATAAATACGAAGTAAGCAAAAAAGAGTTTAAAGAAATCCCCTCCCAAGGGAAAGGGCAGCTTGGAACACTTGTTGGAATTTTCAAACAAGCTGGCTCGTGGGCTGGCATCAGCACCGAAGAATAAAGGTCAAGGCCACACCAGAGCAGGACAGGCTTTGAAAATGAAGGCAAGTTATTTGCATCTCATGTACAGCTCCAGAGGAGGCAACAAAGTTAGTGGCAAAGGGAAAGACGATTAGGAAAAGACATCTCTGCAGTAAATGCTAAACTAGTATCAAAGGGGTAAAATCATACTGGTCAAGGCTAGGTATCATCTGGCTTTACAACTATTTTTTTACCTGATGTCCTATTCTCCTCAGCCTGCTTCAGGTTCAACTGTTTCTCTCTGCTACTGTTCAAGTACTTCCATGCTGGATCACTCAAGGCTTTATTATTCCTATAGAGAGAAGAGTGGAAAGCAGTGCAGTTATGGAAGAAACAGGATATTCCTGCTCAGTATTTACAACTTGTTTTAAAGCATTTCGCTCCTATCACCTTTAATACTTGACTACAGTAGAATTTCACTCACCTAGAAGTTTAACCAATTCACTTAAAACAAGCCCTCTTACTTACAATTAGATCTGAATTCAAACACATGGAGCTTCTTCTTCAAACAGCAATTCCCCTTTATCAAATTTGTTTTGAAAAGGGTCAAAGCACATATAGTGCACATGCAATTCTGACTGACATAAATGACAAAAGAACGACGACACAGAATTTGCATGTGCCAGTTCACGCAAATCAACTGCTGAAGCAGTCTGTATTTTCCTTATTATGCCTGAACACACCTCATTTCAAGCACCCAATGATACACAAGCTGACTGGCCTGGTCCATGTGGCTGAGAGCATTCTTTTCAGAAAAATGTACCTTTACAAATGAACAAGGAACTTAAAATCAGAAACAGTTGTTACTTACGTTGAAGAATCATTTTCTTTGGGATAATCTTCACTCATTTCTGAACCAGGGGGTTGTGTTCTTTTCCTCTTTTCACTGACAACAGAAAAATTACTGGTCATTCTTTCAGAAAGGTTAGTAAACGACCCTCTTCCAACTGAAGAGAACTCCCCAATGCTTTCCACGCATTTTGCACCTATCTTCTGCAATCTCCACTTTTATAACATACAGAGAAGCATTTGGTCTGCCCAACTGTTAAGCTATACTTTAAGCTCTGGTGCTAGTACCAGTCAGAAGCTACAAAAGCATGTATTAACATCCTGTTAAAAGGAACAGCAAAACTAGAGGAAGATTTATATTCCCTTCTTATGTCTCAGTGTACTGAGTTCCACCTGTGGCTCTATCAAGAGCTGAATTTTAACAGTACCATAGTAAGAAGAAAACCCTCCTACCGATTCTCCAACAAGCCTGTCCTGTGAGGGCCTGATGATGCAGGAGATGCTGAAATGTTCACCCTGTTGCTTGGTGTTCCAGCTCCAGCAGAATTCTTAACAGAGCCTCTCGCTGGGGTACCCAGCACCTTGCGAAATGTATTTTCCTCCTTACTCTCCACTGTCACTCTTTTGGGAGGAGTCTGCAAAACCCAAGTGGAGGGGGTCAGGGAGAAAACCCAGGAGTGAAAAAACAGGGCCATCTTTAGTCTTATCTATCATTTCCACCACTTTTTAACTTGCTATAGCATAGCATCTAGAAACAGAGAGATGCTACTTGTAACAGATTCAGAGTTTAATCCCTAATTAGACACATGTAAAATTTTGACTGAATCATCCAAGTTGTAAATACGAAACTCTTCTGCAGTAACCACTTTCCCCTCTCATTTTCCAATGCTAAGTCAATTGAAATTAAGTTTTTAAAATTTCCTTTAGAAGCTCTCATATTAAAAAACCCAAGGCATGATTCCTAACTATCCCCAGATCAATCCTGGGTGGTATTACAATTAAAAATATTAAAAAGCTATATTAAAACCCACATAATTAAAACAGTGCCCTGACAGCCTTGGGCCAAGCAAGCCCCACGTGTAATGCAATGGAAAGAGGTAATAATTGGTTGACTAAGGAATGTTGGTCAATTTTAGACTTGAAAACTTAACAAGTCTAATCTCACCACTGCATACAGAGCCTCAAGTTTTTACTGTGAGATTGCCTTTAAGTAACATGTAGAATTTGTTTTGGGACCGTGTCAGAAATAGTCTCCCTCAGGGCAGTAATACAAGTATATTCACAGAGATAACAAAGTAAATCAAAGCCAGTAGATACACCATGAAATCTGGGGAGAAAAAGAAGAACAAAAGTATTTTGAAGGAAAACAACTTCTGGGGAAAAGTCTGTGAAATTTACACAAAAATGTGAGCAGAATGCCACAAACTCAGTAACTTTATTCTGATACAAACCTGGATCAGCTGCTTTTTGATGCACACATTTGGCTGAAGTCTGCTAAACTCATTAAGACCTACACTGACTAACACATGGTCACACATGCATAATGTGCTCAGCATAAAGCAAAGGGAGATTCAGAACTATGCAAGAAGCAAGTCCCAATCATGTACTTTCCTTCTATTTCTACTTCTTTGCCTAAAAGCTCATATGTGAAGAATATAGTCTGACTTCCACAGCCAGACACTGACCTTTCTTACTCATACAGAAGATATCTCCTCACAAGACACAACACTGCCAGCCACCCCGTACACATCTATTCTAAGCTCTCTAGATTACAAACCCTTTGGATGTACAGCATTTACAGTGCTATTACAACATACAATAAGAGAATGAGAGGAAGAGAGGAATAGAATAAAATCAGAGAGGAAAATTATGAACAATTAAACAAACCTGGTTCTCCATATAAGAGAATTGCCTGTTAGCTTCCTTCTGTGTGGTCCTGCTGCCCAGCACACCTCCAAAGCTGCCAGATCCTTGTGAGGGTTTCCCAGCTGACAGGAAAAACACACAGTATTTGATTGCCATTTAACTGATTGGGATTTTTATTTGCAAAATGTTTATCTGGAGTTGATTTTGCAAAGGGCATGCTAGATTTCATGCCAACAGACTACAATATTCTGAGTGCACAGACTTAAGTACATGTTTATGGATACCCCTCTTACTGGTCATTTAGTCACTTGGCATCAAACTTCCTATCCTTAAAAAGAACAAAAGAAAATAAGTAAAATGAAAAATGAAGAGACTCTGCATGGGCAATAAACAGACAATCTTTCAAATACCAACACATGACATAAATAAATGTTAATTTGTTGTATGTTAATCTCTGATTATTGCTCAGCATGAGAAAGGTATAAAACAAAAAAATGGGGTTTGAGCCCAGAAAGAAGCATTTACAGAAATGCAAAGAAAGCCAGGAGGACAAAATGAGGACAAAATGTACTGAAAATGTGTGCTGGTTTTGGCTGGAACAGAGTTAATTTTCTTCACAGTAGTGACTATGTTTTGGATTTGTGCTGGAAATAGTGTTGATAACAAAGATGTTATAGTTATTGCTGAGCAGTGCTCACAAAGAGTCAAGGCCTTTTCTGCTGCTCACATCATTCCTGGGGAAGCAGGGGGCGCACAGAAAGCTGAGAGGGGACAGAGCCAGGACAGCTGACCAAAGGGATATCCCACACCATGTGGCATCACAGTGTATAAAGCTGGGGAAGAAGTAAGGGTGGCACAGTGATGGTGTTTGTTTTCTCAAGTCACCGTTACACATCGTAGAGTCCTGCTTTCTTGGACATGACTGAACACCTGCCTGCCCATGGGGAGTGGTGAATCAATTCCTTGTTTGCTTTGCTTGCATGCACAGCTCTCACTTTATTTACTAAACTGTCTTTGTCTCCACCCACAAGTTTCCTCATTTTCACTTTTCTCAGTGTCTTCCCAACCACACTGGGAAGAGCGAATGAGCAGATGCTTGGGGCTTAGCTGTTGTTGGATATGGTTAAACCATGATAAGATGGAAAAAAGAACACAACACCTCTCTGTAATGTTATAGCAAGATTCACAACAATTGCACTTACCAGTATGAACCCTGTCTTGATGGACTGCATCCAAATACATCCTCATTTCATTTGCATCTTTAAATGGGACCTTATCAATTGTCAGGAAGCTGGTATCCTTCAGTGTTAGCATCAGGCAGCACAGTTTTCTGCCATTTGGTCGTAAGGTCACAGTTTTAATATTATGGCTTAGCTGAAAACAAGAAAGTGACTATAAACATAAATCCAAATTTAAAAGGGCACAATTCTTACAAACTCAAACGAAGTAATTCAAATAGACAGGATAAGAGAGACTCCCACCAAAATACTTCTTGCTCCACTTCAAGGAAACATTAAACCTCATGGAATTAATACAGTCTGTGACCTCGGCATCTGACAGCTGAAAGGACAGCATCACTATTGCTCAACAGACTCTCAAGTCCTGGATAAGCTTTCTGAAACTTTGCTTTCCTACTGAGTGTGACATTTCTAAATGTAAAGGTATAACAACTTTATGGAGTTCCACTTAGTAAAAACTTCCACATCAAGTTTAAAATACAATTTAAGATGGGGAAAGCTTCAAATATTAAATACCAACTTCTCATTTTACAATTTGCTCCCAGAGAAGATGGATTTGAAATGGCTTTAAAAATCTGCTGAGGAAGCAAGTCAGTAAGAAACATGCTTAGTCTGGATGCAACATCGTAACAATTAAGTGGTGTCAAAACTTTCAGGGTTATGGCTAAGCACAATAATAATTATAGTAAGAAGTTGTGCTCCCTAATGATGAAGCTGCTATTTTATTATAACCTTACTTAATTGTTACTTCATGTTAAGTCACCTACAAAAACTGGCTGTTGGGTAAAGGTTCTACTACTCATGAAGCTTGAGGGCAGCTCAAAAAGACTGAGAGAGTAAAAGACTCCGTGTCCACCAACGAGATTTCCTTTTTTTTCTTAAAGATCTTTAGCTTCTTGAAAAACCAACCCAGACACAACAGCAGCTTGTCAGAGCGGCTGGAAAACCACCTCAAACAGAAACTAAGGGTTTGTTTCAATGGAAACATTAGAGTCCCGAAACACTTTGTTCTCAATCCTTGTGTTTTGGGTTTGGTTTTTCGGTGGGCCGTTGGGATTTTTTTTTAACATATAAGCTTAAAATATCTTCAAATACCTAAGAACTGAATAATAGGCTCCAAGTTTTTCATCCTCTCTTAAAACACTGAGCCCAGTGCAAAGGGATTAGTTAATTCACCATTTCAGTGCAAAACTACCCATATCAACTCGGAATGCTGTCAGAAGAAGACTCCACACATACTCCTCATACACCTGTTATGATCCAGCCAGTGTCACAAAGTTTTGGTAGGTGCAGGGAAACAAAATATTTCTCTTAATATGTATCTAGCATCTAGGACAACTTGATGAAAGCTCGGAAACATCACTAAAACGTATCATCTGACAGAAGAAATTTGATGACACACCAGTCACTGTAGAAAGAAATATAATCCTGCATCCATCCAAATCTTCCATTACAATAAAGTTTAAAAAGGCAGGGAAATCACCCACAGTCCTCTCAGGGCAGCTTGTTAAAAAAAACAGGGAATGCTACTTCTAAAGCAAGATCATTGCATGCTGACAGCCTGGGGCTGGCTCACAACAACTACACTCCTCTTCCTTTGCTGCAGTCCCAGCTGCACGGTGGTTTATCACCCCCTCTACTACAGCCTGCACTCGGTTCTTTCCCCAAATTCCTGTGAAAACCCTCCAATGAGCTCACAAAGAGATCTGACAAGTGCCAGAGACAGCAGACATGAGAGGCTGGGAACAAAACCTGCCCCTTTAGGCCATGGTTAGCTGTTCTGGAGGCTCATCCTTCCTCTGGAACCTCCCTTTGAGTAGCTGTCACACCACATCACTCATCGAGGCAGAAAGGAGTGTGTGAGAACAAGCACCCGGGGTATGCACGAGGGGAAGACAAGACTGCTCTCCTCAGGAGCAACATAGTCCAATGGTGGATTAAACCAAACCTGTAGCCACAGCATCACACATGAGAAGGAAGAGATTCTTTTCAAGTCTACAGTAACACAGGTGGGAACAATCCACAGCCAATGATTTCCTCACGGCCTTGATTTCAAGGCAACACCAGCTGCCAGATTCTTTGCTGAGACTTTTCAGCACACTACGGCAGCAAAAACCTAATCTTTCAAAAAGAAAGTGAACTTTTTTTCATAGCATCTGCACACAGAAATAAATTGCTCAGAGAACAGACTGGTGAACATTACTGATTGAAAACAAGTAGCATGAAAAAGCAGAAGCCATATAGTTCAGTTTAGGCTGTTGCAAAGTTGCTAAATAATATGGGATTTTTATTCTTCCAACTGCTTGTGTCCTTTACATAGTTTGAAAACAGATATGTATTTCTTAGAGAAAAAGCACTCTGGTTTTGATTTGAAGCATTTTTCACAAAAGCTAGGAAGCCTGACCTTAAAATGACTATAGAAAAAGAAAAATTTTGGCTGAATATTTCAAGATAATCTGCATTTAAAACCTAAAACTGTAACAACTAATGTTCAGCAAAGTCTTGCAAAAGGCTACAGGTGTGTTAACACCATTACACTTCAGCTGGGAAAACAGCTAATACAAAGTGGTCAGGATCTTCACCTCTAGAGAATGCAAATGTGCCAGTAACAGAAAGGCTACAGCTTCCAAAAATCTAAAACATGAGGCATGATGCTCAATACTTCTGTATATGTATGTACATGTATGTACATACTTATGTATGTACAACTTTTCTCTGCTTTTTTGGTTCTTATCCTTAAGTGGTATATCAATGCTAACCTTGGCAGATCCTTAAACAATATGTGTAAATAATTTACTGCAGAGTTATACAAAGGGATTAGTGTTCAGGAAACGAGGAACAAGAAACAGTGATAGAGAGAAGTCTGCGGGATACTTAATAGCCTTGAAGAGGACAGCTGTTCACAAGAGAGCACAATCCATGCACTGTTAAAACAAAAGCCTTAATGTCTGGCATACCTGAAATGTCGTTGGAATTCCTCCAACATTGTAGTGAACTACTAGATTCACTTTGTTGTCCTTCTCCACAATTTCAAAGCTCCCTTCTTTCCATTTTGTAATCCCAGTCTGCATGCTGCGCATCCGGACAGGTCCGTGCACCTTTAACAGAGCCATGCTTTCTCACAGAAAAGAGCTAACACGAGTAAGTGTGCTCCACCTTAACAACCTGTTAAAAAGGAGAAATGTATAACTTGGCAGGCCAAATGATGGCTAAAGGAAGACGGAAGCATGGCTTGAACTTTCCGTAGAGGTTTGGTAGAACAGTTTCACTGTTTTTAAACACAATGAAGAAGAGTTGGAGAGAAGTGAAGGAAACTTAAGATTAATAGAACCTCTCCCAGTATGAGCAGCAGTGCACCAACTCCTTACTGCTGAAAGGTGAGCAGACAATTCCAGACGCAGAACTCCTCAAAACCCCTTCAATTCAAAGGATTTAAGGAAAGGAGGGGGGAAAGTGCCGGAGAAAAGCCGGTATGAAATAGGAACCAAAGTTTTGGAGGAAGCCTAAGAAAGAAAACGAACTCGTCTCTGACGGCGAGGGACCCGCGGTCACCCGGCAGGGCCCGGCCGGGGTTCTCTGGCTTTCCCCGCTGCTCTCCGCCCGGGAAAGCCACGGGCCCCAGGGTGAGACACAGCCCCACGGGTTCCGGAAAGCGCGGCGAAGCGTGTTCCCGGTAAAAAACAGCAGAAATGAATGGAGCGGCCCCTGCGCGCAGCCCGGGAGGCGCTGCCGGGGAGGTTCCCACAGGCATCCCGCGCTCAGGCGCCGCCGCCGCTCCCGGCCCGGCCTGGCGACGGTCCCGCTTTTCCTGGGCCTGGCCCCGCTCCCTTCCCGCCGCCCGCCCATACAGGCACAGCACGGGGAGCGCCGCTCGCNCCCCGCGCGGCGGGTGAGAGGTCGCGGCGGCGCTGAGCCCATGGCGGTGGCGGCGGCTTGAGGCGGCTCCGGCTCCGCTCCCACTCTCCGACCATGCACAGCCTGGCTACGGCCGCGGTGAGTGCGCGGCTCCGCGCCCCGCCCGGCAGCGACGGGGCAGCGCTGGGGATGGGGCCCCGTTGCGCGGGCCGCGCGGGGAGCGGGAGCGCGGCCTCTCGTGGCTGCGGGGCGGACTTGAGGCCGCGGGGTGGCGGAGCTCCGGTGAGCTCCGTCCCATCGGCATCACCGGCAGCCGCCTAATTCCGGCTGCTGCCCCGGCGCTGCTCCGGGCCGGCTGTGCGGGCTCTGCTGTGGCGTGGCTCGTCCAGGGCCCGGAGGGTTTCCCTGATGGGTGGTTCGGCTCTGCCTCTTGTGCATCACGTAGGGCTTTCCTTCCTTCCCTCCATCCTGCCTGCCGTGCTCCCTCCGTGTGCCTGGATGCCTCCTGTCGCTAATCAGTGTATTGAGGTCCCCTAAAGAATCACGAGCAAAGGTATCGGCAAAAGCAGATTTAATACAAAAGCAGAAGCGTGACAAAGTTCGTTGATAGGGTTTGCTCTACTAGTAAAGAAGCACACAGAGAAAAAGCAAACGAAAGTCTAAAAAATTATTTTACAACCAAAATAAACCTAAAAATTATCCACAGAGTGTGTGGAGGGAGAGGAGCAGGGAAGAAAGGGACAAGGATAAGGGATAGGATAAGAAGGGATAAGGAAGACCCTCCCGATGAGGCACAAGGTTCAGAGTAGATCTTCTTCAACTGACCTTAAAACACTCACTTGCACGCTCCTGCGTGCCCAGCCACCTCCTCTGCCCTCTGGGGAGCTGTTTTACTGCTGGCCTTGACCACAGAGAGAATGAGTAGATAGCGCAAAGCCCCTCAGGGCTGCAGATGCTGCCTGTTCCTATTTCCCTTTCCCCCCACTGCAGTGCCGTCCATAATTGGTGCTTGTCCTCACCCCCCTCAGGAAGCTGCCGAGGTTGGATAATGGTGCTTGATGTTCAGGCTGGCAGGAGTGGCATGGTACCTTGGCCTGGCTGGCTTCAAAAATGGAAGCTGAGTTTGAGGCTGTGGTTATTGCTTTGTATCTCCTGCATGACTGGGTTTGTGTTTTGGTTTTCACTTCTCCAAATGCACATTCATGGCATGTGTAAGACTTCTTGGAGCTGACTGAGTTGTGTGTACTGAATGTGGGAGGTGTATTGCAAAACCAGCAGTTAGAGCTGTTTCAAATGAACTTAGATCAAGAGTCTGCTTGGACTAACAAGCTATTGAGTGAGTGAAGTTCTGATGAACAGGAGTTAGAGAACTTTTTAAGTTTTCCCTCTTTGTTTAAATGAGTGGAACTTTAACTGGTTCTTGGAGTGCTGTCAAATACTTCTGAAGTAATGTTCTCCAGAGCATGGAAGGGTGTGCAAGATCAGGTAAACTCTCTTAATCAGCATTTACATTTTTATAGCACTGTAATTCCTAAGTGTTTGTTGAAATGCATGAAGGACAGCCATTATATGCATCTCCAATTAATCTTCTGTCTGTGATCTAGTTACCTCTCCGTTTTTAAGACAATTGTAACCAGAAAAAAAAAAATTCAGAACAGAGATCAACTTTATTTTAGGACTCACTTGAATGTATATATTTAATTTATACATAGTTTATGCTGGCTGGTAGTTCTGTATTGAAATGTTTCCCACCCCATTTAGTGAGCTTAGACTGGAGGTGACAGGGAAGGGTGTCTGGCTCTGAAGATGTGCTTGGGACCTGTGGTAAATCAAGTCACCTCTTAGTAAGGTCATGAATTGGCTCAGGAATCCCTTTGGGTGTTGTGAACACGTTTGTGATAAAGCTGTGGTGAGCCAGAGCACTGGTCTTCACACAGTGTTGCTGATGTGTGCAGAGATGACACTTAGGTTTCAGGCCTGAAGACATCATAGAGTGCTTGAGAACAGACTGAAACCAGTAAATGTAGCTGTAATTAGCTGTAAGGCATTGAAAGCCCTGCTTGAATCAGCTAATTCACTGCTGTGGAAGTTCATTTTTGGTGGTTTTGAGCAGATGGGCTATCAAACTAGTTTAAAAAGCACATGTTATCTAGTTAGTCAATGTTCAGCTTTGGCTGACCGGAACTTTTACCAGTGTGCCTTGCAGCAACTGGTAGCAATAAGTAGGAAGAGAACCCATTTGTCTAAATCAGTTTGTTATGTGATTGTTGGAGATGTCTTTTCTCCAGGAAGGAGAAAAGGTGTTACAGGATCTTTTGTGATTTACTACTGTTGGTAAGTTTTGTTTTCCCTGTGTGCAAAAGAAAGTCTGCAGGATTTGTGTGGCCCTCAGAGTTGCCCAGAATTTTGGGTTTTAGAGGGAGAAGAAGAAACAATAATAAAATAGGGAATTAGGAAAAAGATATGTCTTTCCATTTAAACTAAAACAAAAGGAGCAACTGTAGAGCCTATGAAAAGCAGTTTGTTCTGGATAAGGCAGATATTGGACATCATAAACTTAATTGTGTGGAAAATCTACTTAGTGTTCTCTAGGGATCACAAGCACATGATTGTGCTTTTAAGGGGTCGATGTATTTAAGCTTACAGGAACTGAAACTTCCAGTGAGTCTAGAAAAACAGATGGAAGTTTTAGATAACACAATTATGACAACATTATTGCTACACTGCTTGTCAATCCACCATCCCAAATAAAAACAAATGACATCTGTTAATTCTCCCTCTCTTTTTGAGCTTCATTATAGAAGTTAGCATTGCAATTGCACTCACAGTTGTAGGGGCACAAGAAACTTGGCAGGATTATAATTTAGTGTGAGATTTTGGGAAAAAAATTACAAGTTGAGTAGGTAAGTGTCCTGGTTCTGGCCAGAACAGGGTAATTTTTGCAGTAGACAGGAGGGAGCATAACTAGGACCCAGAGATTATTCTATATCACCTAACATAATTTTCCAGGGAGGGAGGAGGGGCTTGCTTTGGGTTTGGGGTAGTGTGGCAGAGGGAACAGTCAGGTATTGTCAGGGGGGTTCCATGGAGTGAACAATAACTTTTCTCTTCTTGTACCATCTGTTGCTAATATTGTTGTTTTACTGTTAGTTTTCTTATCTCATTGCTGCTTCCAGCAAATTGTTCCTATCTCAGCCTGAGATCTTTACCTTTTGTGCCTCCAATTCCCCTTTCCATCCAGGAGCAGGGGTACTGGGAAGGGGAGGAGGGAGGGAGTGATTGTGACAAGTGGTTTGGAGTGGTTTGAGTGAGAACATTAAATTGGTGAATACCATCCCTAAACCATGACAGTGAGAAAAAGGAGGATAGAAGGAAATATGAACAGTTACAAAAGTATTTGAGCCCTAGAGTACAGGGAATGATAACACTACATTGGCTTATATATGAACATTTTAGTTAAATAATACAATGAAAGTGGCTGGAGGAGAGAGAAATCCCACAGCTGAGGAATAATCTCTTTGAGCTTGACTATGGGTCTAAAATGGGGACAAACAGGGGAGGGAAACTTTTGCAGAAATAGAGAAAGAAAGCTGTTGGTGTCTGCCAGGTTTAGAAGTTTCTCTCCATCCCCCCTGCATCCCTTCTGGGACTGCCTCTGCCATGTGGCTTCTGGTTTCGTTGCAGCCACTTTCAGTTCCTGAGCTCCCCTGTATTCTCTTGTGTGTCTCGGTGCTGAGCTGCTTGGTGGCAACATTGCTGTCAGTGTGGTACGGGCTCTGCTTGCATCTGTCGTGGGGAGCACATGAAGAGTTTCAGTCTAAAAGAGTTTCTTTTGTAAAAAAGAAAGAAGGAAATACAGTCCCGTTCCCAGCCGGGATCACTGTGCACAGTGGCACACAGAGCTGGTTGAGTGCTGGTTCGGCTGGCTCAGGAGCAGCAAGCACCAACAGGGCTGTGCTTGGCTTCAATAGCAACCATTGTGGCAGTGTTTGAAAAGGTTCTGACCTGGCTTCTGGAAGTGTTCACACAGGAGGTTTTAGTGATGGTGTTTGTCTTCCTCAAAATTTTGTGTCTGAATCACTAAACTATCTCCTTAGGAAGCCTGCAGACCATTTGTTGGCACTGAGTGCCACTTGTGCCAGCAGAGGCAGGAGACAAAGTATCCCTGAAAGACTTGTGCCTTGCCTTCCCCACAGAAATTATTACACTGTCCCTCTTTTTCCTCTTCCTTATTTTTTTGTATTGAAAACTTGTTGATTTTGATACTGGTCTTTCCCTGGTGTTTCAAGAGAGACAAAAGCAAAATCCCAGATTTCTCATGAGTAGTAGAAAATGTGTCTTGGTTAGGAATACAGATCCACCCTTCTGGGTTTATTTTGAACAGGAATCAAATCATCCTGAGATCTTGCACAAAGTCATTCTTGAAAAATTCCCTTTTAACTCCATGGATGTGAACAAGGTACCTGGTATGAATACGAGCCATTGGTAACAGCAGCTGTTACTGTCTGTGGCCGGTGTCCTGCTGATGGTGAAGTAGTGAAAATTTTTCTAGTATTTGTATGAATATTTTTCTTATGTACATTGAGTGAATCTCATTGGCAGTTTCCAGTGTCGTGGTTGTTTTTGGAGAGAAAATGGTTACATATGCCTTACTCTGAATCTGTGGAATCTTGCACTTGAAGCATGAAATGAATGCATGCTAAATGCAGGGGGAGTAAATGATAGCTGGCTGAAGTGTGTGTTGCTCCCCAGGAGCTCTGCTGGCACAGACAGGCAGCAGCTTGGCTCTCACTGCTAAATGAAGTTACAAAGGTACTACTTGACAAGGGGATTACAAGAGACTGTCTTAACAAGTCGGGCCAGAAAATAAAGCCTTTGCATTTCAAATAGGTGAAATACTAAGACCAATCTAAGGAAGGGATGGATCCATATCCAGAGCATCCTAAAGGAGCTTTAGGTCCCACCCTCTCAGTCGGTAGTTTATTTTTCTGGCAGATTGTGGGAACAGTTTGGGTGAGAACTGGATCAAATGTTTGGACTGAAGCTTTCCTGTCTCCCTCCCAGCCTGTGCCAACAGCACTGGCTCAGGTTGACCGTGAAAAGATTTACCAATGGATCAATGAGCTGTCCAGCCCCGAGACACGGGAGAATGCACTGCTGGAGCTGAGCAAGAAGCGCGAGTCTGTGCCTGACCTCGCCCCGATGCTGTGGCACTCGTTTGGCACGATCGCAGCGCTCCTTCAGGTGGGTCAGGCTGGCTGCGTCTTTATTCCGTGGTGCAGCATCAGCATGTTGCAGAGCTTGTGCATCCTTGAGGGGGATCTGGGAAGGAACTGGTGGGATCCTTTATTGCCATTGCTTGGGAGTGTGAGCTTTGTTGGATCATGTGGTGAGTGGGGCAGATTATGGTTTGAGTGCATTGCTGTAACTCCTTGTCAAATTGACTCTGACCGAGCTCTGCCCTTGCCTGGGCAGCATGGTGGCTGCCATGTAACTTGAAAGTGATGCTTGGTGAAAGCAGACTGTTATCTGCTGTCACTGCACTTCCTTGCCAGGCAATTGCTTTGGTGTAGGTATCTGATATTTTTCTTCTTTAACTTTCCACTCTCTGTTAATTTTTAGGAAATTGTAAATATTTATCCATCAATCAACCCTCCGACTTTGACAGCCCATCAGTCCAACAGAGTCTGCAATGCTTTAGCTCTACTACAGTGTGTTGCATCACACCCTGAAACAAGGTGAGTGTTTACAAGTTGTGCGAGTCTTCTGAGGTGTTGACTTTGACACCTCAGCCTGTGTGTTTGAATTTAGAAGCACTTTAGCTGCTTTCTCTTTGTTTACTTAAGAGAAGTGAAACAGACAACAGAGCTAATAGATAGGCAGCTGCCTGCTGCTTTTACTTGTTTGCATGGATTATCAGGATGACAGCTTTATGGTCCTGAATGCGTTACATTCCATGGATCATTCTGAGGTCTTGCAAATTCCCAAAACATTGGGTTGTGGCAGCTTCTGGGAGGTCAGCCAGAGCTAAGGGTACCTTTGTGTTGAGTGCTGTGTGCAAGGATCCTTGTTTTAATGAACTTACAATTACTTAGACAAGCAGCTTGGTTAGAGCATGATGTTAATAATGCCAAGATTGTGGGCTCTATCCCCATATGGGCCATTCACTTAAGAGCTGGACTCCATGATCCTTGTGGGTTTCTTCCAGGTCAGAATATTCTGTGAAATAAAAAAAGAACTCCTTCAATTTCAGCTTACAGTTATTTAGACCAGCTGTTGAAAGGGTGGAATGAACAGGACTGTCCTTCCCAGGAAAGTGTGAGGCAAGGGAGCAATAGCAGAGCCATTTTTGGAGTCCTCAGCCAGTGTCTGACTTCATGTTTTTTCAATCTGTGCCCAGCCCATGTCAGTAGGGAAAAATATGATATTGGTTCAGCCAAAATCAGTAGCTAAAACTCAGAAGAAAACTGCCCAGAGGTCCATAATCTCATGCTTCTGTTACTGCTGAGCAGCAGCATAGCTGAAGTTGTTTCTGAGCTGCTGCAAAGCAGTGTTAAACAGCATCCCTCCATGAGATGATATCCAAAGAAATAGGGTAGTTTTACATGAGTCACCTTTACATTTAAAGTCTGAAAACTGAAAATGGAAGAAGTATTTTGGATGATTGAGCAAGAGAGCTTCCCTCTGTTAGCAGAGCAGTCTTTTGGCATTCTATCTGCAGTCTCTATATTTCACTACTGCCAGAAGGCAGTGTGAGGACTCTTGGGGAATGGTGTTTTAGCACATTTAAACTGGTGATGCCTAAAGCTCAGCCAGCCTGTATTTCTGACCGAGGCTTTGCACAGGCATTGTGGCTGACTGTCCTTGCCACTGGGAAACTGCAGGGTGAAATGCAGCAGTGAATGTACGAAACAGAGGGTCTGGGTGGCAGGAGGAGGTAATAAAAATAACAGAGTGTGCTCAGTTTCTGGTCAGCTGAAGCAGGAATGCAGGTAACTGGCAGATCAGGTGTTAGGTTTTGTGCTGTGCCCCAGTGCAGGATTTGCTCTGTGCCTTTCCATCAGAAAATTAACTGTTAACCCACTGTTGAGGAGCGATAGCAATGGGGTCCATCAGGATTAGTCTGAGGCTCTGTGTGGTAATGCTGGATTGTGTGCTCGCTTTTTTTTCCTTGTTGTTCACATTGTGTGTTCTCTCTTTCCTACAGGTCAGCCTTTCTGGCAGCTCATATTCCTCTCTTCCTGTACCCCTTCCTGCACACAGTCAGCAAGACCCGTCCATTCGAGTACCTGCGGCTCACGAGCCTCGGAGTCATTGGTAAGCAGCCAGGCTAATGCTGGAGCACTGATCTCTTACTGAGTTTTAGCAGTTCCTGCTGTGGGCGTAGAGACTTGCATGGCGAAAGTCAGAGGTCTCTTGTTACTGGGATTTTCCAAGTCCTATAGTGGTAAGAGGAGGAGCTGCTCCTTTTCCACTGTGGAGGCAAGCTTCTCTTCCTTTTCACTTATAAAAAACCCACTGAAGTCTAAATGCATTGCCAAAAATATGTTTCTTTGAGTACAATTACCTGCAGACTTGTACCTTCACTCTCAGCCCTCCCAGCTAGACACTGGGATGGGTGGGTGCAGGCTGGGCTTTCTTTGGGTTTCTGTCATTGATTGACTTGGGTGTATTTTCCCTGTCTTCCCCTTATCCTGTTTGTTTTCTTTTTTCCTTCTTCTTTCTGCCCAAATAATTTTTCTGTCAATTCATAAAGAGTCTTAAAATGTCTTAAAATGCATTTCTTCCTCCCAGAGGTTGCTGTGGGTGCTGTGACCCTCTTGTGTTTGTGTTCCTACTGAGGGATAGTCAAGAGTGCATCCCCTTTTTGAAAAATAAACAAACCCCAAACCCAGCTTGATTACTTTCACCCTGCCAAAATGATTTCTTCCCTAGCCATATGCTGCAGTATGTTTAGGATGACAGTTGCTCTGCCTGCCATTCAAACTGAATGGTTTCCAGGGTGGGCAGAGCACAGGCCCTGTTTGAAAGGTGAGATTTTTTGAAACAGTTTATCATTTACTGATTTTGGGTTTTGTTTTTATTTCAAGGGGCCTTGGTGAAAACTGATGAGCAAGAAGTGATAAATTTCTTATTGACAACAGAAATTATCCCCCTGTGCTTACGCATTATGGAGTCTGGCAGTGAGCTCTCCAAAACGGTACTTTTTTGTTGTTGTTTCAATAAAGACAATAAAGTTGTTCATCTCTGACTGATCAGGCAGCCAGTGCCCTGCAGAGTTGGCTGCAGTGCTGTTGCAAATGCTGGGAAATGTCTGGGTGGAGTTTTTCCCTCCTTTAACACCAAGCAGACCAAGACCCAAAGCTGCCTGAGTGGCCTGGCAGTAGTTACCATCTTACACAACCTGCATCCAGTCATCCTGTACACTGTGCTTTGTGTCCACTTCTTTTCTTTAGCCACAGGTGCCAGGCACTGTGTACTGTCCTGCATTTTCTTTTGGCTTTTAACTATCACTGAGTAAAGCATTTACTGCCTGCTGGAAGGCTTTTCAACTCTGGGGCTGACTTGAAAAGAGCACCACACAAAGGGTGTCTGTCCCTTTCCAGGGTAGATAAGTTGTTTATATGCTTTGTTTTCTGCTTTCTCCCCATTCTAGGTTGCTACATTTATTCTACAGAAAATCCTCCTGGATGACACAGGGCTGGCATATATCTGTCAGACTTATGAGCGGTTTTCCCATGTTGCCATGATACTGGTAAGATTATTTGTTTTTAAAGCATTTATATCTAAAAAACAAAGAATTCTGCTGTAGCAGCCAGCTTTTTCAGCAACTACTTTACTGCTATCTGGCTGGAGCACAGGATGAGGGAGGCAAATCATTCCTGGGCTAATTGCTTGTGGCACTGTAGCTCTGCTTCCACATTTCCTTTGTATACTTCTGGTTTACATGTCAAGAGAACACATATTAGCTGTGATATACTTAAGTCCCCAAGACAAAATAGGTAAACCTTTCCAGAGAAGAAGATTTTCCAGAGTTGTGGATGCTTCCAATTGTTGGTGAGATGTGAATTGATTTAATTTTATATAATGATCACACAGTTCAGATCATGGATCTATGTCTCATCCCTGTCTCTCACAACATGTTTAAAGAGCAGGGCAAGTATATGTGATACTTGACCTCTTAAGAGTCTCACAGCTGCCAGCTACTTTCAGCTTTGGATTTCTTGGGCCCCTTGTGGGGTTTCTGTGTAGTAACCGCCAGTGTTTGTCCCATCTACCCCTTGAACCCATGGAAACCTTTTGTACCCACAGGGTCTTTGATCAAGGAGTTTCACAGGTTTCCTGTTTGCTACCTGGAATGCCACCCTTATTTTTTTTCCTTTCTGAATCTGGCTCCTACTAGCTGCTGCATATGCTCTAATTTTTGTGTTGAAATACAGAGAGCAAACTAGTTCTGTCCATTCTGTAATCCCTGTAAAGGACAAGTTTGGGTACTCAAAATTTGTTTGTACCAGGAGTAATAGCCCCAGCTTGAGCTTGCCAAGGGCAATACAAACCTACCCTGGAATAGTTATTGCCATGCTTTTGTGTGCATTTGTTTGCTTTTTAAAGGGTGGTCTCTGGAGAATAAAATGCAGCAGTAGGTTAAGCACTTAGCAATGCTGGTTCTCTGACTCAATGTTAATATTTCATTAGGGATATTTACTTGTCTGTTTTTGCAAATGTAAAGAAAACATTGCTTCCTGTTCACCCACAAACAGCAAAATAGGAATAATTTTGAGCTGATGTCCCTAATATCCAGTATGATGTGATTTTTGCGTTCAAGATCAGCTTTGATGCAAGTACATCTCACTCAGGGGCAAGGGGAAGGATGCAATTAGAAACTCAGAGGTAGGGGAGGGAAGGAGACCATGCCATTCCCAGACATAAATTCTTCTTTGAACACAGAAGGATGTGAGTGTGTAAAGCTGTGTTAGCATGTGTAGTCCCACCACTGGGTGAAGCACTGGCAGGATCAATATTCCATAGTGAAAGAGAGGAAGATGAAAATGTTCACAGACTTTTTCATTGTCTGTTTCAAAAATCAGGATAGTGTACTCCTGTCTAACGAGGGTGATGATTTACTTCCACGTCTGCTGATAACTGAGTAAGATGTCATACTCTTTTAAAAGAGCAAGTGAGTATTTTCTATCCAGGAGCTCTCTCAGGAGCTTGTGGCTATTTATTTTGAAGAAATAGTGGTATCCTGGGGAATTGCTAAGAACAGGAAGCTTGCAAAAGGGCAGATGAGGGGAACCTGCTAATTGCTAACTACCAGGATATCCAAATACAGGTGAATTTGGCTAACGGGGAAAATGGTTAGTGCTAGCCAATATAGTTTATAGGAAAAACACAACTTGTTGGGCAGATGTGATTGACTTCTAAATACAAGCCAGCAGGTGTGTGAAGGCAGCCACACTGTTTGCTCAGCTGGGCACGTTCAAAGGTGCAGCCATGTGCAAAGTCTTTCTTAGTGTGAGAAACGGAGACCGGGCCAGGAAAATCTGTATGTGCCTTGCTTCCCTGGAACAGCTTCATGAGGGATATAGCAAAAGGAAAAAATACACTGCTTGGATGCATGCTAAGACTAGATAAGGATCTTGCTACATGTGGTGTGGGTGAGCCCAGTCCTATGGCCTACCTTTTCAAGGTATAGCTATTGTCTTAAAAGGATGTTGAAGTGATGGGAATGCATATGAGAACAGGGGGCGTTGCAGAGCTTGGGAACAGACCTCGTGGTGTCACTCAGCCTGAGCTTATCCACGTGTTTGGAATGTGTCTGTCTTCCATAACAAGGAAACCCCAGGTTCTCTTTAATCTCACAAAGAGTTGCTAAGCAGTCCTAGGAAGGTAAAAACCAAACTGAAATGAGATGAGCTTTCCCCGAGCTGCTGGGAGAATCCTTTCCAAGTCATGGCAAGCTGCTCTTCTCAAAGGCTTCTTGGCAAGCAGCACCAGGCTCTGTGCAGGGCTACCTAGATAAAAGGTAATGGGCTGTGCTGCGTGGGAAGCCAGAGTGAGTGATGTAAGGATCTTTCCCAGTCTCTGTTGATTGCAAAGCTGTTCTTTGAAAGACTTTAACTGGTGGCACTGGCCTCTGTCAAACAGGGTAAAATGGTCCTGCAGCTCTCCAAGGAGCCATCGGCACGGCTGCTGAAACATGTCGTCCGCTGCTACCTTCGCCTTTCTGATAACCCCAGGTAAACATTTTAGGACTTTGGGCAGGGGCTTCTCCTGTGCCCTTGGAAGCACAGTTCTTCATTTCTTCTCCACAGTGCCCACCTGGGGGGAATTGAGGTTCCTGGTCTGTCGGCCTTAGCTCGGTGTGGAAGATGGGTGGGGGTGGGGTTTTTGCTTTGATTTTTTATTGCTAGTCACAAGAGCTTTTATGGTACATGGGAGAAACAGTGACTGCTGGGGGCTTGTGTAAATTCCAGCTGTGCAGGTTACTATTGCCTGAGCTCAAATGTAGTTTCAACAAGATACAAAGGAGGGCCTGAGGTGGAAGGTACACTATACTCTCTCTCTTCTGCATCAAACAGGCTGTTAACAGTAGATGAAATTCAGCTGAGAGAATACAAACTGATCTCCTGCTGACCAGTAGCTCTGCCTAAAGCTGCTGGATGTGTTTGTTGCCTCAACCTCTCTTGGCATCGCATCACTTTGCTGCTGGGTGTCGGGGTGCAGGGGCTGCTTGGTGGTGTTTAGTGTGAGGGGTGGGAGCTATGCTGGCTGGCTGAGTGCCACCTGCTGCGGTGCTGCTGCTCAGTGCTTTCTTGGCTGACTCCACCAGGGAGACCTCCAGGCAAAGGAACGCTGTGTCCCCAGTGGGGTTTGCTCCCGTCTTGCCCCTGTGAGTTTATTTGTTGGGCCCCGTTACTTGTCTCTTGATGTAGGGCACGTGAAGCTCTCAGGCAGTGCCTTCCTGACCAGCTGAAGGACACCACCTTCGCCCAGGTCCTGAAGGATGACACCACCACAAAACGCTGGCTGGCTCAGCTCGTCAAGAACCTGCAAGAGGGTCAAGTCACTGACCCACGGGGCATCCCTCTTCCTCCGCAATGACTGCTGGGGGAGGTGGGACACTGGGGAAGAAACAGCTCAGGTTTACAAAGAACCAGGAACAGGTGACCTCTTCTGCAACAAACTGGGCACGCCAGCTGGCTGCCGGCCTGTCGGACCATCCCACCCAGCCAAAGGGCTGCTCTGTAGCAGTGCAGCAAGCCTCCGGGGATCCCAACACCAGCAAATGCTGATACTACAGCTTCAAAAGAAATCAATAAAAACAATCTGTATAGATCCCAGTCTCTCCGGGAGGCTTGGGTGGCATCTCTTCCCCCACCTCCAGTCAGGGGGTAGTGCAGATGTCCGCTCTTCCAGAAAGCTCAGCCTCCGCCCAAGTGGTGCACAACATCAGGTGTGCACGCCATGTCCCTCCAGTTCCTTGTCACTTCTTGTTTACATGTCTCTTTAGATGAGTGAACTGAATAAAAGCCGATCCAGTTGTTTTATCCCCTCCTGATACTGCTACTCAGCTGCAGGTAGTCCAGGGACAGCTTTTTTCCCTGCCAGCACATCCTTGCTCCTGGCTCTGCATCTGGCTGGCACAGTGAACTCTCTTCTTTTCCTTTGGTGTGGAGGAAGTGGCTGGAGCCAGGCCACTGCAGTGCTAGCCCCAAGAGGAGGGGTGAATTACTTGCAATGAACCCATGCGTCATAAGCTTGCTTCCCAGGGCTCTGGGGAAGGAGACAGCAGGATTGTGGCTCTTGTGCTGTAAATAGTGCACTCCCGCAGCCGACCAGCAGCCGGAGGCTGATGTGTGCTGGCCTCTCATCTAGACCTGGGAAGGCTGCCGGCTGGCTTATCCCATGGAGCTCAGTGTGAGGCCACCTGCCTTGAGGTGGTGGGCAGGCCACCGACTGATCCCCCGCTGCCTGCAGGCTCCAGGTATGCTGCCTTCTGCACCCACTGCTGTCTGCCAGGTGCCCCTCAGTCCTGTTCCCTCTCCTCCCCCTTCCTCCCGTTCCTCTCTGCCAGTCGGGTGCATCCATTTCAGCTTTGAAACCTGCCTTGGCATCTGCCATGGCCCCACTGCAATTAAACTGGACCGGCAGCCACTTACCTGCCTCCCCTGTGCCGAGGGGCTAATGCAGCTGCAGTGGGCTCTTGGAAGCTGTGGAGGAGCTCCCAGGCTCTGCGGCAGCAGAGCCTGTTCTTGGCTGCAGGCAGGTCTGGGCAGCTACTTAATTTCTCCCCCCTCTTCGAGTAGCCCATTTTGCTGATCATCTGCAGTGTCGTGCCAACAGTGTCTTAAATCCCACCATTTCCCTTCCCTCCTCCCCTCAGCCTTGCATAACAAGGGCAGAGCACAGCCTCTTCCTTGCCCTCGGGTTCCTGTTTTATACCCATTGCCTTTTCCCTCCTTTTCACCCTGACCTTGCCAGGGTGTGAAAATGCTTCTGTTTGGTTGATTGGTTTTTTTAAAAATTCGGATTAATAAATAATAAAACCCCATCCAGCACAGATTGCTCCTGGTCTGGTCCCTCGGGGTGGGGGTGAGGACAAGGGCAAGCGGCGAGGTGGGGGCTTATTGCAGGTGGGAGGAAGGGCAGGATGTGCCATCCTGGCGATGTGAGCTGGG
This sequence comes from Rhipidura dahli, assembly GCA_013399225.1. Lineage (NCBI taxonomy): Eukaryota > Metazoa > Chordata > Aves > Passeriformes > Rhipiduridae > Rhipidura > Rhipidura dahli. Next base: position 98,826 of record VXAC01006717.1, on the reverse strand, counting down.
AAGAGTGGCCTTTCCCCGTGGGAGCTGGCTACGTCCCTGTGGCGCCGCATCTCTTCTGGGGCAGGTAGTGTGGAGGGGATGCTGCTCGGTTTTGCTTTGCAGGCAGGCAGCGAGCCTGCCAGGGTGAGAGGACTCGCTGTCTCCCCGCAGCGTTTTTGCAAGCGCTGCCGCGCTCCCCCGGCATCCAGATCTGTTAGAGCATCGCCCACCCCAAAGTTTAGTCCCTGTCCCGCACCCGTTGCCCCCAACTCGACCCGCCCCAAGGTTGCCTCAGCTTGGATCCCCAGGGGAGTTTTGCCCCAGGATGCTCAACCTGCGCCTTGTTTTTTGGGTCCCGCATCGCTCCCAGCCGAAGGGTTCCGTGAGCGCCCGTGGACCACCGCGTCCGGGAAAGGGACACCGTGAGGACACGCTGTGGATGAGGAAATTGGGCTGTGCTGGGTGCAAGCGGGTCCGGGGGCCTACAAGCTCAACCGGAGGATGGGAATGGGGGCTCGACCCCAAACGAGGGGAGCCGCAGGGTGCTNCAGCCGGGCGTCCTGCGGAGAGGAAGGGGCGGCGGCGGCTACGGGGCTGCGACTTCCAGGCTCTGGGACCCCCAGGCTCCGGGACCCCCGTCTCGGGCTGCGCTGCCCAGAGCGGCTGCCCTGTTGAGGTGGTGCGGGGCAGGAGAAGTGCCGGTGATTTTGACTCCTTTGCCATCGGGTGATTTGTCCCCTGAGCCCCAAATCACTTGGGGTTTGCCGCCCCAAACCGGAGCCCCTTGTCTGTTCCCCGCCTCGCCTCCAAGCCGTTCTGCCCCCGTCAGCTGCCGACTGAGAAAAGCCCTAGGACACGGGTAGTTTGTGAGCACAGCGGAGCAGCAAGGTGTGGGGTGTCTGAAGCGGGGTGCGGGATCATCCCTCCCTGCTCTGGCACGGTCACTCGTAAGGTGGCATTTTATTCTGCCGGGGGACTCCGCACTGGAACGGCTGGGGACCGCTCACACTCGCTAGCCCTCCAGCTCTGCTGGGGCCTGTCACCACCAGGAGAGACGATGCGATGGCTCAGAGTGTGCTGGGGTAGCTGGGGCTGTTCCTGGCAGCAGGCAGCTGCTCTGCGAGAAACTCTCGGGTTGGGTTTCTCTACACCCTGGCTCTCATCCCGCTTGGCTCAACAATGTAACTCAGACTGGGGCAAAGGGGCCTGCATGGGGCCAGGCTGCAGCGGGCTCCTGGCATCCCTCACACAAGAGAAGATAGCAGAACAGATGTGTACTTGCATCCATGTGCCCTTCCTTGTGCTTCCTTGGGCTGGAAGGGATTGCTGCTTTGACGGGGAAGGCACTGCTCCGTGGTTGGGATCGGGCATGCTTGGGCCGTACCGGGAGCCTGAAAGGGACTGGGGGTGAAGTTTAGCTCCAAACTCTCAGTGTGGTTATGGGCCCGAGGGCTGCAAGCTGCTCCCTTTCACACTGCCATCTCATACACAGGCATGGCAGGGTGCCATGAGGACAGAACTGTTGGTGGTACTGAGCCCATCTCTGTCCCAGCCCAGCATGTCTCCCTGCTTCTCCAGCTCTTGTGCCTCTTCCTCCACCCTAGCTTCCCTAAGACATGCCCATCTCCCTGATCTGCTGTGGCACAGGAGAGCTCCTGGAGCTACGGCCCTGTGAAGTGGCTGTGCCAGGCTGGGTGCTTCTGGAAAGCAGGAGGGTGCAGGTGGATGGGTGACTGGGGTTGTCCCCCCTGGTTCCCTGAGGGCCATGGGGTGCAGGGGCTGAGAGTGCACTGTGGGGAGTGGATGTGGAGCGCTCCTGGAGCTGTGCTAGCCAGCGTCAGGGCAGCGACTCTGCAGGGCACAAGAGGAGCTCCGGGCTACTCCCCGCTTTTGGGTGTGGGCACTCTGAGTCCTGGGCCAGTGGGTCAGCGCCCCGTGGGTTGGATGTGGGGGGATACAGGCACTACAGCAAGACCTTGCCATTTGAGCCTTGCAAGAAGGACGGGTTTTGGGAAGGCACAGCCCCAGCACTGGGCACTACTGGGAAGTATTTAGGATGGCACCTCAGCTACTCCATGTCTCCAGCAACATGTGAGGTCCCCAAGAGTGGACAGGTGGTCCCTATGTGGCCCGGGGACAGCCAAACAGCCACAGCTTGCCCCACGACTAGGGTGTCTGCCAAGAGCAGGGCTACAGCCCTGGCCAGTGTTGTTCTGCCCTGCTGAGCCACACTGAGGAAGGCATGGCTGCTGTCTGGCCTGAGAGCCCACAAGGGTCTGGCAGTTGGGCTTGGCAGCTGCCTGCATGCTGACAGCACCAGCTATTCCCAGCCCTGCATCACCAGTGCCTGTGCTGAGTCAGGGGCCTAGGGCATGGCTGCCACCCCTGCACCCTGGCACAAAGCCTTTTGCTCCCAGGGACCCTGGGTCGCCTCCTGCACCCAAATCCCAGCCCGCCAGCGGCAGCATCCGCTCCTCGAGGGCCCAGCTCCAGCACCTGGGTGACAGGCGCATCCAGTGATTTGTCAGCGTAATTAAAGTCTCAACAGCCTAATCAAGGTCTCATTGTCCAATAGTATTTATAGTCCCACTCCCTGCAGTGTGCTCCCTGTACAGCTGCGGGTGCAGTCACTGCCTGGGGTGCTGGTATTCCGTGGGAAGATGCTGTGGGAGCTGAGGGTCATTGCTCTGTGTCCCCTTCCTTGCTATCACAGCTGTGCCTCTCCCTTACTTTCAAATTTGCTGGTTGGGGTAATTTCCCAGGTGGTGGAGGCTGGTTTTCGGCACCACCAGAGCAGTTTTTCCTGGTTTCAGGGGCTGCTTCTTACCTGGGAGCAGCAACCTGGGAGCAGCAGGGTTCTGGTGCCCACTGGGCTGTGGGGCATCAGTGCTGGCAAGTTTTTCTGTTTTCCACCAACACCTTTTGAGCTGCAGCTTCCCGGTAACACAGATTAATATTTCATGAGTATGGCAGTGTGAACTCGACACTTAAGGAATGCAATGACCCAGCAGGAGACAGACACAGGTGCGCTCAGATGCAGGCAGGGGCACACACACCTCGCACACACGTGGGTATAGCTGGAGCCCACTCAGCAGGACCTGGGCACAGCATGAGGGTCTGACCTTGCTTCCCCCAGCCACCCTCTCTCTTCCCTCCCCAGCAGCTGCCAGCGTGGAGAAGGCAGAGCTATGGCATCGCTGCTGTGCAACGCCCGTGAGTGCCCCAGCGGAGGATGGGTGCAGGGCAGGGCATTGGGCCATCTGGATTTATGCCAAGGCAAATCTGGCTTCTGGGTTGAGCTCACTTTGCTGCACTCAGAAGCATACCTACCCCACCATGGCCACTGGGATCTGGGCTTGGTAGCACCAAGGGTGGATGGGAAGGGTTGATGGGGAATTACCTTGTGCACCTCTTGTGGTGAAGGGAGTTTGTTTCTGGTTGTCTCTCCTCCCTCACAAATTGACAAGTGACTATGTGGGATCCCAGAGGTGAGAGAAAGGAAAGTCCCAGGGCACAGCACCTGGATATCCCCACCCTCAGTGATGCAGCCCATGCTGCCCCCAGGCATCCAGCTCACAGACACGTTGGAGCAGATGCAGCAGGGGACCCTGATGCGCAAAGTCAAGTCCAAGAGTTGGAAGAAGCAGCGTTACTTCAAGCTGCAGGAAGACTGCATGACCATCTGGTACCAGTCCAAGAGGACAGGCAAAACTGAGTCTGCCTGTGAGTACCAGCTGCTCTGTTGGCCATGAGGCCATCAGTAGGTTTCAGAGTGAACAGGGATGTGACGGTATGGAGATTCTTGGGCCATGCTTGCTAAGGGTGCTGGGGCATTGAAGAAAGGCTCTGCATGTGTGATCTCACCCACACCTCTCCATGAAACATCCTGCCCCCAGCAGGACCCATGGGTCAGAAGGGCTGAGTAGAAATTGCAGCTGATACAAATGGAACCTCTGGAATGCCAGCACAGGAGTAAGCAGACAGAGGGGCAGATGGATGACTGGCTGACTTGATGGGTCATTGATTAATGGATAGATGACTAGCTCAGTGGGTGGATGGATGGATGGATGGACGGACGGATGGATGGATGGAGTGGAAGGATAGGTGACTGGAAGGATAGATGTCTGTGGGCGGTGCCCCTTGCCCTGTGGTCCTTGTCCCCTACAGACAGGCCTCCCCTCCCTCTGCCCCAGTCTCCATCAGCGATGTGGAGACGGTGCGGGAAGGGCACCAGTCAGAGGTGCTGCAGAGCGTGGCCGAGGAGTTTCCCCCTGAGCGCTGCTTCACCATTGTCTTCTACGGCCGTCGTGGCAACCTGGACCTCATTGCTGGCTCGGCGGAGGAGGCACAGTGCTGGGTTCAGGGCCTGCGTCAGCTCATCGAGGTAGCCACCACCATGGACCAAAGGGAGAAGATAGACCAATATCCTTCCTGAGAGCATCACTTTGCCCCCCACACCCATTGCTGATCATCCCCCAGGCCCTGCATCTTCCACCTTGCCCCAGCGTGTGTGTAGCTATTCTGGGTCTCACCATCTGCATCACTGCAGGGCACAGGAAAAGATGCCCTCTGATACTCCCCAGATCCATTTCTCATAGCCAAGGTCCTTCCCCTTAACATTTGCCCTCGTTTCTCGCACATGGATTCGTGACTGGTTCCAGAAAGCTGACAAGAATAAAGATGGGCGGATGAACTTCAAGGAGGTGCAGCGTCTCCTGAAGATGATGAACGTGGACATGAATGAGGATCATGCCCTGCGGCTCTTCCAGGTAAGCACTACACCCGAGAGCCTGGAGGGGCTGGAGAGAGACTGGAAGGGCTGGAACAACCTGTACAACACCTCCTTGCAAAAGGACTTGATCACTTTCTTCCATCCACCCTTCCTTCCATCCATCCATCCATCCATCCATCCATCCATCCATCCATCCATCCATCCATCCACCTAACCAGCCCACCATCTGCCCATTCATCCATTCCCACACTGATCAATCTGGCGTGGGGGTCTCTATTTGGGGTGGAAGAATCCCCCCAAAGCACCTTTGGTGGCCAAGGCACCCTGTTTTACCCCATCTGGGTGCTGAGGGAGCTCCCTTGCAGGATGCCGACAAGTCAGAGTCGGGGACACTGGAAGGGGAGGAATTTGTGCTCTTCTACAAGGCTCTCACGCAGCGTGAGGAGGTGCTGAGCCTCTTCCAGGAATTCTCTGAGGATGGAAAGAAGCTGACACTGCTGGAGCTGGTGGATTTCCTGCGGGAGGAGCAGCTGGAGGATGAGGGCACAGAGGAGCTGGCCATGGAGCTCATTGACAAGTATGAACCATCCGAGACAGGTGAGAGCTGGCTCAGACATCAGCTGTGCTCTGCACAGGGGCAAGGAGGGGTCACAGACTCACAGTTCCATGGCAGGAGCATTTCCAGCCCCATCCTGCTGTGACTGGGTACAAGGAGACTCACCAAGGTGTGGTCTGGGTGTAGTTCCCCTTTATTTGGTCTGTTCCTGGGCCATTTTGGTGTAGAAGGTTGACCAGCCATGGTGTGCAAGCTCCAGCTTTGGGGTCCACTGCCCACCTTTCCCTGTGGCATCTCTTCTGTGCCCCAGACTCTGGCAGCCCATCAGTTTGGGGATTCCAGGAGCCACCAGCAGTCCCTTTTGCCCCCATTCTGCCTCTTCCATGTCCCGGGCTGTTGCTGAGCCTCCCCCTGTGCCTGCAGCCCGGGCTCGCCATGTGCTGAGTGCTGATGGGTTCCTCATGTACCTCTGCTCCCCGGAGGGCTCCATCTTCAACCCCCAGCACCGGGGGCTGTGGCAGGACATGAGCCAGCCACTCTGCCACTACTTCATCTCCTCCTCCCACAACACCTACCTGATAGAGGATCAGATCCGGGGCCAGAGCAGCATCGAGGGCTACATCAGGTAAAGGGACTGCTCCGTTTCAGCTGCCCTACAACACCCTCCCACCCCAGTGTTATGTCCTGAGCAGCTCCATAGGGTAAACCCCAGAAGCTCCTTTGCTCCTCTGTGGTCTAGCACTCCTCTGGCCTTGCCCTGCATGTAGCAGCATCCCCACCCTTGGTGGGTGTCTCCTGGTCCCTTAGGGGTGACACCCACAGGCAGAGGAGGGGAGGGCAGGGAGCTGGTGCCCTGGCTGAGTGCAGGGTTCCAGGGGTGACAACCCACCCCCAGGGCTCTGAAACGGGGCTGCCGGTGCCTGGAGGTGGATTGCTGGGACGGGCCAAATGGGGAGCCCATGGTGTACCACGGCCACACCTTCACCTCCAAGATCCCCTTCCGGGAGGTGGTGAGCACCCTGGGGAAGTACGCCTTCAAGGTAAGGCACCCTTCCCCAGGTGCTGGTGGTCGTGGGTGGTCCTCAGTGGGCAAGGATACACGGTAGTGGTGGGTCCCTGGAGGGGGAGTAGTGCTGAGGCTCACACACCTGGTGATGCAGCTGGACTGGTCACACTGCAGGAGAGGAGGGCTGCTGTGTCACTTCCTGGGGACAGCACTGGGGGGGTCTGACCTACAGCCTGCACTGTGCTGTGCCAGGGGGTGGGGGCTCATGCAGACAAGGTCTGTTGGGGGTGCAGGGGTGAGATGGGATGTGGGGGATACTGGGGGAGTGGAGGGGTATGGAGGTCTTGGGGAAAAACAGACACAAGGGGCTCCATCCTGGCACTGATCATACCTGGATGAAGCCCTTGTGAGAGCTCACCAGCCCTACCAAGGCTGATCTCCAGCTGTGCATGTTGCTCCTCAGACCTCGGACTACCCGGTGATCCTGTCCCTGGAGAACCACTGCAGCATGGAGCAGCAGGAGGTCCTGGCCCAGCAGCTCAAGGACATCCTGGGGGAACAGCTCCTCACCACTACCATTGATGGGCATGTCCCTACCCAGCTCCCATCCCCAGAGGTAGGGACAGAGCACAGCTGTGCAGGGCATCTCTGTCGTGCCTGAGAGTGTGGTAAGGAGGTGGATCTGCTGTTCAGAGAGCAGGTCAACCTGTTCCAGCATTGTCTTGCTCCATTGGAGCATTTGAGGACCCTGGGGGTGGGTATTCTCATGTTCACAGAGGTGTCAAGGTTGTCCCCAGGGTTGTCTCCCCATGCTCTGCAGAATCAGAGCAGGGCAAAACCCTGCTACCCCATCCCCTCCTGAGTGCTGAAGTGAGCTGGTTGTGATGGCCTCCAGCAGTTCAGGATCCCAGGAGACACGGCCGTGGAAGTGCTGAGTAGCCCAAGGTGCTTCTCTATCCCCAACCCCACAGGAGCTGAAGCACAAGATCTTGCTGAAGGGCAAGAAGATTGGGCGGCTGGAGGACACCCTGGATGGGCCAGGGGATGAGGCGCCTGATGTGTCTGATGATGACAATGGGGCAGAGGCAGAGGAGGAGAGGCGGAGGGCAAAGGTAAGTGGCCCGGGCTGGGGACCAGCTGGGACTGCTGAGTCCCTGGACACAGGTATGAGCTGTGGTAACATCCTACTGCATAGAGGAGAGACAGAGACTGCAGAGACATCACCAGGCAGGGAGGACAGCCCTTTCTGCCCCTGGCCATGCCAGCTCTCTCTTTGTTGTGGTGGCAACATATTGGAGGTCCCCTGCTAGCTCTGATCCCGACAGGAAGGCTGCTCATAATAGGGATGCTGCCACCCACCAGCACACCTCTGGCTGCTCTTGTCTGCCCTGGCTCTACAGGCCCTGGCCTGGCTGAGTGCTGGTGGGTGGTGCTCCCATCAGGAGGGACCCAGCATGGCTCTGCCTTGCAGAAAGACAAGGAGAGCCTGGCACAAGCATTGTCCGACTGTGTCATCTACTGCAAGAATGTGCCCTTCCGGGGCTTCCAGGAGGCCCGCAGCCATTCCCGGCCCTCTGAGATCTCCTCCCTCTCTGAAGCCAAGGCCAGGAAGTTCATCCGGGATGAAGGTGAGATTAAGGGGGCAGTGGCACCAGGTGATTGGGAAAGAGTAGAGGGGGCCAATGGCTTCCTCATGGGTAGTGCCAAAGCCTCCAGGCACTGGGGTTCCCTCCCTTTCTGGGAGAAACAGGGTTCAGTGTGGCTGTACTGTGGGGTTTGGCTCTGGTAGGTTATGAGGTTATTGGCATACAAAACAAGGCAGGACACCTGGATTCCTGAGCAGGGAGAGGGATGAGAATTCGTGGGTGGGTGTGCAGGTGGATGGATGTATGGATGGGTAGATGTATGTATGGATGGATGGATGGATGGATGGATGGGCAGTACATGGGGGTGGCTGTGCAGGCCAGAGGATGAACCCACAAGTGGCCCTCATGCTCTGTCCCTAGGAAATGAGTTTGTTCGCCACAATGCCTGGCAGCTGACACGCATCTACCCCAGCGGGATGCGGACTGACTCCTCCAACTACAGCCCGCAGGAAATGTGGAACGTGGGGTGCCAGATCGGTATGGCCAGGGTGCAACAGGGCTGTGCCAAATGCTACCATCAACACCTGTGTTAATGCCAGCTATAACCCCATCTGGAGCCAGGTCGGGTTGCTGGCTCTTGCACTGCCCTGGGGGTGTCCAGGCACTAGTACCTTACTCCCCTATGCAACCCTCTCTAAGTATGGGAACAGGCTGGTTTTCAGCTGAAAGCTGGGCATGGTGTCTCCAAGCTGTTCTGAACCCTTTTCCCTGCCACCTTCCTCCAGTGGCCTTGAACTTCCAGACAGCTGGCATGGAGATGGACCTGTGTGACGGGCTTTTCAGCCAGAATGGCTCCTGTGGCTATGTGCTCAAACCACCCTTCATGAGGGATGAGGAGACTCTCTTCAACCCTAGTGACCCCAGCAGCCGGGAAGGCCCTGGCCCCATCAGCCTGACAATCCAGGTACAGGGTTGTGGAGAGACCCTGGGGAAGCTGTGACAGTGTCCTGAGGCTCTGTTGGTCCCAGACAGATGGGGACACTCTTGGGCAGTGTACTGGAGCCAAGTAGCCTCACAACAGATAGATTTGGCTGCTCCCCAGCTCAGGGGGTTCATGCCCCTCCTTCCTGCAGATAATCAGTGGGCAGCAGCTGCCCAAAGTTGCCAACAGCAAGGAGGGAGCCATCATTGACCCACTGGTGCGTGTGGAGATCTACGGGGTCCCTGCAGACCAGGCGCACCAGGAGACCAAGTACATTGAGAACAATGGTGAGACCCACAGCGGTACCAGGGACCGTGCTGTGCCCAGGCACAGTCCCTGCTGTCCTTCACACTCCAGGACCTGCTCTCTCTTCCCAGGGTTTAACCCCCGCTGGGACGAGACACTGCAGTTTCAGCTCCACGTGCCAGAGCTGGCCCTCATCCGCTTTGTGGTGGAGGATTATGACAAGACTTCCAGGAATGATTTCGTGGGTCAGTTCACCCTAGCCTTTGCCAACATCAAACCCGGTGAGTGGCTGCTGCCTAGTGGTTTTGGGCATCCAGGACAGCCCTGCAGGCATGTCTGGTGCTCAGCTGGATGCTAGAGAGGAGGGAGGGACTCCAGTTGGCCAGAACCTTGCTGTCCTTCCTACAGGATATCGCCACATCCATCTCCTCTCAAAGGATGGCACCAGCATCCCACCCTCTTCGCTTTTTGTCCATATCCGCATCACCGAACCACCTGGCCCTGAGCAGGACTGAACTCATGGGGTGAGCAGCACCTCGATGAAAGCCATAGAGCCAGCTCCAAGCAGCTGGGGCCACAGAGCCAACCAACTTGCCCTCTTGTGAGCTGTTTCTGTCATCCCTGTGTCATTGTTGCTGCTGTGACTCCCTTTGCAGTAGCCTCCAAGGGCTGGGAAAAGTCCTGACCTCCCCTTTACAGGTTAAGGTTGCTGCTGCCCATGCATGAGTATGGGGTCTGTGCCAGTGCAGCTCCCTGCACCCTCCACAGACACCCTGCCCTGGCCCACGGTCACAGCTTGACTGTGGGAAGGAGGAGAGATGGTGTGTGGCCCAGCTCTGCTGCAGGGGCTGGTCCCCTCCAGCCAGGGGAGCAAAGCTGGAGCTGAACAAACCCCAGGGCTGGGCACAGCTGGGAGTGGAGTTGGTCCTTCACTGCCCCCTAACCCTGCAGAGCCCCATCACATCCCTTGGCCCCTAGAGCCCCAAATTAACCTTTATCCCATCCTCTCTCTGTAAGCAACCTAATAAATTGTTCAGTGACAAACAGGTTCAGGTCTGGGTACAGCGGTGCTGGGGAGAGATGGGGAGCTGAGCTTGGGTTTGTGCTCTTTCTCTGTGGGCACCTGGCCCACTATTCACACAGGGGTTCCAAGCAGCCCAAAGAAAAGGTATTGAAAGGAACTGAGCGATTCCTTTTATACAGTTGTGTATTTTACAACCCATATACACATATGCCTGTACACACACATACATCTCTGCAGCAGGCCTGTGCCATCAGCACCTTAAAGCAGTTCAGCCTCACTGTAGCGTGCCATCCTTCTCTGCAGGGCACCCTCCTTCTTGCTCCATCCTGGGGGGCCCCTTGGCCTGGCTCTCCCTCTGCACGGTGTGAAGGTGGACGGTATGTGTGCTGGGGTCCTTTCCCACCCCCTGGCTAGGGTCGACAGCCCCGTGCTCAGGGTGATGCCGCTGGATGTGTTTGATAACCTGGAACTTCTGCTTGGCCTTGTAGGGGCAGTAGCGGCAGAAGAAGGGGTGCTCGTTGGTGTGTGTCAGGTAGTGGTGGCGCAGGCCAGCTGCCCAGCGGAAAGCCCGCCCGCAGGCGTTGCAAACATAGGGCTTCTCCTCACTGTGCTTCTTCAGGTGAGTCTTGAGGAGAAAACGGGTCTTGAAGGCTTTGCCACACTGCTCACAGATGAAGGAACGGGCCTCCTGGTGCCGCGTCTCCTTGTGCACCCGCAGGGCGTCCGCACGGTTGGTGCAGTACTCGCACTCATCACAGCGGTATGGCTTCAGGCCTGTGGCAACAGGGAAGGGGATGGCACCGGCATGGGGGCACAGTGCTCCCTAGTCCATGGGTCTCACCCTCCCTATAACAGAGCATCAGTCCCCGGGGACTTCCCCCCACATCCCATTTTGTTCGCAGGCACACAAAGATCCTCATTTCCAAGGCACCAAACAGTGCTTGGGGTCTGTGCCACCCAAACTTCCCTCCCACCTGAGAGCACCACCCCCACCCCATTAGCACAGGATGATGTGCTGCCCCCTAAATCTCCTCCTCCATCACCAGCTGGGCCACTGGCAGAAAAAGAAGCATGGAGAAGCTCCTACACCCTCCCTGGTGCTTGACAGCCTTCTCTCAGAGGGTAGCACTCACCTGTGTGCTTTGTCATGTGGTACTTGAGCTGGTTCACCCACTTGCATTTGTAGCCACAGTCAGGACAGAGGTATTTCCGTTCCTCCTTGTGGATCCGCATGTGATACTAGGCAGGAGGATAGGGTCAGGATGAGACCATGTCCCCTGCCCTGGGGATGTGCAGGGCTCTGGGGTGGCAGTGAGAGGCTCAGAGACAGCTCTGACATCTCCAGCTGCATGGGACAAGGAGGGCTACCAAGCTGCTTGCTTGGTAGGCTGTGGGCAAGGGGGATCCACAGCAGGGTCAGGATGAGATGCCTGTACTGTTGAGCTGCTCTGTCCCAGCCTGTGGATGGCACAGGCTTTGTTCCCCAGATTGGTATGTAAGGCAGACTCAGGTTAAAAACCCAGCCCAACAGAGCTGAGCACATTGCACAGCCTCACCCAGGTGGCCCCAAGGGAGCTCCAGTTCAGCCTGGCCATTAAAAAAGTCAATACTTCTTTTAGCAAAACCAGACTATTTTTCCTTCCATTACCCTATGCCTCCATCACCCACACATCTCCTTTTCCAGGAAAAGCCCTTTACCACACATCAGGATGCTAATCACATACAACAACGAGGGCAGGGTCATGCTCTGCTTGCAAGAAAACTGGAGGTTTCCCTGTACTGTGTCTAACATGCACCACAGAGCATGCTGAAGCCAGCAAGCAGCCAAACTTGACTTTGAATGATGCAAGGCTGCACCCAGAGAAAGCCAGAAGTGTCAGCAAGAAAAGAAGAACTTAGACTGCTGCCCACCTTCTTGCTTTGTTAAAAGTTTCCCTTGCCCTTAAACTGCAACAGCAGAGAAGAAATGTATTGTACTGACATGACTTTTATCTGCTTGCCTTCTATTTCTGTTCAGTACGAGCCACTGAACACAGAGGATAAAACCTCCCCTTGGGAACTTCTTCCCCAAAGCCCTGTGGCTAGATGCCCCTCAAGCCATGTAAATGCAGTAGGATACAATCCCAAGCAGAGCTCTTACCTTGAGACGTGAGGGGTCAGCGCAGGCATATTTACAGAGGTGGCACTTGTAGGGCTTCTCGCCAGTGTGGATGCGGATGTGCCACGTGATTTTTTGCCTGTTCTTGGTGGTGTACTCACAGTCCGAGCACTTGTACACACGGGTGCCCCCATGGCCCTTCATGTGCTGGTCAAACACAAGCTGGTGCCGGCAGGCAAAGTCACAGAAGGGGCAGTGCAGGGGTTTGTCCTGGGGGGCAGCGGGCTCGTGGCTCTCCATGTAATGCCGCACCAGCTGCTGCCGCTCCTTGGCCGCAAAGCTGCACAGCTCACAGCGGTGGCTGAAATGCTGCGTCTTGTGCTCCTCCAGTGCCTCCCGGGTGGCGAAGGTCTCCTTGCAGGCGCTGCACTCCAGGTGCGGGTGCTGCTTTTGCACGTGGCACTTGAGCGTGGCCTCACTGTGACACACGAAGTTGCAGCGTGGGCAGCTGTAGGAAACCTTTTCCTCGTGCCGCCGCAGGACATGCTGCTTGAGGGCCGTCTCAGAACTGAAGCGAGCCTCGCAGCGGGAGCAGCCGAAGTTGAGCTCGCCATGGTGGCAGCTGTTAACGTGGCGGGTGATGTCATTCTGCAGGTAGCTGCTGTAGTCGCAGAGCGGGCAGAAGTGGGTGGGCGTCTTCTCATGCACTCGCAGGCGGTGGATGCGCAGCTTGGAGTTGGTGCCGAAGGTTTGGCTGCAGATGCCGCAGGAGATGCGCCCCACGCCGGTGTGCAGAGACTGGTGGGCCTCCAGGCGGTAGCGTCGCGTGGTGCTGAACTCGCAGTAGTGGCACTTGTGTGGCTTCACCCCCTCATGCTTGATGCGGACGTGCTGCCGCAGGCATCGGGCCTGCTTGCAGGTGAACTCGCACTGGCGGCACTGCAGCTGTGGCCGCTTGCTGTAGTGCTTGCGGTGCAGCCTGCGATGCAGCCGCAGGGCTTTGGCCACCTTGGAGGTGAAGGGGCAGGAGGTGCAGCGAAACTCGCCCAGAGTCACGCAGCCCCTCTTCTTGTGCGTCTTCATGGCCCGTTCCTGGTGGCAGGTGAAGGGGCAAGTGGGGCAGGAGAAACGCCTTCTCTTGGGCAGGGTGGCTTTTGGCGGGGCTGCATCCAGTGGGAGCTCACTGGGCTGGTCTTTCTCAACACTGGGTGGGTCCCCCTCAGGGAGTTCAGTCCTGTGGGGTTCGTCCTCCTTGGGATGCATGATGTGCTTTTCAGCACAGTGGCTCTTGAGGGCCCGCCGGGAGCGGAAGGCCTCAGGGCACAGGGAACACCAGAACTGCTCCAGGTTCCGGCAGCCATCCTCCACGTGGGAAGTGATGGTGGTGACACGGGAGCACACAAAGGAGCAGGCATTGCAGTGCAGTTTCCCTCCCTCCAGTCGGTATTTCTCTGAGGGTTTCCTAGCTTGGGAGGCACCAGCAGCTCCACCTGGCTCACTTGCATCCCCTTGCTGGGGAGGCTCTTCTGCCATCTCTGTGCTGTCACCCAGCAGGGATTTCTCAGAGGCATGACAGCTCGATGTCTGTGCTCCAGCCAAAGGACTGCCTGCTGCTTGTGTTATATCAGGCAGCAGTTCAGCTTCCCAAGGGCTCTCAGCACGCCCAGACTCCTCTGAGCCTCCCTTCTCGCTCTCTGCCATTTCTGTACCATTATCACCATGCTGGCAAGCAGGTTGGTACAGTCCAGGTGCCTCCTGACTGGTTGGTTTGAGGATCTTGTTGTTCTTCAGGAGAACTGGGCACTTCTTTAGGAGGTGGGTGTTGAGTCCCCTCTGCTGCTTAAAGCTGGCACCACACTCGCGGCACACAAGCGGGGCCCGGCGTCTCTGGCAGCTGGCTTTGGAGTGCAGGGACATGGATTTCTGCTTCCGCGTGATGTACGAGCACTTCTCGCACTTGAAGACCTGGCTCTCTGACTGCACCACCAGCATCTGCACCCTGCCCTCCAGCACCAGCGTCTCTGCCTGCTCCTTGTCCTGCTTCCGCAGAGCCTTCAGCACTGACTCCGAGCCGCCCCTGGCATTGTCACCAGAGGTGGTCACATCCTCTGGGACAGGCAGGTGGCCCTGTTCAGGTGTCTTCAGCATGCTGAGCCAGGCCTCTGGCAGCTTGGCTTGACTGGTCTCTCTCGTCTCTGTGTCTGCCACCAACTTGTGGTGGTCTGAGCATGACTCCTCAAGGTGGCCCATGTCCTCCTTTAGGGAGTCTTTTCCCTGGTCATCTCCTGCTGCTACACTCCCCTTCACCACCTTGTCTTGCTGTACATTTACCTCCTCTTCCCCAAAGTCTGGGATGTCTTCGAGTGTATTGCCACTGTCCTCCAAGCTAAGGCCATCCTGGGAGCCCAGCATCTCATAGGCTGCGGGAGTCTCCTTGCAGGACAGCATTTCCACGCTCTCTGGCTGGGTCACACAGGCTTCTCCAGTCAAGTTCTCCAGAAGAGGGTCAGAAGAGACATTCAGTGCCTCCAAGTGCAAGGTGCAGCTCTCTGCCACATCTTCAGAAACAGTGAGCTCAGTAGAACCTGTGGCAGCATTTCCTTGCACGCAGTCATCTTCCAGGGCATTGCCAGCAATAGGACAGCTCTGCTCCCCTTCACCCACACCTCTCTCTGACTCTCTGCTGCTCTCTGGTGGAGCAGCATCCTGCTCAAGGAGGGGCACCACGAACACTTGCTGGTAGCCCTCTTCTCCCTGAGACTCCACTTGGGATGGCTTCTCCTTCATCCACTGCTCCTTGCCAGTGAGGGAGGAACTGGCATCCACATGCAGGGCTGCACCGAGCTCGTAGCCAAAGAGTGCCTCAGATGAGCTGATCTCCAGCTCCTTGCTGGCGTAATTTTCCAGCCAGTCCTTGTCACCAGGAATGTAGCCATGAATCTTGCGCTTGTGAAAGAAGAGGCTGGTGTTACTGAAGGTGCAGTACGAACAGAGGGCACAGCGAAACTCCTTCTGCTTGGTGTGCTTGCAGTTCTCATGGTTCAGCAGCGCCTGCTTGTACTTGGTCTGGTAAGTGCAGTACTGGCACTGGAAGACGGGCACCTGGTAGTTCTGCGAGTGTTTCGCCTGCATGTGCTTCTGCAGCTCGTACTTGCGCTTGCAGGCAAAGCCGCACACCTCGCAGATCAGACTTTTACCCTGGTGCCGCAGCTTGTGGCTGCTCAGCTGGTCAGCACGGTGACACCGGTACGAGCACTGGTTACACTGGTACCTGTGGGGACAAGCAGAACTGGTCAGGCAGCATGAGGAACTGGGACAGGCTGAGTTTAGTCAGGCATGCTGAGCTCTCCCTTCCCATCCCAGACAAAGACGGAGGGGGTACTGTTCGATTTGCTAGATCTGACCTTTGCCATCCAGACAGCTCTTACCACACAGACCATTCCTCCCCGCTGCAGCACTTGGCACTGCTGGTGCTTTACGCCCCCAGCCTGGGGACTGGCAATAGATTCCCTGAGTAATCCGTACAGTGGCCATGTCAGGCACACACAATCTCACATGTACACACCCAGAAGCACTCCCAGTATCCCTGGAGGAAGGCTAGACCCCGATGAGGTGGTAATTTGGCAGTCCTGAACAGGCCTTGACCCACAAACATCAGCAAAGCCATGAACCCAAAGCTCAGAGTTGCACCTCTGCAGTAATACACCTCCTTGGTGGCATAGAGATAACAAAACCAGCTCTGCCTCCACAGCACCTTGTTGCAAGTTTAAAGACCAAATTTCTTATGTACCAGACAGGGCAGGCCAGACACGAGAAAGTCTGGCACACAATGCAGCCAGGAGAAGCAGACCCCTGGAGCAGGATCTGGGGAGCCTTGACTATGCCGCCAGGCCAGCGGAGCAGGGGGTCTTACCGGAGATCTCCAGTGTGCTTGCGCATGTGGACGTTCAGGTAATGCTTCCACTTGGTGATGTATCCACACTCGGTGCACATGAAGTTCTTGTCGTTGGAGTGGGTCAGCATGTGCTTGGACAGGTAGCTCACATCCCGGCATGTGAAGTCGCAGAGCTCACACTTGTGAGGTTTTTCTCCTACATGCAACACAAAAATGCCTTCAGCATGACAGCCAGATAAAGCAACATGGCAGGGAAACCAGCTCAGCACAGAGCATGCAACAACTTCGGCCAAGTAATCCTGGGGTGGCAAAGCTGGTGGTGAGACCCAGGAGCCCTGACCCAGCCCTCTCTGCCCACCCAGGGCCAGGACAAGACACCCTCCCCACCACAGTTCAGCTTTTGGGACCCCTACAGGGGACACTCACCAGTGTGCAACAGCATGTGCCGGATGAGCACCCGCTTGTGCGCAGTGGCGAAGGCACACTCAGTGCACTTGTGGATCTTCTCGTTGGCGTGCATCTTGCCCACGTGGTCATGAAACTCCACAGGGTTGAAAGTGGCGTAGGGGCAGAAGTTGCACTGGAGCTGCTCATTGCCCGGGTGCCCCTGCTTCTTGTGCTTGCGGAAAACATGCTTGTTGGAGCAGATGAAGTCACACTGCTGGCAGTGGAAGGCATAGTGGGTCTTCCGGTGAGCCTCCATGGCCTCAGCTGTGCCGAAGAGCAGCGAGCAGGCGTGGTACTTGCACTCCACCGCCTTGATGCCATGAGCATCCTTGAGGTGACGGACAAACTCCTTCCGGTCCTCTGCGCAGTAGTCGCAGTCCCCATGGAAGCAGCTCAGCCTCTTGGGTTCAGCTTTGTGAGTCTTCAAGTGTTCCTTGAGGGCCTGGCTGAGTCGAAACTTCTCTTCACAGACAGGGCAGGAGTAAACATCAGAGTAGAAGTTGGAGATGTCCTCGTGCATACTGGCCATGTGGCGGTTGAGGGCGTTCTTCTCCACTGAGCTGTAGTGGCAGAGTGGGCAGCGATGAGCCTTCTCGCCTGTTTCCCGCATCATGTGGATTTTCAACTTGCTTTTGCTGGTGAAGTACTTGTGGCAGTTGGGGCACTGCAGACTAGGGTCAGGGAAGTGCAGGTGGAGGTGCTCTACCAGGTGTGTCCGTTTCTTGAAACACCGCTTGCATTCGGGACACATGTGGGTTTTGTAGAGGTACTCGGAGCCTTCTGCAACATCCCCTGGGGGAACAGAGGAGGGGGAGCAGTTAATAGGGAAAAGATGGAGAGCATAGGCAGATGTTCTATCCCTGAGCCAGGGTGAGGGTTTATACACATGCAGTCACACATCCACCACCTACTCAGAGGGACTGTCCCCACCCCAAGCCACCAGCACACTTCAGGGTGAGCTCTCTCCAGCTCAACACTGGCAAAGCGCAGCCTACATCAGTCCTGCCCATGTGTCCCCAAAGCCAGGCAGACCTTTGCCTGATCCTGGCAGCATGTGTGAATAGGAAAAGAAGGGACGCATTTGCTTGGGCAGAGGTCGGGGGAACAAATGTACTGGTACATGCAGGAGGTGTGAGGTCACCCACCAGCCTGGACCACATTTCCCTGCCAGCCCTGAGGATGTGGTGCTTGTTCACAAAGCCTGAGCAGGTCCTGGTAGGGCCTCGCATCCTACCTTGGAAGTGCTGTGCCTGGGACACTCCAACTTTCTTGGGAGCTGCCTTCCCATCCTCTTTGGCCTCAGCTTCACAGAGGTTCTCACCATCCTCCTCTGGTGATTCATCCCCACTGCTCTCTGAGTCCTCTTCTCCAGCTGATGCTTTCTGCCCCTTCAAGGAGTTGTCCCCAGTGCCTGCAGGTTTTGCTGGTCTGGCTTCTGCTGCGTTGGCTTTCCACCCAGGGTGGCAATTACCTGCCTCCTCCTGCCCTTCTGATGCTGCTTCAGTGGGGAAAGACAAGAGATCATTACATTCCAGGCAAGAGGAAGCCACCCCCACACACATGCAGAAAATCCACCTGGCTGAGATGGAGGGCACAAACTGTGCTACAGGGAGGCAGGAATACAGGATTCCCAGCCCTCCAGCACTGCCCCCACTCCTCCAGTTGTAACTGGGATGCACACAGCCAGCCTCTGCAGCACCCACAGGCCCCAACCCCCCACCCAGCCATACCCGATGGCAGGATGCAGCACTGGTCGAGGCTGTGGGAGTCTGAACTTGGGGGGTCGCCTGTTGTGGACATCTCAGAGGGGGACTCTGTGTTGTGACCCTTCCTGTGCTGCCAGAAGAGCTTAGCATTGGCCGTGATGAAGTCGCAGTGGCCGCAGTGGAAGGGGAAGTGTGTCCGGTGGTGCTGTTCCATGGCCTGGCGGCTGGAGAAGAGCAGCGGACAGGCCCGGCAGGCGCAGGACACAGGGAAGGCCCCGTGCAGGTGGCGCAAGTGGCTGCGCAGCTGCTTGCGGTCCTCGGTGGTGAAATGGCAGCCCCTCTCGGGACAGGGCAGGGCTCCCAACGGGGCACGGTGGGTCTTGAAGTGCTCCTTGAGTTGGCCAGGCTGCACAAACGCCTCCTGGCAGACGGGGCACAGCAGGCACTCGGAAGCAGAGCTCTCCTGTGTGCTGGCTCTGGGCAGCCCTGAGCCCCCAGGGTCAGTCTGGCCCCTGCTGGCAGAAGCCAGCAGTGCCCCTGGGAGTTCCAGGTGCTCTGGGGGGGGCAGCAGCAGGCACTGGTGCTGGGACAGCAGGGAGGCTTCTGAGAAGCTCTGGCCACACCTCTCGCAGAAGTACAGTTCCACCACTTTGACCAGAACCTCTGCAGAGAGCAAGGGATGAGCATTAGAAAGAGCTTTTGCCAGGCCCACAGCTTGGGACTGGTGGTTCAGTTCCAGCTCTGGACAAGGAGAATAAATCCCTATTGCCACAAATTACAGTTTGGGAACCACATCTCCCATAAGAGGGGAATACCACCACCCAGGTGACCATGATAACCAGTTCTGTCCCTTTACACCTTGGAGGCATACAGAAATGAGAGGCTGATCTGGCCCCATTCCTATTAGGCTGTGCCCACACCAGACCCACATGGGAAGCATGCTGGGGGGCAGCAGTCCAGGTGGAGATCTCTGCCTGATCCCTACCAACAGCCTGCAGTGACCCCCTCACACAGCATGCAACTCCCACAGCCACTCTCCCCATCCACACACCCAGCTGGTGCCAGGTCTGTGCTTAGTGGTGGCACCAGACTCATGATGCAGGGTCAGAGACCTGAGGGCACCTGGGACAGGGACCCTGGCCAGACCTCTCTCCCTCTGCTGAGAGCAGTGGGGCCCATTCTGCGCTCCTTGCATCCCATACCTGTGGCACTGGCCGCGTTGCTCAGTGTCACATTGCCAGCCACTGCCTCGATGAATATTTCCACATTGCTTCCTTCAGAGTGAGCCCCTTCCCCAGGCATCGATGCCTCTGCCAGTAGCAAGTCCTGGCTGGCAGCCAGTGGGGGTGTCCCAGCCAGACCAGTGCTGGCCACACCAGGGCTTCCCACGGCTCCCACCTCTCCCGGTGTGGGCAGGAGCAGCTCCGAGCACAGGGCCTCCATCTCCCTGCCGGCACCCTCTGATACAGTCACTGCTGCGCTCATTGCCACCAGGCACTGCCTTAGAGCTGGGCTGAACGACCTCTCAGTCTGAAACAGAAGAAAGCACTTTAAATGAGGGACATCCCAGGGCCCAAGAGGATTTTGGGGAGCAGCCTGTGGTGCCAGTCTCAAGGCAGGGTATCTCAATGCTGGCTCCTTTCTGCTGTGCCCCAGGCAAGCCGCTGGCAAGACCTCTGTCACGGGGTAGACAAGAGTGCAAGGACACCTGTACCCTCTCCCTGAGCCCAACACCCCGAGTTCGCTCCCCGGGTGCAGCTGGGCCGAGCCCCGAGCCCACACTCGGGGCTATGCCCAGTCTCCAGCCAGCAGGTGCCCCACGAGTCCCGCCCGGCCAGGCCCCGCCCCTCGCCCCTCGCCCTTCACCCCGGGCTGTCCCCGGGCCCCCCAGCCCCTCATCCCAGGCTGTTGCCGGCCCTCCCAGCCACTCGCTCCTCCCCCCGATCTGTCCCTGGCACCCCCAGCCTCTCGCCCCTTACCCTGCGCTGTCGCCAGGGTCCCCTCAGCCCGGGCTGTCCCCGCCGCCCCGGGTCCCCCTGCCCCGGCACATCTCGGTGGTGGCGTCGGGCGGTGAGAGCGCCGCCCTTTGTGCCTCTCGCGCAGCCGCTCTGCCCGGCCCGGCCGGCCCCGCTCTATGGTGCGGCCGGAAGCGGCGCGGGCGGCAGCGGAAGCGGCGTGGCGCAGGTGAGCGGCGGCGGCGGCCGCGGCGGCACCGGGTGGAACTGGGGCGAGAGCGGTGCGGCTTCCTCAGCGGAGCGGCCGGGACTGGGCCTCCGCTGCGACGAAGGCCGGTGTGGATCCGGGTCTTTTGCAGGGGAGGGTGGGGCTCCTGCCGGGGGAGGCTGCGGGACCCTGCCCACGGGCCGCTGTGGCCCGGGAAGGAGGAAGGTCACGCTTTGTTCTAGTGGAGGTGGGATTCTGCACCTGAGGGAGCAGAGCGTGTCTGTGTGCCTGGCGGGGAAGGCTCCCCCTCGTTCCCAGAACATGACAGACCTGCTGAGGGAGGTGGAGAAGCTTCAGGCCCTCGGAGCGTGCGGCTGTAGTCCAGACATGGAGGTGCGCCTTCTACGATTGTCGTGTGCCCGTTCTCAGCAGCGAAGACCCGGCTCTTGGCTCAGCCTGGGGATGTGCTTCAGCTTTTTCAAACGATAAACCTTAAATAATTGCAGTGCTCATGATTTATGGCTGTTTGAAGAATAAAACCCTGTAAAACTCTGGGCTTGTTGTCTTGACTGAAGAAGCTACTGATGGTCCTGTGCTTCTTCAAGAGCCTCCTGGCCCCCTTCTGCTTGGCTCACCCAGTGGCCTGCAGAGAGGGAAGAGGTTCTGCAGCGGCCAGCAGCTGTCTGAACACTTGGTAATAAGATGTGGGAAACCCAAATACCTGTGCCAGGTAGCCTTTCACCTTGAGGTCTGGCCACAATAAAAGCCGGGGAACTGTGGGTGATCTGTTGTGTTCCTTGCTACCATTCAGTCTTTCCTCACAGGTTTCTTCTCGGAGTGCAGAAATTATGCTGTGGAAAGGAGCTGCGTAACCTCCCACGATGCCCCTTTCTGACTTTGTCTTAGCACTGAAGGACAACCCATATTTTGGGGCTGGGTTTGGCCTCGTCGGAGTGGGCACAGTCCTGGCAGCAGCCCGTAAGGGGGCCCAGTTTGGACTGGTGGCTTTCAGACGCCACTATATGATCACCTTGGAGGTGCCCAGCAAGGATAAGAGCTACCAGTGGCTGCTAAATTGGGTCTCCCACCACGCCAAGCACACGCAGCACCTCAGTGTTGAGACATCGTACCTGCAGCATGAAAGTGGGCGTGTCAGCACCAAGTTCGACTTCGTCCCCAGCCTTGGGAATCATTTCATCTGGTAAGGGAGGGTAGGAGAAAGCAGTTTGGGGATTGAGCCTCACTTTGGCAAACTGGGGGGCCTGTAGAGGCAGCAGAGAGGATCCTGCCTCCTCTCTGGGTCTGGATTAGGGCAGGGGATGAAGAGTAGCAAGAGCAGCCTGTACTCAACAGTGAAATGATTTCCTTACCTGAGATGGGTGTTCTTGATGCATGAACCAGGCGAGGTGCAGCCAAGCAGTGCTGCATCACTGCACCCCCACTTGTCTTTCTGCCCCAGGTATCGCAGGAAGTGGATCCGCGTCGAGCGCAGCCGGGAGACGCAGATGCTTGACCTGAACACAGGGACTCCCTGGGAGTCTGTCACCTTCACTGCACTGGGCACTGACCGGGAGATCTTCTTTAATATCCTTCAGGAAGGTCTGTAGGGGAACTGTGTGGGTTCCTGCTGGGAGCAGCCTGCTCCCTGGAGATGCCCAGGGCTTCACAGGAGATCCTCTTCCTGGCAGCTGTTCCCTCTGCCTCTCTCTGCAGCCCGGGAGCTGGCGCTGCAGCAGCAGGAGGGGAGGACGATCATGTACACGGCTGTGGGAGCAGAGTGGCGTCAGTTTGGCTTCCCCCGCCGCCGCCGGCCCCTCAGCTCCGTGGTGCTGGAGGAAGGCGTGTCAGAGAGGCTGGTTCAGGATGTGAAGGAGTTTATCAACAACCCCAAGTGGTACATTGAAAGAGGCAAGGCTCTGGTGTGGCATGCTCTGTACTGTGTGGGGTGGTGCAGGATGCTCATGGTCCTCTCTGGAATTGGCTGTGGAGAGATTTTTCCCTGCTGCTTAACTTCCCCTGGTGTATCCTCTTTGCGTGCTCAGCGCAGCACCACAGCTCGGAGGGAGGGAGCACAGAGCAGTCCAAGTGGTTATCCTAAAAGAACACTGTCTTCTTAGGGATCCCCTACCGAAGAGGCTACCTGCTGTACGGTCCTCCTGGCTGTGGGAAAAGCAGCTTCATGTGAGTATTGCCAGCTGCCTGACAGCAGTTTACCCACCAGCTGCCTGCTCTGGGCCACAGCAGTCTTGGATGAGAGGGTGTGGATGAGTTTGGGTTTGGAATACAGGAGTGGGCTGTGCCTTATATGTGGTGCCTTTTGTAAGCATTTGCATTGCTAGCACTGTGACAGATGAGGGTGACAAGCCCTTTGTGCCCTTGCTTTGCCCAGTGCTGCATGGCATGGGTGGGCTGAGCAGGGGCTTCCACCTGCCCCTCAGATCTGATCCCTGCTGGGAAAGGACCCCTCTGCCCTCTCCCTTACTGCTGGGTGGAGAACTCTTGATTCTTCCTTGACTCCAGGCTTTCCCACTGTGATTCACCCTTGTGGTTTGTGTCCTTTCCAGCACAGCCCTGGCTGGGGAACTGGAGTACAGTATCTGCCTGCTGAGCCTCAGTGACCACAGCCTCTCTGATGACCGGCTCAATCACCTCCTGAGCGTAGCACCACAGCAGAGCATCATCCTGCTGGAGGATGTGGACGCTGCCTTTGTCAGCCGGGACCTTGCTGCTGAGAGTGAGCACTGCCCCTGTTCCTGGGTCAGCAACAGGAGGGAGGTTCCCTGGCTGTACCAGGAAAACGTTTTGTCTCTGGGCTGCTCAACCGCACCAGCAGAGACCAGGAGTGGGGGACTCTCTCAGGCCTCAGGGCCCAAACTGGAGCTTGTCCAGTTTTGGCTAGGCTGTAAAAGGAAATTTGGATCCTTTATCTTCAGGCAAAGGTCCTTCTGTCCAGCTACTTTCAGCATGAGGGAGAAGGTGGCTTTCCCTTTCATTCTCTGTGTTCCCATGGGTGTGTGCAGGCAGGGGAGGTGAATGTGCTGCCAGCCAGGCAGAGGGTCAGCCTCCAAGCAAGGAGTGAGTGAGGAGCTTGGCATAAGCCCCAGGTGATAGGAAGGTAGCCCGCAAGCCAACAGCTACTACCTCAGACACCTCTGTTCCCAGACCCAGCTGTGTACCAGGGCATGGGGCGCCTGACCTTCAGCGGTCTCCTCAATGCGCTGGACGGCGTGGCCTCCACGGAAGCCAGGATTGTCTTCATGACCACCAACTATGTGGACAGGTCAGAGCTGCCCCCTGGGAGGGAGGGGAGTGGGTAGCACAGGAAAACCTTGCTCCCTTTTGTTGGACTTTATTTATTGAATCCTCCAGCATGAAGACTGGGGGTTCAGGTTTCCCACATTCTCCCTTGGGATGCAAATCCCTTGACTGCTAAGCAGGATCCCTTTTGCTGGAGCCTCAGAGGCCTACTTGCTGTTCAGAACATGGTTGTGCCCTTCAGGAGTGGTACCACTTTC
This sequence comes from Rhipidura dahli, assembly GCA_013399225.1. NCBI lineage: Eukaryota > Metazoa > Chordata > Aves > Passeriformes > Rhipiduridae > Rhipidura > Rhipidura dahli. The sequence continues at coordinate 74,891 of VXAC01006717.1, read as the reverse complement.
CTGCCCATGGGGAGCTGCAAGTTTGGGGGTTGTGTCCATGCTGTGAGTGGACCACTGGCCCCATGTGCAGCCCATTGGATTGGTGGGATGCAGCCTGGGCTCACGGTGCCTGGACAGCTGCTGTGCTGTGGCAGGCTTGACTCACTCCAGACCAAGCCAGTGTAGGGGTTTGTTCAGAGGTTGTTCATGGGACAGAGATGGGCAGAGCTGTTTCTCAGGATGTTCTTGTCCTCATTTGGAGTCAGGCCTTCCTCAGCTCTCTCCTTTTTGGGTTGATTTTGCCCCTCAAGTCTCCCCAGGGATGAACCTGTTTTCCCCTTTACCATCCCACAGTGCACGGCCCTTTGCAGATTAAGACATGGGTTGTGCTAGTGTGGACAGTGGCTTCCTGCAGGACCCACCCTGCACAGATGCTTTGACCGGGTTTTCCAGGCCCTCCCTTTGTCTCTTGACAGGCTGGACCCAGCCCTGGTGCGTCCTGGCCGTGTGGATCTGAAGCAGTACGTGGGCCATTGCTCCCGCTGGCAGCTGGCCTGCATGTTCCAGCGCTTCTACCCCGAGCAGCCCCCGGCTGCAGCCCAGCGGTTCGCGGAGCAGGCGCTGGCGGTCTCCAAACAGATCAGTGCTGCCCAGGTGCAAGGCCACTTCATGCTTTACAAGACAGACCCTGAAGGAGCCACTTCAAACATAAGCTCCAGCCTGCTGTGACCAGGGGCCAGCTTTCCCTTGTGACACTGAGAGGACTGGGACAAAGATGTGACCGTCCTGGGAATGCCATGAAGCTGCCCACCTGCACAGGCCAGGTCTCTGTTCACTTCTAGCCCTCTGATGCCTTGGTTTTGGAATGTCAGAGCTGCCAGTCTCGCAGCAAAGGAGGGAATCTGGCTCTTGTTTCTCCCCAGACTTCGGTGCTACTGCACCAGCCCTGCTCACCAGTGTGTGCCTCATGTTGGGATTGCTGTAAGCTACCAAGGCTCGTGGTTTGAATCTCCTTGCTCGTGGGTGAGCCTGGAGGTGCCCCAGAAGGGCATTTCCTTTGGGCAGGCCACTGGGGTTCTACACTGCTAAAAGTGTCTAGTTTTTTTAAAGGACAATGGTCTCACTGGTTTGTGAATATCCTCTGTGAAGTGCACAACACAGCTTTTGTCTCTCTGGTCCGTTTTCCTTTTAGTTGCCCCACTACTGAGCTGCTGGCCCAGAGCCCTCCTGACTGGGGCCTGGCAAGGCCAGTACAGCAAATCCAGAGTGTTTCTGAAAAAAAGCAGCTCCTAGGAGACAACTCATTGTTCCTCGAGCTCCAGGCTGGTGCCACTGGTCCTGCTGAGTTATGATGCCAAGCCACAGATCTGCTTGGATATTGTTCCTAGGTGGGCATGACTGTTCTTCCCACCAGAGGAGATGTGGGGCCCTGGAGCTATATGAGGGCAGATGAGAGGCTTTGGCCAATTCCAGCATATTTTCCCAAGAGCTCTCTCTCCTCTTCCAGTCCCTCTTTCAGAATCTTGAAAATCACTTGTCCCCAGAGCTAGTCCTATGTTAATGTGGTCAGTTTTGGAGGTTGCATCACCTTGCTGGGACTGGGTTCCAAGCCAAACCCAAACTGTAGGTCACTGCTTAACCCTCCTCCTGGCTCTGCCCTGTGGGGCCAAAGGCATAGTCAAGAGCACACAGCAATACACAAGGGCGCAGCCAGTGGCATCTGGATGGATTTTGGTGCAAACAGGCACTGCTTTAATGTAACCCCAGACTTGCAAAAATGTTTCTGCAAATGCTGCTAGTTGGCATCTCAAACCCTGTGTTTGGCCATCCAGCAGAGGCTGGCTGCTCAGATCCAGCCTCTTCCTTCAAAGCTGGGGGTCAAAACTGGCCAGTGAGTGACTGGCAAGTGTCCCACAGCTGTCTGGGAGGACGGGAGGTGTTTGGGGGTGAGCCAGAGGGACCCAATGCCATCACACACAGTATCTCTCACTGCTTGCTTTTAATAGTGTTAATGCTACAGACGCTGCCGGTGCCTTTCTGCCCGGCCTGAGGGCTTTTGCCAGTTAAGCCTCACAACAGCCTTGTGAGGTAGGTGAGTGACACAGGTGGACACCAAGCAAGGGGACCCAGGTCAGGGTGCAGGCTCTCTTCCTCCCCTCTGACCTGGAGGTTTGGTTTGTTTATCCCAAATTCACTTCCACATACTGTTACAAAATGCCCTCTGCTCCAGGCTGACAGCAGTGAGTCGGAGAGGGCCCTTCGTAAAGCACTGTTCCCAGGGAAAAATCCCTTCCCACTAACATATCCAGCATTTGATTGAAGTTATCCAAGTCCTCGCTCTGATTTCCATGGCTGAATTCCCATGCTCCAAACATGGCACAGCAACTTTCCTGCTGAGAGTAATCCTGGCACACCAGAGGAAGTCAAGGAGCTTCAGCTGCTGTGAGGGGCAGAGATCTTCCATGTTTCTTTCAGAATACAATCGAATGGCTTTTTTGGAGCACAGCAGTTTCACCAGTGAAGGCAGGAGACAGCAAAACAAGCACCAGTGTCAGGTAAAGTTTGTGCCTTTTCACCCAACTGTGGGCAAGCCATTCCCCCAGAAAACAGCTGAAAAAGGACACAGGGAGCACTGAAGAAAAATTAGGGCTCTCTTCAGAGCACAAGTGCTCAGCCCTCATCTGCAGGAGGGCACAACATCTGGTTCTCAGATCACCTAGCCCAGGACAGGTAGTATAGGCTCAGGCCAAGGAGGGAGAAAAAATAATTATTTTAGAGCATTAGGGTTGAAAATAGACCAGTGTTGGAAATTTAAGCACAGAAGATTCTTGGGCAGCAGTTTAAACCAACCCCTTCAGGTCAAGACCAGGTATGGAGTAAGCAGGGCAGCAGATGAGCAGTTCTCAGTCAATAATGGGGTTAGTGCAACTTTCATGTGCCAAAGATCAGCCAGACAGATGTATGCACTGGCAAATGCCCTTGTGGCACTGCTATTTTTTGCACTTAGCAGGAGGAAGACAATAACAACCCATGTGTGGGCACAAGAGATGGGGGACAAGGCACAAACAAGTGTGAAGGAATCAGTATTGTCTAGGTGAGGCAGAGAGCTTACACTAAGCCAGGCAAAGCAGGGAGCCACCCAGGAGAGCCAGGGGAAGGTCTCTGCCTCAGTACTGGTTGTAGGGAACAGGGAAGAAACTGAGAAATACCAGAGATCAACACCTTCACTCCCAAAAAGCAACAAAGAGGAGCAAGAGGGCAGAGGAAACAAAGGGAGCAGGCTCTGGAGAAGACCCAACTAATTAATTTAATAGCAGTGCCCCACTTCAGAGGCTTGGGATCACTCTTGGTAGCTTTGGATTGGGATACCATTTAAATTTGTGGGGCAGCAGTAGATGTAACTGCACCAAGTTAGTTTTAACATCAAATCCTCATTTAAGCAACATCAGCTTGAAGATTACAAGACGGTAGCAATACCCAAAACACTGGGGCATGTCTTCACTTCTGGGTTGTCAGAAGGGCCAAGAGACAGCCTGGCCTTGGAGGGGGATTTTAACAGATACAGGTTACAAAGCAGAGTGCTCTCTTCCAAGGTTCTCCCCATCAGCTTCAACCTGCACAAAAGCAGCTGAAAAACAGGGCAGGAGCTCCAGCTAAATATGGGCTTCCTGGAAAAGCAGGAGCCAAGGTGAGGCCTAAGCCACCAGACAGCTGTGACCTGCCAATGTGTTGACTTAAGCTTAACTTGGATCTCTGGCTGGGACTGGGAAATGTCCTGTGTAAAAAGGACTTGCCTGGCCAATCTCAGCAGTTGAGAAGGTGCTCTGAGAAGGAATGGGGGACAGAGCGAGTGGGGCTGAGCTCAATATACTGCCCTGGCACAGTCCCAGCACTTGGCACCACCACAGCTCCACTGGGACACTGGCTTCTGGGAAAGCTCTTGCCACAACTTAGGCTCTGCCATGGCACCATGCTGGGCTCAGTCCATTTGCTCTGTAGGTGTACATATTTCTTGGCATTTCACCTATAGGGACGATGGCTGCAGATCCCCAAAGCTACCTCTGTCTTCTGGGTCCTCTGAGACCAAGGCTGATACGATCCATCAAGATTCCACTTCTCCAATGCTGGTGACAGCCAGCTGTTCATGCCAGGATGCTTTACTCTGGACATACCCTGGCAACACTGTCTGTCTCAAGCTGTCCCATGTGCCATCTGCCTCCTCCCTTCCAAGGGGTACAGTATCTGCTTGCTACTGCTTCACCAGAGCCTTCATTGTTCTCCCCAGAAACAGCCCTTTTTTCCCCTAGCCTAGCCCCTCATCACTCCTGCTAGGAGCCACTCTCCTTCTCAGGATGGGCTTCTCGATGTCCACTGGGCCTGAATACCCCTCGCCCTCTTGGTGCTCTGGGGTAGGAACCATGCTCCTGAACTCTGGACCTCTCCCACCTTCCACAATCCCAGGGCCTATGGTGGCCCTGCCAGCTGGGGGCAGCTTTGTGGTCACTGCGGTTGAACATCAGGTTCTCCTTTTTCCTGCCCCGGGCCTCAGTCCCCTCCTCTGTGCTCCATTTTTCCACATCATGGTGCTCCTCTTTCAAGTCCACAGCCTCTCTTGCTGGTGAGGGGTCTTCAGGACACAACTCCTTTCTGTCAGCCAAGGGCCTGCTTCTACTGTGAGGCTTTGAAAACTCCTGGCTGTGCCGTCCAGCAGGTCTCCGCTCTGGTCTCTGGCTGAAGACCCTGGGCCCCCTGGAGCCATGGAGTGGATGACAGACTTCCTCTCTTGGTTCCTGCGAGCCACTGCACAGCTGCCTGCCCTGGCCTCTGGAGCCTGGTCTCTCCCCTCTGTGCCTCTCCCTCTTGCTCAGTTGCTCTCTGGGCACAGCAGGCCTCTCAGGCCGCCCAGGTTCCACCCTGGCCTCTGATGCCCCAGCTGGCTCGGGAGCCGAGGCTTGGCTGGGTGGCTGGGGCACGTCTGCAGCGCGGGCACTCACCGACAGCTCAGAGGCAGCGGCTGCTTGGCCTGGATCCACAGCAGCTGGAGGCTGAAAGAAAGAAGCCACCCATGAAGAAAAGGACAGGGGTGTCCCACAGCAGATGACAGCGCTTGGTCCGGCAGCCCAGAGCCCCATCAGCAGGTCTCTGCCCCCAGTGCCGTACCGCCTGGAGGCTGATGAAATATCGGTTCCTCTCTGCCTCGGGGTCGATGATTCCCCCTTTCTCTTGCTGTCTCTTGAAAATCAGGCGCAGTTCTTCCTGGTGCTGCAGCGCCTTGGCATCTGGCCTGTATGGCTCCTGAGTGGAAGAAAGCAAGGCAGGGTAAGGGCGCTCTCAACACCTAGCATGGATAGGCAGTGGCAAGGCTGGGAGCTTCTCCCCAAATCCTTCTTTGCACAGTGCCAGGAAACCTGCTTCCTTGTGCCACACTGACCAGGCCTACAGATACATGAGAAATCCCTGGACAGAGGCAGAACATGCCAGTGCAGACTCACTGTTTTTGCAGTGACTGCCTTGGGCCATCCTGCTGTGGCGCAGGATGCAGAGCAGCTACCATCAGGTCACTCTCCTGACCTGATTGTATCCCAATGAGGGCAGGGATGTGCCCCATGGCAGAATCACCTCTCCCTCAGCACATCTGCTCAACTCAGGGCTATACAACTGAACCGGCTCTCTGTGAGCTGCTCTTTGGATGGGACATCTAGGAGGACCTGAGAGAGAGGGTGCACACATTCATCCCTTACAATGTCCCAGTTGAAGCCACCCAGTGAGAAAGCACAGCTGGGCAGGTGAGCCCCAATCTCTTACCAGAGGGTGCTGCGGGGGCGGCGCTGCCTTCAGAGCACAGAGGTTGTAGACCAGGGTCTCCCGACAGACAGGGCACTGCACACCAACTTCCTGTGGGGAGGCAAGCGGTGATAGCAAACCCTGTCTGCAATCCAGCTCACATGCTGCCCCATAACCCCACCCTGGAAGTGGAATAGGGTGGTCGTCTTCACTCTTCTGCCAAGGTAAGGAAGCCCAGAGGGGTTCCAGCAGCATGAAAGCAGCCTGGTGTCTCAACAACTGCTATGGGAGGTGTCTCCACATGGGGCATGCTGGGATTTGTGCTCCAGCACCTGACTGCTTTACAAAACACCCCTGTCAACACATATGGCTTCAGTCCTCAGCCTAGGATCTATTTCCCTCTGCTCCAAAGTGGAGTGTGTCATCTAGGCAGCACCTGTTTGAAAGGGTGTGTAGGAAGGAGCCATTGACTTGTTCTATGCTCAGCTCTGCTCTTTGCTCTGCAGCTGACAACTGTTCCAACGTGCTAGGCAGGTTTTATCACCCCAAAACACAGGTGATCATGTTTACCTTGCTGCAGCCCCCCACAGTTCAAGGACTAGCACTAGGGAAGGAGCTCTCTTTTCTAAATCCTGTGGTTCCAGAAGTCTAAAAATGCAACTCCCTTGCCCCCTCACACAGCAGGCACTGACACAGAGATTCAATAAACCAACTTGTTTGGTTCCAATCTCCCTGCAAAGGGCCCTTGGAGATAACTTAGTCTAATCCCTGCTCTGATTCTCAGCACAGGCTCCATGTCCCAAGGAGCATGATATAGATGTTACGAGGGTCTGTGTAGGGGACCAGGGAAGGGAGCCCAGTACCTGTTTGGGGGATGGTGCAAGGTGCTGCTCTCTCTCCTCCTGCTGCATGAGGATCTCCTCCTCCATGTGCTGGGCATAACGGGCCAGACAGTGAGAATGGAAGTAGTGGTAGCACTGGGTCTTTGTGAAGGCTTCTTTCTCCTGTCAAGAGACGATGGCATCTTTGAAGGATTTCTAAGCAAAGAGTTGTGTAACCACCCGTTTGAGTTGGGTTTTCACTTCCATGTCACTGGTGGCCATGGGGAACTAGTGCTAGTGCTGGCAGAGGCACCTAACACCTTCTGTTGGGCTGTGTCTCCACTCCCTCAGCAATTACTGAGATGCTGCTTCTTGTTTCAAATGCTAGAAATAGTCCAAATGTCAAGATGCAAAAATTTTATGACTGATTTCTCCACATGTGTTCCTGTGTAACCAGCAGTCTTCCCAACTGATGTGCTCTCCTTCCTAGGCAGGTGCTGACTTGCAACCCCGATAAGGCCAGCTCCCCTGTCCCCACAGGCCTCAGCACCTGCGTAGATAGGTTCTAGTCCCTCCTGACCATGTGTGTGCTCATCTCCGGGTGAGGTGTAACCAACACAGGGAAGCTGAAATGCACCATCACACAGAGCCTACGCTTTTTTGGAGATGCTCCAGCATCTCTCACTGCCCCATGCCCATTTTCTGTAGAAGATTATCTAAAGAGTGATGGGAAGAGCAGCGTGTATTGCACTAGGAAGGGCCCTGTGCAGCCAGATCACCCACAGAATGGGGGGCAGGGGGTTTCTGGGGCACATCTTGGTCCCAGACTGATATTCCAGTGCCAGACTTCCTGTTCTCTTGCCTCACTTTCCAGTCAGTCTGCAGGGTCGCGAGACCTACCTGGAATCCATACAGGCAGATCACACACTGTCCTTGAGGAATATTGTTGTCAGTAAGAATCTCCTTCCCCTTCTGTAAAAGCATTAAAGCAAATGTTTTACTCACTGGCCTGCCCATAGGCTCAGGGATGTCCCACCCCTTAGGCAGTCAGGGATCAGTGTCTGTGGCTTGTCACCCCCAGCCTCCTCCAACTCTCACCTCAATCAGTTCATAGAGCACCTCTGTCCCCAGTCTGGCTTCAGCAACACTTCTGAGGGTCTGGGAAATCCTACAGCAAAGCACCAGAAATCCTTAACACAAATTTAGCTACCTTTTCACTGTCCCACATACCTGCCATCTTGCCATGATGACAGGAAGAGATCACTGGCCTACAGGCTTTGCTTGGAGCACAGGATGGGCACACATGCAGACACATATTCACATGTGGTCCTGGCTCCCCACAAGCCAGTGCACAGGAAGCCTTTGTCATGACAGGATTTGCAGGAGCAGATTTGCTGATGGCCTCCGCTTGAGCTCACCCAGCACCCTTTGGTTTTGGTGAATCCCAGGCTTTGTTTATCTGACAGCAGCCCCTGAAGAGGGGGAGCCTGCCTGAGTGTTGGGAGCCGCATCCTCGTGTGCTGCTGGCAGGCACCAAGGTCTCTGCACACATTCCACTGTGCCAAGGACCGAAGCACAAAGGCAAGAACGGGCTGCCCAAGGACTTGGATCAGTCCCACCTCTGCCAGGGCAGGATCAGCAGCTTTCAAGGCCCTGGGGATTCAAATTACATTTCAGCGGGACCACAAGGGAACAACCACAGGGTGGACCTCTGTGTGTCAAATTCGGCACGCTGTCAAAGTGTCTCCTGAGAAATTTAGGACAAAGTAATTTAGGGACCTATATCCATCTCTTAACCAGGCATGGGAAGTCACGTGAATTAGAGCAGTCTTGTCCAACAGTTCTGCCTCCCGGCTCTCTGGAGGAAAGGATCGCCACTCCCCACCCTCCTGGCACTCACTTTTGAATTTGCTCATCTGACAGCCCCCGCGGATTCCTGATGGAGATCTCCGGAGCTTTATCAGGATACTAAGATAAAAGAGAAACACCCAAAGCACAAGGAAGGTGGAGAGGCCCGAGGCCGGGAGGTGCAGGGGCGCGGGGGGCGCGGGTGGCGCGGGCAGCCTACCTGAGGGGGCACGGAGAGCACCAGGGTGAAGCGGACGTACTGGGACTCCTGGTCCTGGGCCGTGGCAGGGTGCAGGGTGATGCTGATCTCCCAGGGCTCCCACCTGGAGAAGTGACAGGTCGGGGTGAGGAGGGCGGCGCGGGGCCGGGCCGGGGATGGGAACGCGAGACGTACCTGCTCAGGCCCCGCGCCACCCGCAGCTCCTCCAGGTAGATAGACTCCAGCACCTCCACTTCCGGCAGCAGCGCCCTGCGGGAACCGACCGAGCGGGGGTCAGACGGCCCCGGCGGGCTGGGGGTGCGGGACAGCAGGGGTGCGGACACGGGGAAGGGTGCAGAGACCGCGGAAGGTACGGGGGCTGTTACCAGTCCGTCGCCTCCGCTTCTTCACCGGCCGCCGCCATCTCCCCGCCCGCCCCGGAAGCGGAAGCGGAAGCGGCCAGCCCGTTGCCAGGAGACGCCTCGGCGGCGGGTCCGGGGCAGGAGCGGAGCGGGGCGAGGTTCATCCCCCAGCGGGATCGCTGCCACCAGGGCTCGGGACTTGTCCTGCCGTGCAGCCGGTGGGCAGGAACAAAGCCTGGGGCGGGGGGGGGCACTCGCCCAGGGGAACGGGCGCCGGGTGCAGCCCCGCGGCAGCGGAGGTGCCCGCGGAGGGGGAAACGCTGCTCCTCACTGGCCTCTTTGCCTCGGCAGCTCAGCGGCCCCGTCCCGAACGATGGAGAACTACCACATCCTCGAAATGATCGGCGAAGGCTCTTTTGGGCGCGTGTACAAGGGGCGCCGGAAGCACAGCGCCCAGGTGAGGGGAGAGGGTTGGGGCTCTGCTGTGTGTGGCCGGGCCTGATTTCTGGTGCCTCTTGGGTTATAAGGCTCTGCCAGGCCTTTGGGACTCGGCATTCATTCGGCTTTCTGCTGACATTCCTGACCAGCTCCTGCTGGCACTGAGCCATCTGGATTCAAGGGACATCAGGAGCGACCTCAAGACCTCAAAGCAGGGCCAGAGCTAATTTATATCCTCTGAAACCCCCGAGACCAACATCCCACAGCTGGTGCCTGACTATTACTAGGATTAATGTGTTTTCCTCTTATCAAGTTGAACCTCCCTCTCTTTCAATCTGTAATCCCTGTGTCGTTCCACGTGCTTCAGTCCCCTCACCATCATGGGTCTTTCTGCTATACCCACTCCAGCCTATTGATGTCCTTCTGGGCCAAAAACCTGGCCACAATATTCCCAACATGGTCCACAAGGTTCGAAATAAAGGCCAATAATCCCTTCCCTGCAGTTCCTGTCTGTTGATACAGCCCAGGGTGCTGCTAGTGTTCCTCATTTCCAGGGCACACTGCTGGCTCATGTTAGAGCTGCTGTTCACCAGCATCCTGAGGTCCTGGCCCATGTTTCTGAAGTCCTGGTTTTATCTGTGTTCACTAGTTACATTTCTTTGCTTTAAATGCCAGTGTGAAAAGAAGTGTGAGCACCAGTGTTGATGTGCAAGGGCCTGGGGAGAGCCCTAGGTCCAAGGGGCCCAGTGAACAAATGTCTCATTGTTCTATTGTCTGTGTTCAGCTGGAAGGTCTGAGTCCTGTTTGGGTTAAAAGCAGCCTTTGCCAGGGTGGGTCTGACCAGAAGCCTCATCTGATCCCAGCTTTTCCTGCTTTGAAAGGTGGTGGCCTTGAAGTTCATCCCCAAGGTGGGGCGGTCTGAGAAGGAGCTGAAGAACCTGCAGCGGGAAATTGAGATTGTGAGAGATCTCCATCACCCCAACATCATCCAGATGCTTGACAGCTTTGAGACTGCTAAGGAGGTGAAGGGGACTACTCCAGGCAAAGGCTTTTGCTTGACTGGGGCAGGGGAACAAGGGCTGTCCCCTGCTGTTGTAGGGACATCTTTCTCAGGAGATGCTGGTGACTTCATCCCAGGGTCTGGTTAGTGTTTTTCAGAGCCCTTTAGTATGTGCTGTGTGGGGAGCCAGCACCTGCATGGGCTGCATGGGCTGCATGAGGTCACATGCAGAGGCAAAGGAGCTGACCAGGGGGTGTGTGATGCAAAAAAGTGGTTTGACATCGCAGGATGAGCGTGACTCTTCACACATCAGTCTCTTCAGAGACTGGCTTTTCACTGATTTAAACTCTCGTGGATAGAATACGATAGCAGAGGATTGAAGACTGTTCTATGGGACATGGGAACATGAAGTCATTAGACAGCAGATTCAAAACAAGCTCAAGGGAGTGATTCTGCCCACTGGGCTTGGAAGTACCATTCTGGGCTTGTCCTGTCCTTCCCTCTTCCCTTGTTTCTACTGGCTGTCTGAGATATGGACAGCTACAAGACCTCGGCCAAGTGCCAGATCCTTGCTGCAGTGCACCCATGAGAGGTCTATTCCATTCCACGTCCCAGCCCAAGCTGATGGACTTTGCATAATGACACCCCAACACCTCCCTTAGATTTCTTACCCTGCTTTGTCCCAGTCCCCAGCGCCTGATCTCACCATGCTGCTCTTCCCTCCAGGTGGTGGTGGTGACTGACTACGCAGAGGGAGAGCTCTTCCAGATCCTGGAGGACGATGGGAGTTTGCCTGAGGACCAGGTGTCTATCATGGTAGTGGCCATGCAGAGCTTGCTGCAGGCTGGAGAAAACAGGACTTGTCTGCCTGCAGGCAGAGGGTCTCTGCTGTGAGCCAGGAGATGTCAGGAGGGTGAGGGTGCCTCTGGGGCTTTACCTGGCAGAGCTTCTGAAAAGGATGGAGAGGGGGCTAAGTTGGCACTGTGGGACAGTGGGGTCCTGCAGAGACCTCAGTTTCTATGTTCCCTTTCCAAGGGCCACAGCACCAGACGGCTGCCTTGGCTATTGGCCTACTCCAAGAAACTGCTGGCCCACAGCTGGGGTTGGTCCCTGCCCCAAATACGACAGAAGTAGAAGTCGTGTGGGAGCCAGGCTGTAAGGGACCTGGTCCCCGTGGTTGTGCCAGTGGGTGGCGCCATGGGACACACAGGGTGAGGCTTCTGTGTCTCCGGCAGGTGCAGACCATAGCTGCTCAACTCATCTCTGCTCTCTATTACCTGCACTCCCACCGCATCCTGCACCGTGACATGAAACCCCAGAACATCCTGCTGGGCAAAGATGGTGTTGTCAAGCTCTGTGACTTTGGGTGAGTGCTGAGCGGGGTGCTTGGTCTTGGAGCAGCCAAGGGGTGTCCCGGATGCTGTAGAGGAGGAGTGGGGGAATATGGAAGGGGGCCAGGATTCTGTGCATATTTAGAGGTTAAACAGAGATGAGAGATTTTTTTCCTCCAGAGGGAAGAAGTATTGGTAAACTCATAGGGAACTCCCTGGGAGCTGCAACAGATGTTTCAGCCTGAACTTGGGATCTGTGTTTTGCTCTGAGCAGGTTTGCCCGTGCCATGAGCATCCACACCATGGTGCTGACCTCCATCAAGGGCACCCCGCTGTACATGTCCCCTGAGCTGGTGGAAGAACGGCCGTATGACCACACAGCAGACCTGTGGTCTGTGGGCTGCATCCTGTACGAGCTGTTTGTGGGCACTCCTCCCTTCTACACCAACAGCATCTTCCAGCTTGTCAGCCTTATCATCAAGGACCCTGTCAAATGGCCCATGACCATGAGCCCCGTGTTCAAGGTAAGAGTCAAGAGCCTTTCTGCAGGGTGAGATCTGTTAATGCAGTTTTGCCCTTGCCTCCTGCCGTGGTGGGTCACTCTTAGCTTTTATGTCCCCCAACAGGGACTTCAGAACATAGAAAAGCAATGAGAGCTGGACGTCCTGGAAGGGGAACCTTTATCCCTGTTACCAAATGTGGGCTGTCCCTAAGCTGGGAAGCTGGGTCCAACAGCAGAGGAGTGATTTATTAGGTTGGGAAGGGAAATGTCTTCCTGTCTGCTCTAGGCACTAGAGCTACTCCTTTCCCAGAGCTAAGCAGGAAAGGCAGGCCTCCTGGGTACCCTCACGGGGGGAAACTGGTGGGTACATTATGCTCCCTGGTGGGTGCTGAACATGTGTCAGTGATCCTGCTGCTCTGCTGCTCTGTAGAGCTTCCTTCAGGGATTACTGATGAAGGACCCCCACCAGCGCCTGTCATGGCCAGAGCTGCTTTGTCACCCCTTCATTGCTGGACGGGTTACTAGTGAGTACTTACTCTTTTTTCCTAAACTGTCCAGGTCTGTTTCCTTCTACTATGGGCTGGAGACTGGGAGGACCTCCCTGCCCTGCTATTTTTACTATCCTGGTCTATGCCTCCCTCCTCTCAGCTTTTTCCAAGCACTGACTCCTAGCTCCTGCTCCTGGTCTTGCTCTGGGATTCCCCTGGGCTATCAAGAGAAATCACTGTCTCTGTGTCCCAAGGCAGAGCTGCTGCTGAAGTTCTCCTCTTGCCTCCACAGTGATTGATGACACAGAAGAGCATGGGATCTCAAACCCCTTCACCACCAAGCTGTCCCCAGATCTGCAAGCCCTGAAGGAGAAGCAAGTCCATTCCATGGCCCCCAGGAGCAGCCAGTCCAGGATCCTGAGAAAGGCCCAGCAGAAGATGGTTGAAGAGACACAGAAAAAGGTGGAGAAAAGTGTGGGGTTCCCCTGACTATGTCTCACAGTCAAGGCAAAGGGGGAGCACTGAAATGGGCCCTGGGGGGAAGCACATGAGTACATGGGTCAGGCTGGGGTGTCAGTGACACATGAGGCAGGATGTGGGGTGCTCACGGTAGTGGAGTCTAGGGGACTCATCTGGCTGAGTAACCCTGCCCTGACCAAACTTCTCTGCCATCACCAGGGACAACTGAAGGCAGGTGATGCATGTATGAAGGATCCTGTCAATGGACATCCCACGCATACACCCAGGGCAGCATCACGGAAGGCAGCCCCTGAGGAGAGGGAGCCATTGGCTGCCTCCAATGAGAAGAATTTGTGTCTCCTGCAAGGAAAGAGCAGCATAGCAGAGTGGGAGTTTGAGGAGTGTCCTCCCAACCCAGGGTGAGGGAGGCTGAGGCTGGGGCAGGAGGAAGAAGGAAAGGTCTTTCACTGACTGTACTGTTTCCTTGGCCAGGCAACACAGCCTCTCTCGACACGATGAATGGGAGTTTCCTGGAGCTGGTTCCCCTCCACAGCCTGGTGCTGGCAGGGCAGAGCCCTGGTGCAGGCAGAGCATTGAGGCTGTGGACCTGGAGAGTGAGGTAAGATGGTGTCTTAAGTGAGGACAGCAGGGCCCAGTTGCCAGGGGCTGGTACAGAGACCCTGGGACTGGCAGGGTCTGTGGCACCAGTCCTCTCTCCTCCGTGAAACTAGGAACTGGAGAGCGATGAGGAGTGGCAGCACCTGATTGAGGGCACTGAGCCCTCAGCCATGCAGCTGAGCATGCCTCTGAGCCTCCTGAGTGACCCAGCCTTCCAGCACCGTGTCCAAGACCGCCTGGCAGATTCTGCTCAGCAGGTAAGTGATGGCTGGCCAAGGCAACTAAGACTGGAGACTTGGATGCTGCCTTCTTGTCCAGGATTGGGCTGGAAACATTTGGAGAGTCCTCAGTCCAGCCAGCAAAAAGATCCTGTGCTTCTCCCAGAGTGTAGCTGTCTCATGCTCTTGGCTTGCCATCCGCTCTTCTGCTGCCCCCTGCCTGAATGGGTTGAAGGGCTGCTCTGTGGCTGTTGGAGAGACCAAAACTGCTGCTCATTATAAGCTCTTCTGGCTTCTCTGCATCCAGGTGCTGGAAGGGATGTTGGAGGGAGCCTCCCATCTTCGTTCTCTGCTTCATGTTATGGTCAACCTCCTGTCTACCCAGTGTGGTGCTGACCTGCGGGACCACTTCTGCCAAGAGCTGAATGTGCCTCTGTCCCTGCTGCGTCTAGCTAAGCAGATTCTAGAGACTGGTTGCACCAAGCAGGTGGGTGTAGAACCCCAGAGAAATCTGGGCTTCTTCCAGCCCTGCAGAGTGCTGGTGCTGAGGAGGCCCTGGTGTCCTGCTGGATCTGGGTCACAGGTTCCTCTTCTAAGCACCCTTGAGAAGGGGAAGGTTCTGGCAGGGAAGGATCCTGTCACAATGGTGTGGGGATGGCCAGCAGACAATCCCCATTTATGGTTTCTTTTTGGATTCTGCAGCAGCCCTGGTGTATTGCTGTGCTGACAGACCTCCTCATGGTGACCAAAGTTTATTTCAGCAGTAAATGTGGCCTGGAGGAGAGTGGGCAAAAAGACAGGTAGGGACAACCTTTTGTTCTCTGAGGTCTTGTGTGGCCACTCTGGGGACCTGGCAGTAGGTGGAAGGGTGTTCATACCCCACAGCTGGAGCTGTCTCTGTGGGGAAGCGTCATGGTCTAGGCACTTCATGCCATATTGCTGAGCTTACAGAGGAGCACTTTCCTTGAATGGGACTAATTAAAGCAAAGGCACAGTTGACAAGTCCAGTTGTGCTGCCTGCTGAATGCAGCTCACAGTGTGTGTGTCCATTAGCCAGGGCCATGTGGGCCTGTTCAGATCCTGTCCTCACAGCAAGGGGCTGTGTTTCTCTGCACTCACCTGCCCCTGCTGCCCCCTCCAGCCTGCAGGCCTTTCAGGAGAATGCTGACTGCTTCCTGGCCCTGCTGCCAGAGCTGCTGGCTGCACCAGTTGACACTGAGATGAGACTCTGCCAGCAAAGCCTCTTGGTAAGGGTGCCCCCATCTCCCTCCCCCCCACCCTCTGCCCCAGGGACAGAAGTTATGGGGTTCTCTGCATATGTTGGGGGAACACAGGCTGAGGACCCTACTCCTAACTGCGGGGTCTGATCCATTCTTGTCAGGGCAGACTGTCTCACCCATTGGGGTTTTTGTGGGGAATTGCATACAGAAATAAAGTCTGAGTGGGCACCTCCGTTGGCTTTACCATTCTGGTGTGGCTTTACCAGCTGAGCTGATGGCAGGTGCAGCCCCTTGTACACAATCTGGCACAAAAGCAGTCACTTTGCCAGACACGCCCCTGGCTCTGCTGCCAAAAGTTCTGCTGCTGGGATTGTGCTGGGTGGGCACAGCAGGCTCTCAGCGTTGGAGTATGATTCACATGAGGCTCAGGTAGGAGAGGCATACAGGCTTTGCATTTGATATCATCTTGCTTTTAGCCTTTGTTTTCAAGCTGAATGTTTTAGAGCCAGTGGAAGCAAGAGCAAATATAGCTGTTGGGCATGCTCTGCCAGGCTGTGGTAGAGGTGAGAAGGGACACGTGCCTCCATGTGTACCCCTCACTTCAGCAGCCTGCAGCCATATGTGGGTCCTGTACAATAACCTGGCTGGAGTGGACATTTGAAGGTCCCTGAAGTTCCAGCTTGAGTCCTTCTCCCATCTCTGCTGTCCTCCCATAGCTTCCTCCCATGCTATCCTTCTCTCCCCTCCCACACCCAGTCTGCAGTGATGGCAACTCCTGTGTTTTCCCCAGTGCTTCACCCAGCTCTGTGAGAGCCTGGACACGACAGACCCCTCTGTCTCTGCACACTTCTACACCAGGCTGCGAGAGGAGCATCAGCCCCTGCTGAACAGACTCCTTCAGGGATCCTTCTCAGAGCAGCCTGCTCTTCGAGGTAGCAGTAGTAGCAGCTCACCACCTCTTCCTGGGGTTTCTTCTCCCTCCTGCCCTTGGGTCCATCAGAGCACTGACAGCCATTGTAGAGCTGTTGGCCAGAAGAGGTGGCTGAAGCTTATCTATCCAGACCCCTGCTAACTTGGGCTCTCCTCCCTCAATCCTAGATTTCACCGTCCTCATATCACAAGCCTGATGTTTCCTCTCTTGCCATCCAACCCCATCCTGCTGCCCCTCAGCACCTTCAGCATGACTCCCAAGCTCTGTCCCTGTGCAGGTGCAGTGGTGAAGGGCAAGTCAGCCCATGACCAGAGCCCATGTGTGGCAGACCTCTTCCTGGCTGCAATGGCTGCTGCCTGCAGCATCCCCCTGGAGAGAAACAGCTGTCGGGAAGCCAAGCAGCAGGTCAGACCAGCTCTCTGTACAGGGTGAAGAGGTGTGGTCTCCACAGTGGATCCTTTCCAGAAGGATCTCTTTCTCAGCAGTGGAGTGGAGGGCTGGGATCCTCTGGCTTTATTGGCTGCAGGGCTCATATTTGTGGGCTGTACCTCCCCAGCCAGTAGCTGACCCTAGGAATGTAAGGATTCTTGAATCAATTAAGAGACTCAAATTTAGGATCTGAACTGTGAGATGGGCTAAGTAAAGAACTAAGCAATGCATGGAAAACATGAAGAATTATTTTATTACAGTGATACAAACTGTAGGAGATCTGAAATTAAAGGGGCAGTAAGAGGGAAGACAATTACAGGTTTACATTTGATTTTTAACTCTGGGTCAACAAGGAGGGAAACAGAGGAGGAATCTTACCTTGCTCATATCAGCTCTGGGACTGTGCATCAAAGCCATGCCAGGTCATGGCAGATAGGCATCCCTGAGTAGACACGGGCAAAATGTAGGAAGCAGATGCTTTCTTTCATTAAATTGTTGCTAGCATTAAACTTCTCTAGTCTGTGCAGTGCTTCAGGTACCCAGAGTGCAAAACAGGCTGATTTCTGCAGGTTGCTCACGCTGTAGCTGAAAAGCTTATGGAAGGAGAGAGCCAGCAGCTTGCAAGACTGCTGGGGAGACTGGAGCACCCAGGCTGCTCCTTGAACATCCTGAAGGTAATGACCCCATCCTTTTATCTGTCTCTGCCCAGAGGTGCCTGGGCTTTTGCTCTGGAATTAGGAGCATGGGGAAGAGGGAGCTGTGGGTTTAGCCCTCAATGCCTCCCATCTGCCTGGTGTCAGTTGTTGAAGAGCCCATGCTAGCCATGGGGTGGAACCTGTCCACAGGGGCTGGTAGGCATCTCTCCCCTCTGCCTTGCAGATCCTCTATGCTGGCTGCCATGCCTGCCCGAACCTGTGCCAGCACCTGGGAAGGAGCCAACCACTGTGGGATTCCCTCATACAGCTCTTGAAGGGTGAGGTAGGACTGACCACGGCCCTGGTAGTGGGGTAGGAGTGTGAGCAAGCAGGATGCATTACTCTGAGCACTGGTCAGACTAATCTGTGTGGGGAGAAGAGTTTAGGCGAGTTTAATCTGAAGAGTGCAGTTCTCCTCTGGGACCCAGAAACACCTTCTTCTCCCCTGCTATGACTTCTGTTCCCTTGGTAGGTGCCTGTGGAAGAGGTGGCCCAGGAAGCCTGTGAAGCCTCTCTGTACCTGCTGGCCCTGCTCACCCTGCAGCTTCAGGCCTCCCCTCCCAGGTAAGCATCCAGTTTCACTCATGGGTGGGAGAGGAACATGCCCTGCCCTGAACAGCCCTCTGTCCCTGCCCAGAGCTGGGAACCTGGTCCCACTGATCCCTCCGATCCAGACATACCAGTGTGAGTGGGTAGCGTGGGTGGGTGCTGGGGATGTGGTGAAGATGACCCAGTGAGGACAAAGAGGTGCTGTGAACCAGGGCTCCTCCTGAAACATGGCTGCTTCCCAGCCTCGTGGGTATTTGGATGCTGCTGTTCTGCATGATGTGAAGCTGTGGGAACATACTGCTTCTCTCCTGGTTCCTGCATTTCAGGCTTGAGGAGATGGTTACCCTGGCTGTGGACCTTATAACCCAGTCTCCTGTCGTGTCCCTTGTGGTAAGCCACCCCCCCTGCCCAGAGCCACCACTGAGAGCCTTGCAGAGCCCTGCATCCCATTTGGGCCTTACTGTTCCTCAGTCAGGGTGGGATGAGGCTGACGGATGAAGGGTCAGCAGTGACCAAAGAGATGGGAAAGTCCCAAAGGTGCTGAGGTCTCCTTGTCCTACAGGGTGCTGCAGCATTCCTCCTGGCACAGCTCAGTCAACATGGGGTGGCTTTGGAGCTCAAGAGAGAAAAGATCCTACCAGTGGTGACAAACGCACTGACAGCACCTGCAGAGGTATGGGATGGCGACAGAGAAGCTGGGGACCCAAGCATACCCCTCTGTGGAGGTGTGCAAAGATGGGCCCAGAAGGGTGCAAGTGTGGTGCTGCTGCCCTCAAACCCAACACCCAGCTCCAGACTGTCTTCCACTCTCTTACAGATGCAGCTACCCCTACCAAAGGGTGCTGGTCTCTATGATGGGCTCTTTTTCCTCCTGCTGGAACTCCTTGAACAGGTACCAATCTGGCCATCTCCTTTGCCTGGTCCCTGCCAAAAAGGCCTGAATGCAGACTGGTAATGAAGCTGAGGGAAACCAGGGAACTGTGCAGCTTTGACTAAGCTGTGCAACCCCATGAAAGTCAGCTTATCTCCCGGCAGGGCTGATGGGAGAGTGGTGGGCAGGGAGGGGTGATCCATGAGCACACTGGAGTGACGGAGGGCAGAGATGCCCTGGGACTGACACTATTGAAAGGCGCAGCAGGACCCGTGGGCCATGTCCATCCAGCCCTGACCTTCACAGGACCGTGGGGCTGGCAGGGCCATTTATCATGGGGAGCCACAGAGGACCATGAAAGCCTCTTGACATCTGTCTCTCTGCCTCTAGGAGGATGTGGCCTTGGAACAGGGCTTTGCTTCCTCAGAGCTGTGGAGCCTGGTCTGGCATTATGTTGCTGTGGTGCTTCATGTGGGCACCAACAGGGCAGCGCTGGAGGGAGACCCACCCCCAGGTGCTGGTCACCCCATGGCAGAGCCAGACTGGAACCTCCTCTCCCCTCAAGGTAGGAGCTGCGGGACAGCAGGGCACCTGCCCTGGACCCTGCTTCACATCCTGCTCTCAGGAGGAGAGTCTGTCCCTGTCCACATCTGTTCCCTGAGGCCAGAGGACTCAGGTGGTTTTTCTTGAGGATTGCAGTATCTTCTGGGGAGAGAGGGATGGGCTGGCCCATGCTGTGCCCAGTTGGCAGTAGCTCAGCTGAGCTGGCTGTGGAGGAACAAAAAAGGGTGTCTATGCTGCAGGGAATGTCCACTCTGGCAGGTGTGACCACCTGGGTGGAGATTTTCTGGTTTTGGGCAGGGAATCACAGAATCCACCCTGGAGCAGCCTTATAGTAGCACAGACAGAAGTGAAGGGACTTCACAGCCTTCTGTAGCTTTGCCCTTGTGCCTGCTGTTTCCTCTGCAGGAACCCTGTTCTTCCTCAGCCTGGCCCTCAGAGTCTTCACTCGTGAGTCCCACCAGTGCCTGCCTCAGCTCACCCAGTCCCATGGTGTCCTCATGGTGACACTGAAGAGACTGCTGTCCCCTGGCTTCTTGACATGCCTGGCACAGATGTGAGTTGTGGAAAGGGCTGAAGTGGGGAGAGCTCAGCTGCTGAATGGGGCATGGACATGAGCACACCAAGGGCTCAGAAGTTCCTGACCTGGTACTTGCAGAGCCTCTTAGTGCCCGGCGCAAGAAATGCCCTTTGCCCCTTGTGCTGAGGTTTTTCTGATCACCTCTGTATTAAGCTTTCTCTCTTCCATATATTCAGGCAAGCAGGAAAGGATGGGGACCCTGAGGTTGTGCCAAATGTGGTCATCCAGGTCTGCCAGCTCCTCTGTTTCCCTTTTGCCCTGGATGTGGATAAAGACACCTTAGCACTGATCACGGAGGCTGTGAGAGATACCCAGATCCCTGCCCAGCTGCTGCAGGTACTCTGTTGGCCCTGTGTTCCTCCTTCCCCCCATACTGTGGTGACACCTCCCTACATCGCAGTCCCTAATGCATGGCACCATTTCATATCATGTTGGCAGTTCCTGCCACACAGGGATGTCAGTTGGGTGCTATGGAGCCCTTGGAAAAGCTTGACTGGCTGCTAAGCTTGTGCTGACCTGTCAGCTGCCTTCAGCTGCTGCTTGGCTTGGCTCGGCTCGGCTCACACGTGAGTGCAGTGCACTCAGCAGTTCTGTCTGTCCTTTTTCCTTAGGTCTGCGCTCACCATCTGCCCTTCTCGTTCACTGAGCTCCCCATGGGCCTCTTGTGCCAACTTGTTGTGTCTGACACGCAGGTCATACACCAAGTAGTGAGGGAAGCTGCTGCCTCGGAGCACACTGTTGCCTTCTTAAAGTCTGTCTTGTTCTCAGACAATGTTACACTCACAAGTGACCTCCTGTCTCTCTTGACCCATGTGGCCCGGGCCTGCTCAGAGCACCTGCCCTTTCTCCAGAGGATCCTAAGGGACTCAGATGTGGCTGACCAGCCACTGACCTATCTGCTCAGCCACCAGCACCACCTGATACGGGCCAGAACCTGCAACTTGCTTGGCAACCTGCTCCGCCACGGCTTTTCCCCAGCGCTGCAGAGCCAGCCCGGTTGGCTGGAGAGGCTGCTGGAGTGCCTGTCGGACCCGGAGGGCTGCGTGCGCAGGGCAGCCAGCTTTGCAGTGGGCAACGCTGCCTGCCACGCGTCTTGCCCGACGGGGACACTGGGCAGGGCTGTGCCCACGCTGACCCGGCTGCTGAGCGACACGCACGCCAAGACGTGCTGCAACGCGGCCCTCGCCCTGAGCAACCTGGGCCAGCGCGGGGCGGAACTGCGGGACCTGCTGATCCAGAACAGGGCCCCCGACCTCCTGCTGCAGGTGACCTGCCAGGACCCGCGCAAAACCGTGAGGGAGGGAGCCCTCGAGGCACTGCGAGCCCTCAGCCAGCACCCCGGGATCCAGCAGGTACTGCACGGGGATCTCGGCTCCTTTGGGGGACCTGATGGAGTTGTGGGGACAATGGTAAAGCTGGTGGGTGACTCCTGTCCCTCTCTCGGCTGTGCAGGTCCTGCTGTCCCTCAAAGCCACCGAGAGGCTGGCGGCGCTGGCCGGTGGCAGTCTCCAGTCGCCTTCTGCCCGGCACTGCGAGCTGCTCCTCCGCCGCCTCGCAGCTCCGCCCGGCCGCGCGGGGCCCAGCCCGCCGTCGCCGCGCACCGGCGCTGAGCGGTGACGCCCGGGCATCCCTTCCTTCCTTCGCCCTCCTCAGGCTCCAGCCCGACCTTCCTTGGAACCCGCGTTTTCCGCCCGAGGGGGACTCTACCCGGCCGTCTTTACCCAGGCTGCCCCCCATGGGAAGCCGGCCCTGGAAAAAATACCCATTCCTTCTGAAACCGCCTGTCTCCCGTCGGCTCCCGGTACCGTGCTCCGCCGCCAGGCTCCGCCGCGCCGCCAGGGGGCGGTGCACCACATGGCGCGGTGGCTGCCGGGAGCTGTAGTCACGTGGGCCCGCCGGCTCCCCATGGTAACGGCGGCGGCGGGTCCGGCGGGCCCGGGTGGGCGGTGAGTACGGCGGGGCCGCCCTATGGAGCGGGGCTTTGCTCCCCTTGTGTCTCCCCGGGTGCCACCTTCAGAGTTCCCCCACTGGGACGTAGGGCCCTTGGCACCCCCTCTGTCTCCCCGGCCACTCCGCCCCATAGCCGTGCCCGGGCCCCGAGGAGGCTCCTCGCTCCACGCCGGGCCTCCTCGCGGGCCTCGCCATGGTCTTGCCCTGTGACCCCGCGGGGCTGCGGGAGTGGGTCGGGAGCGCTCTGTGGCGAAACGTGCTGGGGTTGGTGGCCTGGGCGGCGCTCCGGAGCCAGGATAGAGCATCCTGGTAGCGCCTCTGGCTTCAGAGGCTTTCATCTGGAGAAATGACACAGAGCATGTTCCCCGGGCGAGCGGCAGGGAGGAAGAGGTGGCTCTCCAGCCAGCCACAGCCCCAGGGAGCCTCTCCAACTGTACTTGGGAGTATCAGGATGGAGCTGGGATTGACCAGGCCCAGGTGGCGTGCTGGGACATCTTTGGCTGTTCATCCTTTCATTGGGATCTTGGCTTGGCTACTCTTGTGTTATAAAAAGGAGCTGATGAGTCTGAAAGGTGAAAGGCAGAGCTGAGTTGAGACAAGCCTGGGCTATTTCCTGAATGCCTCCAGGGTCTGGGCAGGGAATGAGGAGTGAAGGCTGGGGAAGCCCTGTGGCACTGTGCCAGCCTCCTGTCTCCCTGTGCAGCTCGGCTGTCGATATCTCATGGGAGGCAGAGTTCAGCCCTACAGCTCCACATCAAAACCCTGCCTATATGATTCCCCTGTCTTTCTCATTGTAGTGTGCTCCTCACGGAATGGGCAGATGATGTCTCTTGACTCTCTGATAGTTTGGGGGAATTTACAGTGGATTGTTGGCCTTATTATAGTTTTATAGAATATTTCCATGATTCTTACTGTTTGTACCCAGCAGATAGTAGCATTTGTCTGTCCTTTTGTTGCTCTCTTGCTGCAGTTGTTTCGTGTTAGGCAAAGTTCATTGATGACAATTGCCCCCTCCCACACCTCAGTCACTGGGTCCTCCTCAGCACAGCAGGGATCACATTTCAAGGAGGAGCTGAGGGGACAACAAATGTCACCATCCCCAGATGACAGCGCCTGCGTGGAGATGTCAGATCACTGACACAGGTTGGGGGCTTTGGCTGCTGTACCAGCCTGGCTGGGCGCCACTCTTTGACATTTCCCGGGTTCCTGCCATGCATCAAGTCTGGGAGTATTTGGCAGCTTCTCACTTTGAATCTCTGTTTCTTCTCCACTCCTGACCTCTGAGAGATTGCTGTATGGAGTGAGGGTTTTGCAGTGCCTTCAGAAGAATTTTTCCCAGACCTGTCAGGACATGGAAGAGTCCTCAGCACATACTGAAGGACAAACCTGGGAACCTTTTCTTCCGATTGCAGATATATTTCAGTAAAATGTATCAAGAACAAATGATGGACTAAGAATTTATGTGTTTTGAACTAATTGGGTAGTTCTTGTCTCTTTGCTATGCATTGATGTCTTACATTTGTTTCACTCACTCCAAATCCTCCACTTTTTTATTTTTCTACCAAAGGCTAGCGTGTCTAAGACCAGATGGAGCTGTGCTGACTGCCCTCAGTTCCTACACTGGTGGCCAAACTCTTCCCTGGTCTTGCCATGTAATTCTCCTGCACCTTTTCTCCCATCATGAAACTCAGTTGAAAATACTGTCCCTTCAGTTTGGATCTTCAGGAATGGGCTGTAGACCACCTTGATGAAAGGCTGTTAAACACCCCATGGTTTAGCTTGTTGCTTTTAACCCAGACTTCTTTCTCTACTCTTGTTTATAATGCAGTACAACTGCTTCTGTTGCTCATGAGATGAAGTATAAATCAGGTGTGGGAGCAAGGGCAGTCACTTGCCAGCTTCACTGCTGGGGAAACAGAGCTGCATGGTCTGCTGTCACTTTGCAGCACATCTGCTTCAGGGTCTGGGGAATCTGCCAGGGAGAAAAGTTTAAATCTTTGATAGCAATAGGGACTCCAAGCCCTTTGTTTTGGCCCCTGCACTGTCTGGTCACAGCCAGGTCAGCCCTCCTGGGGTGAGCACTGAGCCAGCCCTTTATTGTAGGTGTCCCATGTGTACTCAAGCTACAGCCCTGGATTTTCTGCCTAATTTTGCTAGAGTTCCTCCCCTCGTCTGGCAGCTGTGCTTCAATCCCTCAGTGGTGAGAAAGTCCCTTGTGAGGTTAAATACATGAGCCTTCAGTCCCCAGCCCACCCTGTGTATGCATGGAGGGAGGCATTTGCTGCAGCACAGGGTGAGGTGGTGGCTGGTGGTGCTTGGTCCAGCATCCTGCTGTCTGTGAGGTCTGCCTCCACCTTGGGAACGGGATCACACAAGGAGCTACTCTGTTTCTCTTGCAGGGCAGTGCTCTGCTTAGGTAAAGGGACACTTTGGGCAGCCATACACTTCTCATACTTCCTCTGTTCAGTGTGGAGTTGAGTTCAGCACCACAGCTGCTGAATGGAAATGAGCAGCCCTGGCACAAATGTAATCCTGGGATGCAGGTGTAATTTGCTGATGCATCCTCAAAGAGGTTGATTTCTCACGGGTTTGGTTTGTTTTGGTTTTTTTTTTCTTACCTGAGTGGCCAAGCAAAAACTTGGTGTCTTGATTAGGACAGAAATTGATTGTCATCCTCTGGATTTGCACACAGAATGTGGTTCTGCAAGGATGACACTGGAGCTGAGAGGGAGCAGTGATGATTAACTGTGTGGCAAAGCAGCACACCAGGCTGTTGCACCAACAGCATTTCTGCGGTGGCCAAGCTGTCTCTGAG
The DNA here is from genome assembly GCA_013399225.1 of Rhipidura dahli. Classification (NCBI taxonomy): domain Eukaryota; kingdom Metazoa; phylum Chordata; class Aves; order Passeriformes; family Rhipiduridae; genus Rhipidura; species Rhipidura dahli. The sequence continues at coordinate 50,243 of VXAC01006717.1, read as the reverse complement.
CTGTCTTGGCCTCACGAACAACTTGTGGCCAGCAACACCTTCTGCTCTTCAGCTTGAACTTGCTGGTGGCCTCAGGTGCTCCTTTGGCATGGTGTGTGACTGCACTTGAGGCCACTTGTTTCTTGGAGCTGTAGGGGAGAGAGGGGGGTTTCCATGCTGTTGAAACAGAAGTTTGTACCTAGCTACCAGCTGTTGGAGCAGCTTTAGGCACTCAATTGGTTTCAGATCAATGTTGTTGATCTTGTTTAAAGTTTTAAATTTTTTGAAGGGATAGAAATCCTTATTTTAAAATGAAAATTGTTTTTAAAACCTGTTTGTTTTGCATTGTTGTTAACTTGCTTGTTCAAGCCTTAATCAAAAGTCCCAGAGTTGCAAGTGAGGAACTTGGTGTGAACTCAGGTCTCATTTAGAAAAAGATGTTATCCTTTTTAATTATAAAGAACAAAATAGAATATGCACCCTGCAATGTCATAGAAAACAATAGCAATTGCACTTGTCTAACCTCTCCTCCTTGTGACTTTGGGCTGTGTGTGGCTGACAGCACATTATCAGGTCAGCTTGTGGTGCCTACATTTGCAAGCTCTTGTTATTTTAAGTGTGTCACCAAGCTGCATTTAAAATAACCTCCCCAGCCAAACTCCTTTAACAGTGGGATGATGTGCACACCCGGGCTCCTAAGGTCGTGTCCTTTCCTGTTTGGAAAAGGACTGTGAGGAGCTGCCACGCTGCCATTAGAGGAGCACATGCTGCAGCAGGACTCGGGCTGGAAGAAAGTATTTGACTGATGCTCCTGGGGTGCACAGAGGCTGGGGCATGTGTTGGTCCTATGCACTTGTGATGTGAAATTTGTACAGGCTGTGGCAGTGCTCCAGCTCATGTCCCAACATTTGCGAGCAAGCTGTGTGGCAATAGAAGGTGCTGGCAGAATAATTGTAAGCAAGTGCAGCTGTACAGTCACTCCAACAGTGACAGCTTTGGACTCTGTATTGTGTGTCAGTAAGTCCAAGCCAAAATCCGTTAATTACTTGGTTGGGTTTGAATTCCAGCCTCGCCAATTCACCAGGGCTTTTCCTAGCTCACATTTCCACAGTAAAATTTCAAGAGTGTAGTTTTATTGCCATTGTGAGATGCAGAACAGACTCCAGCTCCTTTGTCATAGGGTTGGGTTGGCAGAACTAGAGATTGCATCAAGCTGTGACCTTTGTCCATCCCAAAACTCTAACCAAATTAAAGGGAAGACTTCCCTGACTGATAACCAGCAGTGATTTACCCTGGGTGACGTTGTTCCTGCCCAGAGCCACAGACATGTGGGAGCTGCTGTCCTATTGTGACTGCAGCCTGGCATGTGAAGGTGCCTCCCTCCATCTCTGTCAGGTCCCTGGATGCTCAGCAACTGCTTTGTCAAGCTGTCCTTGCAGTAAGGATGGGAGACACTTTTCAGGGGGACATTAGAGTTGGCTGTGCTGGCATGCAGGAGGTGGGACAGAAAGGGGAGCAGCGGGAAGGACAGGCAACATGGGCTGGTGCTGCCAGTCTGGATGCATCCTGACTTGACTCCTGTGGGGCATCTTCCTTTCATCCTTCCTGCCCCTCCTGCCCCTATCTGATCTCCTGTGTGATGACTAGCTGCTGACCAGCCTAGTCCTTACCTGAAAGCTGTACTAAAGGCCCTGCTGCTTTCTTATGCAGCTGCTGTTTCCAGCACACCCCTCCCGTGTGCTGGCCCAGATGCTTCTGCAACTTCATGACAAAACTGCTCCAGAGAGGAGCAAGCTCAGCACATTCTTGTCTGCTACTGTGGGACTGGTTTCCAGGCAGTGTTAGCTAAGGCTATGCCATAGCCAGACCTCCACCCTGGCAGCCACAGCAGTACCCCCGTGTCTGTGTCAGTTACATCTGTGCTGCCGTTGTTACTTACTCCAGATCGGGATCACACGGCTTCTGCTGGCATTTTCACACCTGTGTATAAGCTGACTGTAAGATTCACAGCCCTTGTTACAGCTTCATTAGGTCACATCACTTTTATTTTTACAGCAGGATGATCCACTGATAGCTGTAAAGCCGGGTGGAGATGAGGTACAGATGGCTTTCACTGCGGGCCAGTTTTGCAAGGTCATTCACTGCTGGGTGAGAGTGCAGGCGATGGCCAAGCTGGCAGCACATGTGGTGATGCCACAGTGACAGACCCTCTAGGCAGGAACACTTTCATTCTCCTTGAATTTTAATTTGCTCTTGAATGCCTATGTTCACTGGTGTGCTAGGGTCACTTTGTGGTCCGTGTGCTTGCGAGCTGGGTGCATCTGGGGGGGCAGTGTGTGGAAGCCAAGCTTTGCTCCCTTGTTTACTGGTGGAAATTTGAGCTGGGCAGGTGGCGGCATCTGAGCCACAGCTTCTTCACTCTGTGCTAATCACTGTGAATGTCACAACACAGCCAGGTTTGCTGCTGGGGGCAGATTGGGTAGCAATGTAATAGTGTTGTACATCCCAGTTGTGGGATTCTCTTCCCTGGGGATTGGAGCCCCTCTGGGCTGCAGCTCCCACTGGGATGCAGGAGCTGTGTCCTCATCTGGAGTTCTCAGCTTGACTGTACAGGCGCTAACAAGCAATGCAGCCCTATGAGCATGGAGTGGACTTGGCATCTTCCATATTTCCTTGCAGAGCTTGGCAGGGTAGCAGATCTCCTTGAGAATGTGTAGCTCCTATGGTATCCTGCATGGGCTGTTCCATCCTACATCCTCTGGCTGAGGTGCTGCTGACCTGGTATGTGCTGGTTCTGGGGCACATGAAACTGGAGCTGATTCACAGGTTGAGAAGGTCTGGCAGGTGTAGGTCTGTCCGACCCAGCCCTGTGGTGGTGTGAGCTGCTGTCATGGTTCTACAGAGCAACCTCAGGGTCTCCAAGCTACACTTTAACTGTTCCATCTGAGGCTTGTCTTTCAGGTGAGAAAGGAATGTGTATGTGTATTGCAAGAAAAGCGAGAGTGTGATGGTTGATGCACTGCTTATCCTTCTTTTTATACCCTTTTTTGTTGACATGCAAGAATGTGAGAGCTAGAAGGTGGAAGAACCAGCCATTCCTGCTTGGAATACAAATTCCTATCGCAGCTGTATCCAGGGGCCCTCCAGGCATGTTTTAAAGCAATAACTGGCTTGTGGTTTGTTTTCTCTTTTCCCTTCTCCTCAGGCAAGAGGATGTTGCAGGTATGGTGCAATAGTTCATTCTAGGAGGATTCAGAACACTTACATCTGCAGCTCCGTGGTCTGCCAGTTTGCTCCTTGCAGGAAGCTTTTCTGTAGGACTGCAGTGGGGAGAAATGTATGTGCACAGTACTGCCAGTCTCTGTGTTGACGTTAGAACAGTGCTGCTTTTGCTCCTTGCTGCCTTTTCAGTACTGAACTCTACAGGATGCCCTTAGCCCTCACTGAGCTTTTCTACAAAAGTGAGAAACGCTCCTTTTGAAAGCAGTGGCTGAGGTTCTTGCCTAGTTGTGTAACATTGTGAGCTGAAGCTTTAAGGAGCAGGAAAAAAAATAAGATGTTTTGGGGCTTGTGATGGAGTCAGGAGGCTGATGTTGGAGACACAGACCTGTAGGAGTGGGCTTCAGCTCCCAGGCAGGCAGGCTTTTATTGCAGACAGGGCTACTGTGCTGGGGCTGCTGCCCCATGGCCCTGGCTGGTAGTCACGCACCCCTGTGTGTTTGCAACGTACAAGCTTTCCTGCAGATGGCCCTCTCTACATTTTTCTTTTCATCCTCTGGTTTCATGTGAGATGCCAGCCGTTCTTTGACTTGGTCTCAGGAGACTCTTGGTGAGCTCAGTAGATGGGAGATGTGGTTGGTCTCAGGAGACTCTTGGTGAGCTCAGTAGATGGGAGATGTGGTTTTCATCTTGCAGGAAAAGCAGCTCACCCTGCTTTCCTCATGTGTCATTGGGCTGGGTGCTGTGCCCTGACAGAGCAACAGTGTCTTTCATGCTGTCCTCTTGTTTCAGGCCAGCAGAGATGCTGCTGTAGATGACTGACGTGCTTGTGCCTCACGTGCTATGGCTCTACATGGCGTCTGCAGGAGCAGACCATGCTAATCTGGGCCCCAAACGGCAGAAGAGCATTGGGCTGGAGTCAGGCACCCTTCTGGCAGAAAGACCTCAACCGTGCTGGACCTGGCGCCTTGCTCAGCAGCAGGCAAAACCTGTCTGGAATTTAGAGAAGAGATATGTGAGTGCTTTCCAGGATCGCATCCTGCACTCCTCAGGGATCCCTCTGCAGAAATCCTGCTTCTTGCGCTCACCATCACTGTGCTATGCACAGCCCACTGAAGACACCCTCAGCAGCTCTCCATACACTGGCTCTGTCACGGGAAGGGTGATGTCTTCTGTGCTGATGGAGCCCTGCCGGCTGGCAGAGGAGTGCCCTGGGACCGGGGTCAAAGGCTCTGCCCTCAGCTCAGGTCAGCAGGCTGCCAGCTCCTGTAGACCAGTGCTCAGTAACAGCTCCTTCCTACGGCCAAGCAGTGTTAAAGTGCCTTTTCTGCAGTCACTAAAGATGAAAAAGGTGGAAAACACCCGGAGTTTTTCTGCTGCTTTGCAGTCCCACTCTGGGGACACTAGAGACAGCTTCCCTAGCAGCCTGATCAAGAGAGCAGTGATGAACAGCAACCTTGTATCAGAACAAAACACAATCCCTTCACTTGCCCCTGTGCCAAGCCGTGTGATCCTCAGGAAGGACCAGTGCTCGTGGGAGGATGCTACGGGGAGACTTCACAGCTCAAAAGAGAAAGAACTGGAGAAGAGCCTGGAGAAGAGCTTCTTGAAGGCTGTGCAGCAGCTACCTAGTCAGGCTGCCACACGCAAAGGCTTTGGGTGCCAAGTCGAAAGTTCTGGCCTTATGAATGTGGGCAGCCTGTCCAACTGGAACAGCAGGAGGAGGCAGCATGTCAGAGCGCAGATCACCCGGAAAGAAGCCGTCAGTCCCTTGAACTTGGAGCTGGAGAGTCATCGCCTTAACAGTAACTTGAGCCTTATGGGCACCATTGCCCGCACTAAGCGGATCAGCATCCCTCCCTTGGCCTCGGGCACCGGCGCTCCTGACTGCAGCACCAGCTGCCATCCTGTGGGCATGCTGAGTCCTCAGTGTGCTGGGGACCGGGTGATGAGAACACAGCCTGTGCACTTGGCTGCCATCTCTGAAGTGGCAGCAAAGGTGTCCACCATCCGACTGGAGAAAGAGGAGAAACGGGCCCAGGCTGTGGTCCCAGGAAAGCTTAAGTAAGTAGAGGCAGGAGGAGGAGGGAGGCAGTGGCAGGATGTGCCGGGCTGGTGGTTGTGTCTGCATGTGTTGGGAGAGGAAGCACTGTGGGCAGTATAGGGTGGCCATAAGGTTAGCCATGGGCTGTGTCCATGAACAAAACCCAACTGCTGCATCCTAGTGGGTGGATTGTATTCCTGCAATCCCCAGCTTGATGCAGGCACTCAGGATGGCTCTAAGCCATTCCACCTTTGCCTTCAACCACAGCATAGAACTACTGTGTGGCATTTCTAGTTTGTTCTCCTCAGTCAGGGGGCCTTGCTTGCAGTGGTAAGCTCTGCACATATGTTGAATGAAACCTGCTGTTGAGCCAGGCCTTCCTAGTCAGAGACATGGGTTCATAAAAGAACATAGGTAATACAGGATAGAGAAGGTGTGAGGACATGGAGCTCCTGCTCTCCTGCTGGGAGAAGGGTGCCCTTGTTCCTCTTCTTTCTAGCTGCTCTGGAACACGTTCCTTCTCAGCGTGGTCTGGGGCCTCTCCATCTTGCTGGCTTGGGGTGAGTGCTTGTACATCAGCACTGGAGAGGGCAGTGCCCTCATTCCCCTGCCCACATTATCTCATGCTGCCTCATGATCTACTGGGTTTTTGGTCCCAGAAACCATGTGCCATTCCTTTGGATGTGCTGTCGTTTGTCCCAGTGCTACTACTGAGAAGTCACTGCTGAAGCCGAGCCATTCCCAGGATGAAGCAGAAGAAGAACTTCCTGATGGCCTGGACGAGAACTGCAGTCAAGAGGAGTATGAGGACAGTGAGTGCTGGTTCCCCAGGGAGGGCTGTGCTCCGTGCCTCAATGTGGGGAGTGTAGGAGCTGTCTGGGAGCTGGGGATGAGCACAGCTGCCCTCCTGTCTTACATTCATGCTGTCATTTCAGAATGTACTGAACCCAAAAGTGCTGTAACAGCAAGGAGGAACTGAATCGGTTCCTCTGGGGAGCAAGCTAGGGCTCACCACTGTCCTTCTCCAGAATTTACCCATTTCTCTGTGCAGGGCTGTCAGTTCTGCTCCTTTCCCTGTTTTTCATGACACCAGTTGGTGGGCAAAAGCCAGGATCCAAGGATTTGGAGCAGCTGGAACATTCTTTCCCCTGGAGCATTTGTTTTCTCTCTTCCCTCCCTAACGCTGTGTGTATTCATTCCTCACAGAGACAAAACTTGAATTTGTTCCCTCTTGCAGGTGTCTCGGATGCTTCCTCTGATGCTGATGAGTCATCCAGTGGCTCTGTGACTCCTGTGTCCAGGTTAGTAGCTGTAAACAGTGCACTGAGCTTGGCATATTTGTCCAGACTTGTCCCAGGACCCGAGGGAATGGCCTGAAGTTGTGTCAGGAGAGGTTTAGACTGGCTGTTAGAAAAAGGCTCTTCACCTGCAGGGTTGGTGGGCACTGAACGGGCTCCTTTAGGAGTGGTCACAGCACCAAGTCGGACAGTTCAGAAATCATTTGGGCAATGCTCTCGGCCACCTGGGTGTGACTCTTGGGAATGACCCTGTGCAGAGCAGGGAGTTGGACTCAGTGATGCTTGTGGGTCCCTTTGAAATCAGTATATTCTGTGATTCCATCATCTTTGCCTTCCATGGTGACAGGGGAGGAGATGGTAGCATGTGGGGTAAAGGAGTAAAAGTAGGAACAGATGTCCCAGCCAAAGCGAGTTCCCTTGTTTCCCTGCAGACTAGAACCACCTCTCTTGCTACAGGCAGCAGGCTGTAAAGTGCTAAGGGTGCATCCACTGCAGCAAAACAGGGGTCTTAATTTCACTGACACTGCCAGTTGCTGAGTTAGGTTTACTGGATTAAATTGTGCTCTTGCAATGTCATTGCCTGGCAGATGAAGCAGAGTGGAAGTGTCCTGGGCCGGAGATTGCAAAAGCTCCTTGGAGTTTTGTGTCTCAGCATAGCATCCTAGAAACAAGTCCTGGAGCCTGTGTTTTTCTTTAGCTTTTGGGAGAATCTTTGAGGAGGATTGGTCAGCCTGTGGTCATCTGAACCCTGCCTGCCTGACTCCTGGCTGACCTTTGTTTGCCCATCTAGCAGTGGGAGCTGGTCTTGCACCAGGGATGCCTCAGGCTTTGCTGTCTGCCTGATGACTTGCTGCTTCCTATCGTGTCATCACTAATCTGGGAGGCAAGCAAGGCTTTCTGTGAGCAAATGTTGAGCTTTAGAGTGCTGCAGGGCTCTGGGTGTGCACACGTGGTTGTGAAAGTCTTGCAGAGGTGATGTAAACTGGCCTAGCAGCTGTTTCTGGTAGGATGTGTCTGGTTTGACTCTGGGGGAAACAGTGCTTGGGCCAAATGCCTTGTGCAGCAAGGACAGAGGGATGTTGACTACTTCTTTGTGCAGGCTGAGTGCGGGCCTGGCCTTGAAACCATTGCAGCTGTCTCCTGCCTCCAGTTTGTTGTAGGCAAAACCAGTTTTGTGCCAGAGGATGTTAACCAATATAATCCTTTGCCAACTAAGAAACTTTTAATTACTGATTTTGGTACTGAAAAGAAAAAAAAATAAACAACCAAGGACTTTGAGAAAACACCTCTTCTTCCCCCATTCTGCTCTGCAATCATTTTGCCACAGGCTACACTCAGTCCCTTCAGTGAGACAAGGGGTAGCCTGTGAGATTGGGGATAGTGTGTTGTAGTTCCTTTTTTTGCTGCTCTTTGTTCTTCAGTGGATTGCTCTGGTGTGGCTCCTTCCACTGGCTGCAGTGGCATATATTTGAATATACGTTCATTGTAAACTCTATTTTTAACTTTATCACAACCTTAATAGAAACATTACAAATTCTACCCCTCCTTCCAGGTATTGGGGCTTGCTGTGGTCAAGTGTACATACAATGTGTTAAACTCCATCACTCTTCCCTGCAACACAGCAAAACCATGAGGATTGCAATTAAATCACATGCATTATGATCTCCACCCCTTGTTCCCTTGAACAAGGTTACAGGGTTTGTCACGTAACAAACTCCCCTCCTTGCCCAGAAAATCACAAACCCCAGAGTGGTTACTTGGCATGTGCATTCATTGCAGACTCACCCCCTCATTGCTGCAGACCACGTTACTGACCTTAGTGCCCATTGCTTGCACCACATTGCAACAATGGTGCAAACTCCAGATACCCAGATTAAAGCTTTTTCCGGCTTCCCCCTTCCTCTGTTACTTTTCACTTTTAGCCAGCTGCTACTGCTTCATCTTTCCTAGGAATTGCATCGAGTGCCTGGCTGAGCCTGCTGAGGTTCAAGGCAAAGTGCTCAAACCAGCTCTTGTCTGCAGTTTATTCCCTAATGTGCCTCCAACTATCTACTTCAGTACTCGGGATGAGACAGGTGAGCTGGGGTCTGTTGTCACATAGAGTGAGAGTGGCCAGCCCATTATTAGGGAGCAAGTGGTGCCAGCACACAGCCTGGAGCTGGCAGGCAGTGGCTGCCCTTAAGCCTTCCCACGGTGAGACCCAGCACTGCTGTGAGATCCAAATTACTGGAGTAAACTGTGCTGCTTCCATTGTCTGGAGCATGACTCAGGCTGCCACTAAATGTTCCAGTGTCTTGGATGTCCCCCAGCTGTGGAGTCTTCTGCTCCATGATGGCTCTGCAGTGGGGACTACACACCCTCGTCTACAGGCCTGGTGCCTGTGTGGCAAACCAAAAGAATTTGGCAGCTGTAGGAAATCCAAGTATTGTGTTTGTTTCCCTTCAGTCTTCAACTTTTTGCCTTCCTAGTGGAAAAGCTGCCTTGGGAGCAGAGGAAGCTGCTGCGATGGAAAATGTGCAGAGTCACGCCTAACATAGTGAAGCAAACCATTGGCAGGTCCCACTTCAGACTTAGCAAAAGTAAGTTGGGGGAGGCAACATTGTGTCCTTCCTCTATTCCAGCCCACGGGCTCAAGAAGGCAAAGTGCCTGTGAAGAACAAAGCAGGAGCAATACAGGCTTGGCACTGTGGGATGCTGGGTTCACATTTTTGCCTGTCTGACCTGTAGTATCCAAGGTCAGGGCCTGATCTGCCTCTTGGATTGTCCCTGGCATAGACCACAAGGACTTGCTCCTGGGCTGTCAGGAGCTGAGGCAGATGTGAAGCAGTTTTGCTCTGGCCTGCTACTCTGAGGAGGCTGGCTCTCATCTAGTGCCAGGCCCAGCACTGCTGCTCCTTGTCCCCGTGTACTGAGGGGGAAGCCATCTTCTCTGACCATAGCCAGAGTTCTCGGGGTTGGACATCTTGTACTGAAGAGATGTGTAGGAGAAGTGCTGAGCATTTGCAGCTATGATCCATACTCTGGAATGTGATCTCCTGGAAGTATTTATGGGACTCCTGCATTTATCAGCAGACCTCTGCACAGACTATTTCCGGGCTATAATGAGACATGGAAGGCAGAGGAAGTCCTAAGAAGTTTTGACATCCTACATGTCCCTCTGCAGTGCAGCATTCATTAGCCAGCTGCTTCATTTGCTGGCTGTAAAGCAGAGAAGTCATGGTGCTGGGGAATTAAAGGCATTCCTTTGACTTGTGCCTCTTCAGGTCCTTGCAGTCTTATATTTGCAAGGATATCACTCACTTGGTTTACTGGATGCCACTCATAGCCTTTGCTTTGGCAGCTTTGCAGTAGTGAGTATGAGTGCTTTGTGCTATAGCTGTGCAGCATCCCTGGCATGCTTCTGCCAGCCCAAGGAGATGGGGTGCTGTGGGTTGAGAGGGCATTATGGGTGGCAGGGTACTTGGTCACGGACTTTTCTGTTTTTCCTGCAGAGAGCAATGACTGGCTGGGTTGCTGGGGCCACCACATGAAATCCCCTGGCTTCAAAGCCATCAAAGAACACCAAAAGGTAGGGGATGTTTTGGGCTGACTGCCTTCATGTGCATGGAGGGTGTGTTGAAAGCAATTTGGGTGCCCCTCTCCTCAAGGCCAGGTGTTTGCTGTACAGTCTGTCCCTGCAGTATCCCTTCCAGAACTGGGAGAGGAGTCCAGGAGACAGGCATAGCTGGATGAGTATCTCTGCTGTGAGAGGGGCTCTTGTACAGACTGAGGCTGTAGCCAAATTGTGGGTTTTTTTGTGAGCTTCTCTAAACTCAGTCGTTGCTGCACTGTATTCAGAAAGGATGTATTCTCTGCCCAGAGAGCAGGAAGGGGTGGGCAAGGACTTGGGGAAGCAGAGAGATCTCATAGCATCTGTGATCCTTTCCAGCTAAACCACTTCCCCGGTTCATTTCAAATTGGAAGGAAGGACCGTCTGTGGCGCAACCTGTTGAAGATGCAGGCTCGCTGTGGGAAAAAGGAGTTTAATTTCTTCCCTCAATCCTTCATCCTGCCCCAGGACATCAAATTACTTAGGAAAGCATGGGAGGAAGGAGCTAGCCGACAAAAATGGATTGTGAAACCAGTAAGTCTAAAGCAGAGCTCAATACTCTGTCCTTTTGTAGATGCAGGGAGACAATCTGATCCTTTGTTGTTTGTGTTTTTCAGCCAGCATCAGCAAGAGGCATTGGTATTCAGGTCATCCACAAATGGAGCCAGCTCCCCAAAAGGAGACCACTGCTAGTACAGAGGTGAGTGAATATAAAACCGAGGTTGACAGGTCCCAGCCTGGGACCTCTTAGTGTCTTGTATCTCTGGCCAATTCTGGGCCCCTGCCTCTCTGTGGCAAAGCAGAAGTACCTGATTTGCATCTGGAGACTTCTCTGGAGACTGTCCGGGTGTCCTGCTGCTGGAAGTTTGTCTCTGTCAGCTGCAGCTGGGCTTACTGGATTGCTGCTGTCTCTACATATATATTTGAGGTCTCTGACACAAATTGGTTTCATGAGCTTTTTGGAGCTTCTGTCTGGCAGGTGGACAGCTTCAGCTCTGCTGTGATCCAGCTCCCACTGCTCTGTACTCTGGGGTTTGGCATGTTTGGAGACACACAAACCTTATCCAGTTCACACAGGCACAGTGGGAAGAGAAGTCCCAGGGAAGATGTGGCAGTTGTCAAAGATTTGTTCTTATCCAAGTTAGAATAGTTCAGTAAGAGCTTCAGTGCATATAGATGTTAGTCAAAGGATTTTCTTGAAATAACAGAGTTCTCAATCTCCTTCCCTGTCTGCAGAAAAGTGGAATAGTTCATCTTGGTTTGAGGTTGCTTTCTGGGAAGATTCTTGTGAGGGCAGGAAAACTGCAGTGATTGGCTGACAGAGAACTGCTGTTTTTGCATGTTTGTTCTCCCTGTCCACTTTCCATGCAAAGAGATAAACTTCCCTATGGAAAATCATGAACTTCTGTGATGAAAAATGGTTTGGATTAAAATATCCAACTGTTTCTGCTCACTGCATAAAACCATCTGTGGTGTACTGCATGTTTTAGATGTTCTTGAATATTGTGATCAGTGTTGTGGGTGTGGAAAAGCTACTGTGCCTTAGAACTGGGGAAAATCTCTTCAAAATGGAACCGAGCAGAAGGAAACATTGCTTATGTGCTGCAGGAGCTCCTTGTGAAGGAGAGCTGGTCCTTCTCTCATTTTATCTGTGATGTGATTAACTTGGAAATACTGTCCAAAAAGGCTTCTGCATCGATCCCTTGTTTTGCCAGGCCTTCTGAGTTGGGGGTTAGAGATGTTCCTGCATATGGAAATCATAACCTTTATGTGCTTACTTCCCTCTGCAGATATCTGCACAAACCCTACCTCATTGGCGGGAAGAAGTTTGACCTGAGGCTCTATGTTTACGTCACTTGCTATGATCCCCTTAGGGTCTACCTGTTCAAGGATGGATTGGTTCGCTTTGCCAGCTGCAAGTAGGTTGTGCAGGGGAGCAATGCTGGGAGCTGCCTTGGTGGTGAGGCATCTGTGGCTGTGATACCTGCCTTGGTCAGGGCAGGAGGGAGTCATCCCCTGTAAGGGTGATGCCTAAAGCTGTATCTTGCTTGCTTAAGAAGCAGTGTGGAAACACATGAGGTCGCTGCAGGTGACTGCTGAAAGGGAATGTGAGAGAATGCTGCCTACCTCCAACCTTCAGCAGTTCTTGAAGTATGTTGTCTGTGCTTCATTCTGCATAAAAGCTGGCTCACCAGAAACAGAGATGTTTCTTCCCATTTTTATTTTATTGCCTCAGGCTGCTGCAGTTCAATCAGTGCTTCTGCTCACTGATGCTCTGGCTTTTATTTCTTGAGGACATGCTGTGAGGGTGGGATTGCATTCTGCTGTCCCAAGGCAGCCTGTTCTGTCCCATGATTTGTTTCATTAGCTCTGAGTCTGTGGGGACAGAGAGCTTCAGGCAGCAGGGCTGGTGAATGGCTGAGAATGGTCTGAGATGAACAGAGTCTGCCTGCCTTGTGGACCTGGGGACAGCCACTTCAGTCACAGACTGCTTGTGCTCCTCTTGCCTCCACCAGGTACTCCTCCTCAATGGACAGCCTCAGCAACAAGTTCATGCACTTGACCAACTACAGTGTGAATAAGAAGAACACAGAGTACAAGTCCAACTCTGATGAGATTGCTTGTCAGGGACACAAATGGTAGGTGCTGCTTTTAGGGTACAAGGTAGCTCTTTCTATTTCCTGTTAAGTCAGACTTTTTTCCATATTCTTACCCGAAACTTGAACTTGTTTTCTGTATCATCAGCTCCCATTTGGGAAACTGAAAGAGCAGAGTGATTTTAGCATGAGTTAGTGTCAATGGAATCTGGATGGTCTCCTTAGCTTGTGACTCATCCTGTCCACTGCTGCTTGAGCTGTAGTTGCTGTTCATCCTGTCTGTGTCTGTGCCATTCCCTGCTTCCAACACTGCACTCATCTCTGCTCATTCATCCCCTTCCCCTGTTGTGGGGGCAATGGGATGTGGTTAAAGCAGAATCTGATTGGTTTTTGTTAGAAATTGAATGGGTGATGCTTAAATTGGTTAAATGGGAGCTTCTGCCCATCTCAGTCTTGACTTTGCTGTGGAGACAAGAGAAGGGGACAGCCCTGGTTCAGAACGGTTAATTTATGTGCTACTTGGTGGGAATAGGAGCAGTGGTGCCATTTCCAGGCCTTGTGGAGGAGGGCTGCAATCTTGCAAGAGTTCCCATTCCTTGCTGCCCCATGGGTGAATGGATGCAAGCCCCAGGAACTTGTCTCTGATTCCATGGTGGTGTTTGAACCCTTTTAAAAATAGTGCAGGATAGAGTTCTCAATTCTCAGCCTGAGCAGGGCTACTGCACTTCAAAGGGAATTGCAAAAGGTGTTTTGCTGTGGTCAGATTGCTTAGACCTGGACTTGCTACACAGTGGTCTCTTTCTCCACTGGGACTTATAGCAGGGTCTGCTGCCTCTCAGCCATTATAATTGCATGGGGGTGGGATTTTGTGGGTTTTCCATACTTGCATGCAGTCAAAGCTGGCTGCTCGTATGTTAAAGATAAGTGTGGCTGTAATCCACTCCATCTTGTATGCAAGAAGCGTGACCTTTGGATTCTTGGCCATTAGCCACATGGTCTCACTTGAGAAATATCTGAGCATCCTTGGCTCAGTGTCAGGGTAACTTGCAGCACTCAGTGTCCTGTGGGAAACTCCTGTAAAAGCATAGATGCTCCCCCATACCATCTTGTTACCCACATTTTTCATAAATGTTTTTCATCCCTGAAGCCTCAGTGAAGTGGCTTTAGGTAAAACATGTTTGGGGTCTTGTTGGATTCCCACTGAGTTGCTTTGCAGTGCTGCAGGGGAAGGCCTGCAGGAAGGGGAGGTTTGCTGAGGACATGGAGGGGGAGGGAAGAGAAGATCTGGGCCTGAGTTACCTTGCTCATGTACTAATTTGGGACTGTGCTGAGAGAAGTCTATGACAGATTCATGTTCCGGGTAGCTTGGGCCTTCAAGACCAGGGGCCAGGCTGGGGAGAGCAGCAACCAGGAGCTGAGAGGTTTGAGGCTGTCAGGAGGATTGCCATGCTGGGGAACAGTGCTGTCAGGGTTCCCCTCTGTTGCTTTCACCAGCACCAGCAAGGGGCTACAGAGCTACGTCCTTTGCTTTCTCTCTCCCAGGGCACTCAAAGCTCTCTGGAGTTACCTGACCCAGAAGGGAGTTAACAGTGAGGCCATCTGGGAGAAGATTAAGGACATCGTTATCAAAACCATCATTGCGTGAGTCTTGGCACCCCTTGCTCTGTGTCTCTGAGGTGCACCCTGTCCCCTTTGACTGCCCAGTCCCTTCTCAGCCTGGTCCTTTTGCTCTTAATTGAGATGGTATCACTGTTGTTGGCTTCACTATTTCTCTGTGGATCCCTCCTTTCATCCTGTTACTTAGGCTCCTGCTGCAGTAGCTGCAGTGGATAAATAGACCTTACTTTTCCCTGACCTGCCTGAAGGCTGGGAAGGTGCGGTGTACCTAGAATTGCCCAGCTTGCCACCCACTCCCCTGCTTTGCCTGAGAGAAAGGTCCCTGGTGCAGGATGAATCCTGTATTTAGAGGTGGATGCTACCTGACAGAGCAGGGATGCTCAGGATGCAGTGCTGGATCCATATGTGGTGAACCAGCAGCAACTCACAGGCCCGTGTTGGTCCTTCAGCCCACCCGCTTATGCAGCACGTGGCTGCATTATGCTTTCAGAACTGTCAGCATGTGCTGTGAACAGCCAGAGCTCTGCTGTCTGTTGGAAACAAGCAGTTTTTTCTTGGCTTGCAGTTCTGAGCCCCATGTGAACAGCCTGGTGAAGATGTATGTGCGCCGGCCGTATTGTTGCCATGAGCTGTTTGGGTTTGATATCATGCTGGATGAAAACCTCAAGCCCTGGATCTTAGAAGTCAACATTTCCCCAAGGTAAAGCATATTTTGAGCCACAGCAGAGTGGATAATGGCCCTTCTTTTACTAAAAAGTGAGTATGGCTTGTGATGTCCCCTGTAGCTTGTGCTGAAAGACCATGGGCTTTGAAGCTTCTCTCTCCAGATTGCAGGAATCAAAGCCTTCTCTGTCTGTGAAAGCAACATTCTTCTGCAGTTCAGAAAGCTTTGCTGGGCATGCTCCAGCTAGAGCCAGGGAAGAGTATGTTAAAAAAGGAAGGCCAAGGAGGGATGTGTCTTGTACAGAACGGGTGATGGCAGAGATTTCTTTGCGTGGGCAGAAGCAATCAGCAGTTCCACAGCCTTGTGCACCATTCTTTGCTTCCTGACGGCACCCGGCCGCGTGGTGCTGGCTGTGCAGGCAGGGCTGGGAGCTGCAGTGTAACTGAGCATGGGCCCTCCTGTCTGTGAGAGTGGGTGGGCATGAGCTGTACACAAAGCCATGGTCCAACACCGGGCTCTGGGGATGGACTTGCCTATTTCTAGCAAACTTGGGAAGAGATGGAAAAATTAGCTATTTCTGATAGGAAGCCCCCCCTTCAAAGAGCTGTTGTCAGGATTTTTCTCTCAGTGCCTTACAACTGGTTTGATGAGGCAAGGGACAGGCTGGTGTTTGTATCCCAGTCAGTAATAACCCAGAGATTGCACTTGGGGCTATGGGGCTCAACACCTGTATTCTAGCACTCAGGCTGCTGTGATGCTTCTTCTCTGCAGCCTCCACTCCAACTCCCCACTGGATGTGAGCATCAAGGGCCAGATGATCCGAGACCTCCTCAATCTCGCTGGCTTTGTTCTGCCCAGCATGGACAATGTGGCCTCAAGGACACAGACAAGAAATGGCTCTACCTGCAGGTCAGCCCCCTTCTCTGTCAGAGAAGCAGGCTTTCTTCTTGAGGGATTTCATCTTGGGGAGCTGCTTGGAGCCCAGCAAACGCTGGCTTCTAGCTGTTGAGAGCCTGTTCTTGCTGGTGCTTCAGCTATGGGTCCCAAGAACTTGCCTCATTGCCTGAGTATCTTGTTCCTCTGGTCTCTTCAAGCCAGAAGGATTTATGCTCTCTCTGCAGGTCCATAGTTGGAAGTGAGGCCAATGTAATTTGTGCTTGCTCTGCAATTAATCAAGTCCTTCCCCTGCCAGAACTAATATGATGCTAAGTCTCACTGCCTCTCTGTTTGCTTGGAGGAGTGGCTGGCTCTGTTGGGGTTGGATCCACTTACCCTCTGACTTACCAGAACTGACATGCTGCTGCCTGGAGCAAGAGGAGCACCTGTTATTTTGCAAATGCTAGAGTGATCAGTTCTTTAGGCAGGACTGCAGGTGTCACATGCTGCCAGCCTATAGGTGGAGTTGTGCACAGTGTTACTTTGCAGCTAACATGACTGTTTTGTGCAGAATGCTACTACCTGGGTATGTGTCCAGCTGGGCCCCTAATCCTTCTGTGTTTCACCACAGCTAGGGCTTATCCTGGTTTCAAATGTAAGGCTGGAAGGAAACCAGTCTGTTCCCTGCAGCAGAGTGGCTGCTGGCCATATGTCACTGAAGGATCAGCTTGCTGGGTTAAGCACCAGCATGCAGTCATGTGTGGGCATGCCAAAAGATGGAACTCTTGCCCTCTCAGTGCCCTGTGCCTTCAGTGGAGAAGCTTGGAACATGGGCCTGTTCCAGATGGGAAGCTCTCACCAGCTTGTCTGCGGTGCTTTGATCACATGCTGGTTTGCCACTTCCAGTGGAAGTGCTGAAGGGCAGGTGTCCTCAGAGGGACCTGCAGGGGATTAAGCGGATCCTTAACATGGTTCAGATGATGCATTACCAGATTTCTTGCATCCAGGGGCAAGCTTGTTTAACCGTATCTCCTGCCCTGGGAAGCATACGAAGGGGTTTTCCACATGTAGGCAGAATTCCAAATCTGTGTGTTCCCCAAGCACCATGCAGCAGAGACTCAAGGTTCTGCTCTTCCTGTTGGGATCTGCTAACACAACTAATAAATTTTGCAGCAGCAGAACAAAAAAGCTGTGTCGATAGATGGGTTAAAAGGTTTTCGACAAGTATCTGCCAGGTTCTGGCATCTGCAAATGGTTCTGTGGTGCTCAGAATAGATGGTTGCTGGTCAGATAGTATAGAAGGCCAGGACTTCCCATGACATGTGTGAATTGTGAATTTGTGTCCTGAGAGTACTTGGATATCGCCAGGGGAAGTTTTTGATCTAAGAGTTCTCTTCTTCCTTGTATAGTACCAGTACTGAGTACTTGTACCCCCATCCCTGTGCTTGCAGTTAGGAAGCTGTGTTCCAAGTGGGATGTACACATGAGATCCCACTAGGTTTCATGTGCTGTCAATCAGGTCATGGTGTGTCTTTGACCCTCTTGCATCCTATATGAGTGTGAGGTGATGGCTCACCTTTTGGGTGAAGGAACACTGAAATGCCTTAGTGAGGAGCTGTCAGAGCCCTCCCAGTTTCCCTGCCCACATCCTTTCTGGCTTCTGTGCTGATGCACAAGGCCGTGGATGCATCACTGATCTCAGAACTAGTGAAATCTTTGGAGAAAGTGTTCTCTCCTCCACAGCATTTTCATGAGGGTGTCATTACTCTCTCAGAAGTTGCTGGGAGCAGCTCTGCCATGACAGGACTTTGTCTTCTCCACTTAAATGCTCTATTGCCTCTCTTGTGTCCTCAGTCTTGGCAATGCTTTGAAGGAGAAGCCCAAGCCAGTATCTGAGCATTTCAGAGCAGAGAAGATGAAGAAGGCCTATTATTTGATGCAGAAGATACCTGACCAGGTATGAAACAACCTCCTCTTTTACTTGCACCATCATGCCAAGCCCCTGTCCCAGCCAGTCCCACAAGTCTATCTCTTCAAATTGTGCTCTTCTCTGGGGTCAGCAAGATGATGGGGTGCACTTGGGCCCCAGTGGGTTACAAAACAGTTGGCCAGAAATAAATTTGGTTTGCTTAAGCCACTGTCTCACTGACTTATCTGTAAATTAAAATAGGTGTGTGCTAAAGGGGCACATTACCCACCAGTCCCTAAACAGAGTCTCAGCACTGCCTGTTCCTCCTTGTGTATCTGTGCAGCTCTTACAGCCTTTGCCAGCTGACCCCATGCAGGTTACTAGGGCCACTGGCCTTGTGTGCCTCCTGGCAGGGTGTTTAAGAGAGACTGGGCTACAAAATTGGGATTCTCTTCAGTTCTGTGCAGCGTTGGTGTCACCTCTGAGCCTAGATTCCTTCAGTTTCCATGTGGCCTGTATCCCAAAGATCTCAGACACATCGAGACCTCTGCTTGAGAGATGCTTCTTTCTGACCTTGGGTTGCTCTTGCCTGCAGGATTTTTATTCTTCTGTCTTGGACATCCTGACTCCAGATGACGTTCGCATCCTGGTGGAGACAGAGGATGAGTATTCCCGGCGCGGGCAGTTTGAGCGGGTGTTTCCCAGCCACATCTCCATGCGGTACCTGCGCTTCTTTGAGCAGCCTCGTTACTTCAACATCCTGGTGACCCAGTGGGAGCTCAAATACTACTTGAATAGACACAAAGGTAACTGCCCTCCTAAAGACTGGCACAGCCACCTGACTCAGGCAGGCTGCCTGCCAGCAATCGTGGGAGACTTCTGAGCTATGTATGTTGAGGGGGAGCTGCCTGCCTGCATACTAACCCCTAGGAAATGTGTTACCTTCCTAGACTGCTTCAAGTATCACAAAAAGCTTATTCTGACTTCATGAGAGCTGATGACTGTTGTGGTACACACAGCACCAGCACTTCTAGGTGCCTTGGGCATGAAGCAGACTGGGATTTTGTCTTCAGTCTGTAGCTCTGGTTTCTTACAGTGTTTCTCTGGTCTCTTTTGAGGGAGAAACAGCTTGAGTTGCTGGGCTTTACTTCTGACAGCTGATCTGTGAAGGAAAAATTTGGCCTATTCCCTGGTCTCCTGCAGCTTTCTAATAGATGAAAAACAACATACAGATGGAAATTTTTCCTAAACACTAGAAATCTAGCTAGCATTTCCATCCTTTCAGGACACAATTCTGTATTTTAATAAAACAGTTATCCTTTAACGAGGTATAGCTGGACTGGACCAATTCCTTCTCACCCAGGTGTTCTCTATCAGGGCAGCAGTAGAAGCTGTTTGAGAGAGAGAGTCAATGAGGTCTAGCATGAAGGGTTAGAGAAAATAAAAAGAGACTGTGGCTCAGGACTTTCCAGCTGATATCTGATCTAGATGGAGAGGCTTCTGGAGGAGCAGGCCCTCCATTGCAGTGACTGTATGTGCGCTCCTCACCTGGCTATCAAGGAGAGAAAGAAGAAAAATGCTTTTGTCACTTTTCACTGGTGTTAAAGCAAGTATCAAAGGGGTCAGTAACAATCTTTCACAGAGAGATGGTAACATCATAGCCTTCTCTGGCTGTGCTGTCAGCATGTGTCATCCTTTGCCTTGCTAATATCTTTGTTGGATGATCTCCCATCAACTGGAAGAAAGATTCTGTCATCGTTCTCACTGAAGTGCTGCCCTGAACTCTGCCGCTCAGGCAAGGGTCCCGCTTCAGTGCTCCAGCTTCCCCAAAGAAGCCAAGCGAGCAGATTTGCTCTATCCTATCCTTGCTGTTTAGCTCTGATTAGAACCCACCCTCCCCCTGTCCCCTTCCTGTTCCCCTGTGTTCCATGCAGCACTCCTCTTTCCCGAGCCAGCAAGACGCAAAGCCCAGGCTGGTGCACATACCCAGGACAAGACATCCAAGCCGCCCTGCTCCCCTCAGCCCCCAGCATGTGGGGAGTATTCTTACAAGGTTCTGGGGCTTGCAGAAAAGTCGCCAAGGAACAGGCTTTGGACAGCAAGGAATTCTCCTGGTATCTTATCCCAAACCACAATAATCTCAGCTGGACAGCATCAAGTTCCTTGCCATTGCTGGTTCTTAATTCTCAAGCCACCCTAGCCTTCTGCTACGACCCTAAGGCTCATAAATAAGAAAACAGGATGGGAGTAGTCCTGGATTTCTCAATATTTCTGGGTTGGCCAAGAGCAGGGTGCTGGACTGTAGTGGGGACAGCTGGCAGGAAGCCCTGGAGGAAGTGGAGCCCGTTCAGTGCAGTTGAACACATGGTTCTGCTTCAGGATGTTTTGCTCTGCTTCTGCTGTGCTCTGGAGCATCACATCTTGTGTGTGGTGAGAGGAATGGTCCCTTCCATTCACACCAGCCTATGGCAGTCTTGCCCTCTGTCAGGGATGAAGTGTCAGCCCATGTTGGAGCTCTGGATGAGCAGGGAGGAGATGATGCGCTGGCATGCTGCAACTGATCAGTGCTGTGCAAGGAGGAGGTTGCCTGAGCTGTCCTCCTGGGAAAGGGGTCGTTGACAGCAAAGCTGCTCTACATTTTCACTGTGGGAATTTTCACCTGTGCAGCCCAAATCAGGTGCTGCTGTTGGCAGGCACCGGGCTCAGGGGGACAGCCAATCTGGTCTAATTCGGCAAATCCTGTGTTGCCCCAGTTTCCCTGTTTCACTTAGCCTGCTGCAAGGAATGTCTTGGCTCCCTGGGAGGAAGGCAAGCGCTGCAGCAGCCCACGCACTGCTGTTTGCTCGTTCAAAGGGTGAATGCCCTTGGTTTACCCCGTGTTTGCTGGCGCTCAAGCACGTGTTCAAGTAGTTATTGCATAGCATGTTCTGTGTGGTCAGTGCAGCATATTTGCATGGCCCAAGCTGGGAAGGCTTAACTCTCTGTAAACCTGGCTCTTTGTTCTCACTTCTCGTTTTCTGTTGCTTCCCAGGTCTGGAGCTGCTGAAGAACTGGTGTGTCAAAGGGTACCACACTGGGGCAGGGACAGATTTGGCCCAGATGGTGCGTATAACTGTGGGTAAGATAGGCAGAGATGGTTGTTTACCTGCACAGAGCTGGGTAGAGAGCCTGCTTGTTCTGCTTCCTCTGGCTCCTGTCTTACCTGTTTGCCTTCTTCCCTCTTTGCCAAGGCCTCCAGGAGTCTGGAAAAACCCATGCTGCCCTATTTCCCACAAACATGAAGTCATGAACAGTGTATCAGATCTGCAAGTATTTTGCATCTGAATATCCTTGGGTGCACTGGGCACAGCCCTACATATTTGGCACCTGTCCTGCCCATTGTTCCCCTCTATGAGGGAGTCATCTCTGTCTGTCACTCCCATGCCTTACAACAGAATGATCCTCTGAAAGAAACCCACTGTTTTGACCTCGAGATGCTCTACTCCCACTTTCAGCAGAGGGATTCATTAGGCAGAGAGCAAAGATTGCTCTGTTTGCTATTCTGGGAACAGTCTGGTGGCAGTGACAATGCGCAGCAGTGAGACAGCTCTAGCTGAAGCTCTCTAGGGCAGTCTGTGGCAAAGCACAGCAGGCTTGAGGGATTTTTGCCACGACTTAAATAGCCATTCTGTTGTCTTTCTCTCCTCCCACAGTGGTCATTGCCAAAGTCATTCTTCCTCCAGAAGAGTAGCATTCAATCGGACAGCTTCAGCAAACTGGAACTGGGCAAACTGGGGTGAGTTTGCACTGGGTGTGACGTTCATGGTGTTCATAGCGTGGCTTTAGGACTGGTATCCTGATAGAGAACTGGTGGCCCAGAAACATAGCTTTATTTAAGGGGAGAGGAGCAGGTTGGTTTGCAGGCTCTGAAGCCTCTGCTCTCTGGAGAGCAAACAGATGGGGCTGGCATGATGTCTG
The DNA here is from genome assembly GCA_013399225.1 of Rhipidura dahli. NCBI lineage: Eukaryota > Metazoa > Chordata > Aves > Passeriformes > Rhipiduridae > Rhipidura > Rhipidura dahli. Next base: position 28,494 of record VXAC01006717.1, on the reverse strand, counting down.
TGCAACTGGGCATGTGTCCTTGGCACTGTACACCCAGCTTGGATGGGAATGAAGCTCCAAAAAGCCAGATCAGGTCATGTTTGGAGCTGTTATGATCAGAACATGCTGACAAGATATTCCCCCCATTGAAACCTGTATCACTTCTGGGGGCACTGATGTGGTTAACAGTGAGCAGAGGCTCTCAGCTGCAGCATTGGCTGGGGAAACAGTGAGGCCTCCAGGTCTGTTGCACTCTCCCAGCTTCCCTGAGCAAAGCTGGGCTGCCAACAGCTTCCTGCAGAGATGGAGGACTGGAGTTTTTCTGGGTGAGCCAAAGTGAAGAGGAGGCACACCCCTGGTCTCTGGTGCTAAGGGGAAGGGACATCTCTCTTCCTGTGCTGAGGCCAGGGTGGAGTTGGGTTTACACACAGTCCTTTTGGTCCTTTTTCACTGCCCCTAAGAAGCTCAGGATCTCCTTTTTTCCACAGCACATGCCTCTCTTCAGCTGGTGAGGATCTCACGAGATGCCTGGAGCCCAGCCCTACTCAGAGCTTACCTCTCAACAAGTGCACTGGTGGAGCCGACCAGAGACCTGCTGGCTGCCTCTCTGACACCGCCCTGGTGATGTGACCAAGCAGCCACCGTCCCTCTCTGGGGACACATCAACCTACCTCAAAGGAAGAGACAGGAGCTGGCTCTGTACAGCAAGGACTGTGGGAGCCCCTCACACTGCACACTTGCTTGTGGGGCTGGTTGTAGAGAGGGATGTTTTCCTGGGCAAAGAGGAGATCTGTGTGACTTCAGTTTCTAAAACAAGTGGAAAAACAAGAGGAAGTGGGGGTTATCTGGCCTTTTTCCTAGACTGTTCTTAAAGGCTGACATGGTGGTTTCTTTGCTGCATGGGAGCTGGCTGAGCCTGCCCTTCTTGTTCCCAGTCAGCATGGGCTGAACCCTTGCTCACCTGTATCTGTCCTGAGTTCCTGGCAGCTCAGTCTGCTCTTGGCCTGATGCAGCCTGGCCCCTGGAGAAAAGTCCCCAGCCACTACCCCACTCCTGGGAGGGAGTAAAACAGCACAGTTTTATCCTTTCTGAATGTCTGTGCCAACATCCTGCCTTCCTCCAGCAACAGGCCCTGAGGGAGACCTTAGGCTTGCATGTCACAACTCAGGACAGACCACAGGTACCAGTGTGGCTCCAGTTTGTTGTGGGGGCAGTAGGGCTGCTGGGGGCAGGGGAAGCATCCTTCTCAAGGCCATTGGCTCCCTTGTGTGCCCTGCAGCATGTGTGCACGGACTGCAGGCTGCTGCTCTTCTCGGCCTGCTCTCTACTTTCCCTTTGTTTCTAAAGGATTTCTAGTAAACACTCAACTGCTCTCCTGGTTCTCATCTGCCTTCCTTTCCTGACCTCTTTATGTCTGGTGGGAAGTCCACCTCTTCCCATGATTCACTGGGCTCTGCTACAGGGAGGGAGTGCACTTTCCCTGTCCTTCTGGGGGTAGTTCTTGCTGCCCTATGGCAGGTAAACATACCCCCCTGCATGGAGGAGCAGCTTCCAGCATAACTGGTTTGGTCTGGGGTCTTCCTTACGTCTTGGGGACTATCCTGTGCATCATCAACCAAGGGGAACAGTGCACTCCAGCCTTACAGGAGGGGTAGGAATGGTTGGGTGCCCTGAGCTGGCCCTTGCCAGTTCAGGGTTCTGCCCCACAGCCTGGTAGTTGGATGCTGGGTGCTTGGCAGGTTCTTGGGGCCCAGAGAAGGTGGTGAGCGTCATGTGTGGGCCCTGAGTCTGACAGAAAGCCGTTCCCTCCCTCTCCTTGCAGCCCACCGTTTCCCAGCGCTGGGCCCTGTTTCTCCGGTCTCCTTGGTGACAATCTCATCTCGGCTTCTCTCCAGCACCTGAAAATAGCCTCCGAAAGTGGAGATGCCTGCTCCCTTCTGTGCTGCCAGCACCCACGAGGGCCAGGCTGGAGCCAGGCTGCTCTGCACAACACAGCTGTAAGGGCCTGGCCCCATGGGTCCCTGTACCACTGCGGGATTTGGACCATCCTGTCAGCCAGCATGGAGACCTCGGCCCCGTCCCTCCTCTTCCTGCGTGCTGTGAGGCAGCACCAGGGAACTCTTTGTACCCCGCCGTGGACCAGTATCCAGCTGTCCCCATCAGCCAGATAGAGCCCTGTCCATTTGGTGCTGTAGCCACCAACCCTGTAGCTCGCCCGCAGCTGCCCCGGGCCAGCCCGACAGCCTCCCTGAAACAGAAAATGGAGCGGGGAGCGGGCAGAGGGCGAGAGGAGGGGGTGGCGCCGCAGCGAGGAAGGAGGTTACCCCACAGGTCGGGCTGCCCCACCGTGGGATCAGCGTGGCCGCGGACAGTGAGCTGCAGCAGGACCCCGGGTAGGGACAGGCAGGGATGGGCAGCGTCGAGGACAAAGGGTCCTCATCCGCTCAGCCCGTGGCTGGACACAGCCGTTCTCCAGCATCCCCGTGAAGGGGGGCACGCTGTGCCCCCCACCCGCGACGGGGCGGAGCAGCACCGAACAGGCAGGACGGCGTCCCCACGGCGCGGAGCACCGCTCCTGGAGGACGGGGTTGCACGGAGCGGGGTATCCCTCCGCTCTCTGCCCCCAGCCATGCCTCCATCGTGCTGTCCCTGGGGCTGCGACCACCTACTTCAGCCCGGGGCTGCGGGGCGCTGCTCGGTGGTGTCGGCTGTGTCCTCCCCCCACCCCCCCGGCGGCGGTGGCGGCGGGGGCATGGCTGACATTGCTCGCTGACACTCTATCTGCCAGGGCCACGCCAGCCGCGGGCCCAGAATAGCAGCTCTGCCCCGCAGATAGTCAGCATGGAGCGGCTCCGTGGCCCCGCTGCGTCCCAGGTACCGTCAGGCTGGGTGGGGGGCCCGACCCGACAGACCCCCGCCTGGGGACAGGCCACCCCTGGGGTGGGGGAATGTAGGCGGCTGATGGGCCCCCTCCCACGGGCATGCAGCCATGGGGACAAGGACGTCCTTGTCCCAGCTGTGCCAAGCCCTTTGGGAACGGCTGGGGGACGGTTGTGCGGGGTCTCTTCCTTGTCGGTGTTGGCTCTAGGCTCCTTAGCCAGCAGTCCCTGTCCCTTCGTTGTTTTAGGGTGGTCTGTAAACTTTGGCCCTGTCAGGCAAGTTTGTGTCTGGAGTTGCTCTTCCCTCTGCACGTGCTGCTCTGTTATAGTAGGGTCTGCTGAGGACTGGGGGAACGGGGTCAGCCGTCCGGCCCTGTGGCCTCCCTTCCTTCTCAGGCTGCCGCTTTGTTAATGTAGGTTTCCTGGGATGGACCTGGTCCCCGGGAGGGGCCAATGGGGCTGGTGAGGCTCTCGGCACGGGAAGAAGCAAGATCGGGATTTACACCTTGGGACTGGGAGAGAATGGGCGCAGCGCCGCTGTGGGGCACGCTGGGCTCCAGCCTCAGAGAGAGAAGGCAGGAGGTCCTGCCATCCATGCCTTGTCCTGCTCTGGAAACCCCCACTCTCTCCCCAGAGCAGGAGAACAAGCTGGGTGTCCTGGACTGGAGCCACCATGGAGACTTCAGACTCTGGGGGTCCTGGGCTAGTGGGGGGTGCCCACGGGGGCTGGGGACTGGATCCCCGTCCTGAAAGGACAGTCCTCTCTGCCCGGCTTGGGTGGGCCACAGCAGCTGGGTGGGTGCAGGCAGAATCCGTGGATGGGGGAAAGACTGGGTAGACTCCAGCTGACCCCTTCTCGCTGTGTGCCCTCTCAGGTGGCGCTGCTGGATGCTGCTGCATGCCCTGAGGAGGAAGGTGGGTAGCAGGAAGAGTCTAGGTGTGTAGCAAGGGGGACTGCCTTACTCATGCAACAAGTGCATTGGTCCTCTGCCCATACCCCTCTCCTCACTCAGCTGGAGTGTGCCCCAGGCTGGAGAACTGCAGTGCTATGTGCTGCCCCTGTGGAATGGAGAACAGGAGGGCTCTTTTGGGAGCATTCCCTGCTCCCCCCAGGCAGGAGGGTGCTGAGACCTAGCAGCTCAGCTCACTGGCCAGGGCTGGGGTGGCTTTGCCTACAGGGTTTCCGGAGGCTGTGTGTCCCAGGGAGGAGGAAGAATACAGGAGACCTGTCACCTTCACACTGGGAAATGAGATACTGGGGCTGGGCCCAGAGACCAAGTTTCGGAACCCTGATGCTGAGGTCTATATGCACTTCTTGATGAGCCACTGCTGTTACGATGCCATCCCCACCAGCTGCAAGCTCGTCGTCTTCGACATCTCCCTGGAGGTGATAACCTGGGGGATGCGTGGGGATGGGCAGTGAGGAAGCAGGCTTGGGGACTCTCTGAACTCCTCCACACTCTGCCAGCAGATCAAGAAAGCCTTTGTGGCACTGGTGGCCAATGGGGTGCGTGCTGCCCCTCTCTGGGACAGCAAGATACAGAGCTTTGTGGGTGAGTGTGAGCAGCGATGCCTGGCCCCCTCCCCTGCCTGGCAGAGAGGGTGCAGGCAGCACTGCCAGTCACACGGATCTCCACAGGGATGCTCACCATCACTGACTTCATCAACATTCTCCACCGCTACTACCGCTCGCCTCTGGTGAGTGCAGTGAGGAGGGCTTGGGGGATCAGGACATGCATGGGGCAGGGCGCAGCTGCCCCCACCACTCCTGGTCCCTTCTTAATCACTAGACAATGACCAGGGGATGATTCTGGGCCAGATCAGCATCCACTGGTTGCTCCCCTGCTGGGCTCCTAAAATGTAATCCCTGTGCTTGTGTGATGGGCTGCAATGCCCAGGGAAAGGGGCAGTGTCCCAGAGCACCCTCAGTACCCCATGAAACCACCATGACCAGGGCATTTCCTTGCCTTCAGGTTCAGATCTACGAGCTGGAGAAGCACAAGATAGAGACCTGGAGAGGTAAAAATCACAGGGTGGTGTGGGTGGCTGGGCTGATGTTGTCACACAGGGCACGGAGGTGGGCTCTGGCATTGTGGGGCTGCAGCAGAGGGCTGGAGGACCCCCTCTCATAGCTCTCTCCCCTTGGCAGAGGTGTACCTGCAGGGCTCCTTCAAGCCACTGGTCTACATCTCTCCAAGCGATAGGTGAGAGCCTGTCCACTGGGGAGAGCACACACCTTGGAGTGGGGAGGTGTGTGTGCCTGGAATGCAGCCCTATCCTCCCACGATGTCCCCATCACCCACAGCCTCTTCGACGCTGTCTACTCCCTGATCAAGCACAAAATCCACCGCCTGCCTGTCATTGAGCCTGTCTCAGGCAATGTCCTGCACATCCTGACGCACAAGCGCATCCTCAAGTTTCTCCACATCTTTGTGAGTGCCGGGGCTGCATGTGCACACACATGGCTGGTGTGTAGGGGCACAGACAAGGGTGTCAGGCTGTGCGTAGGTGCCAGCCCAGCCCTGCCCTGTCCCATTGAAGGGTTCTACCATTCCCAAGCCACGCTTCCTGAAGAAAACAGTGCAGGAACTGTGCATTGGCACCTTCCGTGATCTGGCTGTTGTGCCTGAGACTGCCCCGATCTACACTGCCTTGGATATTTTTGTGGATCGCCGTGTCTCCGCCTTGCCTGTCATCAATGATGCTGGTACCTGGGGAAAAGTGACGTCCTCATCTCCCTCTGCTAGCAGCTCCAGTACCCTCCCTACCCAAAACCCCTCTCCTGGTCCTTGGGCTGCCCCATGGGGTGTGGGAAGAACTTGGCAGGTGGTCCCAATGGCCCCTTCCACAGCCCCTGCACTGTTTCTCTTTGCAGGGCAAGTGGTTGGCCTGTACTCCCGGTTTGATGTCATTGTGAGTACCCTGGGTGTTTGCATGCCCGGGTTCCAGTTTGGCTCCTTGCATGCACTGGTGGGGTGCTCATGCCTGTCTGCCTGTGCAGACCCACCCCACATGCAGTGTCATGCATGTGCCACTGCACATCTGCTCTGTGCATCTCCTGGGCTCCGTGTCCCTTCTGTTTTGGCACACTGGAGTGCAAGGACACCTTGGGGCACTGAATGGGGGTCACATCTACCACAGCACCTGGCAGCCCAGAAGACCTATAACAACCTGGACATCAGTGTAAGGGAGGCACTACGGCAACGCAGTATCTGCCTGGAGGGGGTCCTCACCTGCTACCCCCATGAACCCATGGAGGACATAATTGACCGCATTGCCAAGGAGCAGGTGGGTGGCCAGGGTGCCTTGTGCCAGTGCCAGCCACCGCTGCCAGCTGCCCAGCCTGCCTGTGATGCCCTGCCTGCCCCCACAGGTCCATCGCCTGGTTCTGGTGGATGAGAACCGGTACCCGCGGGGCATCATCTCCCTCTCTGACATCCTGCAGGCCCTTGTCCTCACTCCTGCAGGTATCGATGCTCTTAACTCTTAGCCCACGATGCTCCATCTTACTCCACTTGCACCTTTAATTTCTCTCCACTTCAGGTAGGCACCACCCCACCGTTACTGTGTGCCTGTCCCCTCCCTGCTGCTGGGTCACCTGCACCTTGTTACCTCCCTGCTCAGGCAACCTGCCTCTGCCCCATCCAAAGTGCTCCTGCGGGATGGAGGAGGCTGGGGCTGGGGTCTGGCAGCACTGGGTGCCCAGCTGGGGACAGCAGGACCCAGATGCTGCTTGTCCCAGGAGTACACAAGGATCACAAGGGATCCCTGGTGACTGTGAGGAAGGATGGAGGCACCTTCCATGGAGACACTGTGCCAGAGCCCCATTCAGGCAGCGTGTGGAATGCAGGTTTTGCAGGTCCCTGGGCTTTGGGCTGGATGAGGGTTTTGGGGTGCGATGCACCCCAAGACAAAAGCCTAGATTTGGTGTCACCTCAATTCCCCCCCTGAGACCTGAGCACCTGCAGTGCCATTCCCAAGGGACACAGAGGGGTCAGATCCCCACTTGCACACCCCAGGCATGCTGTCCACCAGTAGCCATATGCAAAATGTTGCCAACCCCCAGCTGGCAGAGCCCCCCACTCCCTCCACTTGCAGCAGCCTCAAAACTGCCTGCTCCAAAGACAGGGCTCACTCCCAGCTGGCACTGGAAACACGCTGCCTGGCCACCTGCAGCTGGCTCTGCTCACCCACTGCCTGGTGAATCCTCACTGGCTATGGGTGGGCATGGTCCTGGCACCCACTGTGGTACCTCTTTAGGGGTGAAATGTGGAGTGGGGGAGTGGGATCCAGTTCCCAACTGCTTCTCAAAGGTAATTATGCTTTTTGGGGTGGTGGTATGGAATGGGTTGGGACAGGCCTGTGCCCACCAGTTCCCCCAGCAGTGCCCAGCAGCTCTGCATAGAAGGGGACCGGGAATGGTGTGTGTTAGCCACACATGGGATATTCCCCTTGCCCCCTCCCCCCACTTCCCCATCACGTGCCTTCACTCACCCCATCCCTGGTGCCCACAGGGGTGGCTGTGTCAGGAGCTGCAGGGGGCCACTGAGATGTCCCTCTCCAGCCAAGCTGCCCTCCCTCCTATCCTAGGGCTTGCACACAAGCAAGGAATGGAGGAAAGAGCCCAGTGTCCATTGGGATGGGTTGGGGGGGCCACGTCACAGGGTGCCCAGTCCAGCACTGATTTGGGATTATGGTCTCGCACACTCTCTTGCCCCACAGGCATTGACCGATCCTCACTCTGAAGACACCAAATGCTGCTGTCTTGTCTAACTTGGGGATCTCTTGCGTGACCTGTGAGACGGAGGCTTAGGCCTGAAGGCTCTCTGTGGGGAGGACATGTCTGTTCACCCCAGTCCTAGGGCTCGTCTTGAGTCCAGGGCTAGATCCTGCCAGTCTCAGAGAGGCAGAAGCACTGGAAATGGGACCCAGGGATGCCTCCTGCCAGTGAGCACACAGTGATGGTCAGGGGGCACTGCTGGAGGAGCTGTGACATGCCTGCAGGTGGGCACAGAGACCCACATAGCCCCAGAGGACCTGGCCACTCCACTGCCATCCTGCTGCTGGATTTGAGCATTTCTATTGTGGCTCCCTCCTCGTGAACACAGTCCCGCTGTCTGTGCCCGGTGCCTGGTAGCGTAGGCTCAGCTGCACACACAGGCTTTTTTATTGCAGGGTCACACGGGGCTGGAGCTCTCTGGCAGGGGCACAGTCTGTGCCAGAGCTGTCACCAGGATGGGCACTTGCATGGAGACCCTGTGCACGTTTTGGGGCGGGCAGGGGCTATTTATTTATTTGTTAATCTATTCAGCCTTGCTGTAACAAAGCAGCCTGATCCAAGAACTGCCTCTTGCCTTTCTGGGGTAAAGCTGGGCATGACTCCTCTGGAGAGAACCAGGCTGGGGAAGGGGTACTGGCTGCTTGCCAGGAAGTGTGGCACTGGCAGAGTAGCACCTCTGCCCATGTGGGCAGAACCAAGGGGCTGGGGGCACAGGGCATGCAGTCCTAATCATCTTGCTGGTGTGTAGGTCCCTTCAGACACACCCTGAGGGCAGCAGCCTTGGTATCAGCAAGGTTTCTGCCTGCTGCTTCCCTCAGTCCAAAAAGAGGGAAAGTGTGAGGGGTTCACTGTTAAAAATGTCCCATGGCCCAGCCCTTGAGGACCCTAGGCAAATGTCAATGCGTCCCCTGCCTGTGGCTGCTACCAGCTCTGAGCCTTGCAATGGTCCTGGCTTGGGGGTAGGGGATGCTTGAGCTCATCTTTCTCCTCCTGCTTTGCCTGCAGCGAGCCCTGCCACTCCTGTGACCCCCTATCAACATCTCAGTGCAGTAACGGCTGACAGTGGAAAGTCCCAGGAACTAAACCCCCCTCCTGTGCTGGCTGGCTCTGCCAGGGGACACAATACCAGTGCTGGGTGGTGACAGGCCTCCTCCCATCATGGGGAATGTGCCGTGTTACTGCTGTGCTTTCCCAGGACCAGGACTGGCTCCGTCCCTTGGGAAAGGCACAAACCCCAAACCCCGCCAGCACTCAACCCTCCCCTGGGGGCAAGGGGAAAACTGAGGCGCAGAGAAGCTTCTGAGGCCAATGTCAGCTGTTCAGAGAGGACCCAGATGTCCTGGCTCCAGGCACAGATCCACGCGCAGCTACACAAGGACGGGACGAAAGAGACACCGAATGGCTGCAAGCCCCCTCCCTGCTTTCCCCCAGCCCAAAAAGAGCTCCCAGGTTTTCGACACAGCCCAGCTGGGCATGGGATGTAGGGAACACAACCCCCTGCAGTGTGTCAAAGGCACAGCAGTTCCCCAAACCTCCTGCTGATTTTGGGCAGGGGGATACTAGTGCCCCCGGGGTGATTTGGGGGCAGTCCCCCCCACCTTTCTCACTGTGGGGCTGTGAGCCCCCTAGCCCAAGCTGGCCAGGGAAGGGGTTTGCCTTCCTGTCCCTCCTCGTGGGGCAGTAAGGGGGATCTCCATTTGGCACCCAGGGTGGGGGTGGACGTGCAGTCAGGGGGCTCCTGGGCGAGCGATGAACTCCAGGTTGATGGGCTTGTCAGCCACCAGGACAATGCGGGACACAGATGTCACTTCCACGCCACAGGGGTCCGGCCGCACCTCAAATGCCTGGATCATCTGTGGGGAGAATGGGGGTTGGCAGTGCCTTAGGCACTCCCTGGGACCCCCATCCCAGCTCCTGGCAAGATACCCAGAGTGGGGGGATCCCTACTTACCCTGGCAAGGGCCAGGTGCATCTCCAGCTCGGCGATGCGGCGTCCGACACAGGCACGAACCCCGTAGCCAAAGGGGATGGAGCTGAAGGGGTGGTGAGGGGAGCCGTGTCCCCGGAGCCAGCGCTGCGGCAGGAACCGCTCGGGCTCAGGGAAGTAGGTCTCATCGTGGGACATTGCGTAGTGAGCCAGGACAAAGAGGGTCTGCAGGGCAAAAAGTGGAGGTTAATGACCCCACCTGGCCCCACTGAGCACAGTGGGGGTCCCCACGGCACAGCCCCCACTCACATTCTTGGGGAAGAGGTAGTCTCCGATGACAATGTCCTTCTCATAGAAGACCCTGGCATTGGTGGGCACCACAGGGTAGACTCTGGGATATGGGGAGAGTTAGTGGGGGAGCAGGACTCACCTGGAGATACCCGAGGGAGATAGCTGCAGGCAGGACAGGGCTCGGCAGATCCCCGATGGGGAGGTGGGTATTTGCAGTCCAGATCCAGACTTGCATCCCACCTGGTTGGTGCATCCCCGCTGGGGAAGGGGCTGGTGACCAGGACCTCAGGGCAGGGCCAAGAGTGGGATGTACCTCAGAGTCTCCTTGATAACAGCCCGAAGCATCGGCAACTTGGGGATATCCTCGGCAGCAGGAAACCGGTCAGCAGGCACAACAGCTTTCAGCTCCTGGTACAGGGTCTCCTGGATGTCTGGGTCCCGGGAGAGGTGGTACAAGGCCCAGGACAGCGTGTTGGAGGTCTAGGGGTGTGAAGCACCGGGGCATGTGAAGGAATTGGGGCTGGTACCTGAGCAGCCTTGTGCCAAGCACAGCATCAGTATGGCACCAGAGAGCCCCTGCTCTGGTGCACAGAAAAGTCAGGGGTGAGGGGCAGCAAGCACAGGGGAGAGAGAGGCACGGAGCAGGGCACAGAGCTGGGCATGAAGCAGAGCAGAGGATAGGGTCAGTACTGACTGATCCTTGAGGGTTTGCCCCTGTGGGGCATCAGCCCCACAGCAACCAGGCTAGAGCTCGCAAGGGCTGGGCAGAGCATGGCCCTGTGGGTTCCCCTGGGAATGGAGCTCACCAGGGATCCCCTGGCAGCAGCTGCCTGGCTCTCACCGTGTCCACACCGGCCAGCAGCAGCTCGGCCACACTGCCATAGACCTCATCCAGGCTGAGTCTGCCACTGGCCAGCAGGTAGCTCAGGTAGCCGGACACCTCCTTGCCGCGCTCCACCTGCCCCTCCAGCTCCTCCATCTTTCGGTCAATCAGTTTCTTGCCTGCAGGGACAGAGAGTGGGAACCAGAGCTGACAGAGCAAGGGCTGCCAAAAGGACACGTGGCCAGGGACTTCCCCACTTTTAAGGGTCCTTAGGAAGTCCAGTGCCATCACACTGGGCCCCATCGTCACCGCTCACCGAAGGCAAAGATGGTGTCCCAGCTGTCCAGGTAACGGTCCCAAAAGGGCAGCACCTTGCGGCTCCATCGGGGCAGGACGGTGGCAAAGATGGAGTTCTTGAACATGAGGTTGATGGAGTCAATGAAGTGCTGGGTCTCGGCAGGGACCTGCTGCTTGAGGCACCCGATGCGGGTCTCGAAGAGGATATAAGAGATCCCTACAGGGGACAAACAGCATCCAGACCTCTGGGGGAATGGAAAGAGTGGGACAGGGCAGGGGTGAGAGGGAGGACCCCCTACCTTCCAGGGCAAAGCGGTAGAGCAGGTTGGCCACGTCCCCCACCAGCACCCCCGAGGGGCTGCGGCTCCGCTCCTCCCGCAGCCGCACCATCAGGTCTGACACCACCTCCCCAATGGCATCCGCGTACAGCAGCGCCTCCGAGGGTTTCAGCAGCCGCTTGTTGAGGACCTGGCGCAGGCGGTACCAGCGCTCCCCTTCCCTGGATGGGGACAAAGCTCAGCGCTGGGGGCACGGCCAGGCAGGGGGCAGTGGCTGGCAGCAGTTCCCCAATCCCTGTGTGCGTACTCCCCACCCCATGGGGGAACCCTCCCAGGGGTCATTCCACCCGCCATGGCCATGCCCTTCTACTTGGTGGGAACACGCAGCTTGCAGGAGTGGGAGCAATGCCAACTGCCACCTGAGCTCTACACCTAAGGAAGGGACAGGAGATGTGTGCTGCCCCACAGAGCACAGCCAGGGCAGGACTCACTCGGTGAAGGGTCCGTAGGGCAAGCGCCGGGTGTCCCGGTGCTCCTTCCACAGGGCCATGTCGCTCCGCATGGGGTACTTGCCCTCCTGCCGTAGCAGCTGCTCCAGCACCACTGGGCTCCCAATGTTGATGTTCCTATAATGCCCGAAGGTAGACTTCCAGATAGGTCCATAAAGGCGTCGGGATATCACCTGTGATACACAGAGCATAGTAGGGTCAGTGGGACGAGCTGGGTCAGATCCTCCCTGCCTCCATACTACCCTGAATGTGCCTATCTGCACCCATCCCATGGACCCCTCAGCATCAGCTGAGCCCAAGCACCTGCCTCTGATCCCCCCAGCTTGCAGCATCCTTGAAGTGCTCTGCAGGTGGCCTGGGCTGGTGTCTCCAGGCTCATTTCCTCTGCCAGCACTAAGCACACCAGGCACTGACCCCCCAACACAGACTGGCACACCCCTCACGCACCCCAGAGATGCAGAGAGAGCCTGGTGGTTTTTGGGGAAGGACAACCAAGAAGGAACAGCAGGAACAGACACAACTGCCAAGCCCAGGAGTGTGCTGAGATGCAGGACCATTGCAGCAGCCACCAGCAAGGCTAAATCATGCTGCTTCCAGCATGGCCCCAGTTCTGCATAACCTGAGGACAACAGTTGCTGAGTGGGTCCTTGAACTCACCACCCAGTAACGGTGGTTAATGATCAGCAGTGGGAGGGCAGCACCAGGCCAGGGCATGACTGGACTGCTCCCAGAACAGGCTGTCACCTCCAGGGCATGGCCCTGGGGCCACAGGCTCATGAACTAGCTAGGAGACTTTCACCACCATCTGCCCTGCTCTGGACTCTGGTGGCTGCAGCTACCCTCTCCTCATCTGCCATGCCTGCCTCCCTGGAAGGGAGCACTGTGACCTCCAAGTGCATCTCTTGGGGGCAGCTGGGCATCCCTTTGCAAGTGGATCTGCACAGGGCCATGTCCAAAGGTCACTTTCCATCCCACTCAGGCACTGACAGAGCCCCTGCAGAGCATGGCCAAGCATGGGGGGGATGCAGGGGACCTAGCAGGGAAGCCCTGGTCCCCATTCCCCGTGGCTGCGGGGATGCACGTGGTACAATCTCCCTTGGTGACTGTCTGCATCGCAGCCTGCGCCTGGATTCAGCTGGATTCGTCACCACGGGGAGACGTTCCTCGTGCATGGTGGCAGGAGGAGGGGGAGGGATGGCCGCCCCGGTACTGCAGGCAGCTCGTGGGCATGGGGCAGCTGTGCCCTGGGTTGAAGCCTGCCCACCAGCATCTGCTGGCAGCCAGGACCTGGCACAATGCAGGCCTTGGAGAGCTGGGCTGTGAGAAGCCAGAGCTGCCTGGATCTGGGGAAAAGCACCTCCAGAGCATGTGGGCATCTTTCCGCAAAGCCAGGCTGTGCTCGGAGTCCCAAGGGCAGGAGGGAGCAGGAGGCAGCTCTGGTGCCTACACCCTGAAATCCCACTGTCCTGTGACAACCCCTTCTCCAACCAGCAGTGTCTGGTGCTCTGAGATGCCAGGAAGGCCTGATCCCGCACGCTTCTCAGGCTGGTCAGAGCTCCAGGGCACTGGAAGATGCCGCCTGGCTTGTAGCCAGCCAAACCCATCGCTTGCTTCATCCGACGTATGAGGAAATGTTGAACGAGGAAAACAAATACCTCTGCCTATCCTTCCCTTGCCTGCCTGGGTATCATGTGCCCAAAAACCTGCCTGGTCACCTCCACCCAAAACCGCTGCCCTTCCAGTTGTCACAGCCGGGAGCCCAGGGATGCCAGAACCCTATGAAATGCCCCCGAACCTTTGCCCTCAGCTGCCTGGCCGGCTCGCGGATGCTGGAGCAGCCTTACGCTGGCTGGACCCTCCTGAGGTCACCCGGTTCTGCTGGCCCCTCTCTGCCCGCTGGCCCCAGCATTACCCCGCTGTGCCGGGTGCTCCACCGCCCAGTCTCTCTGCTCCCCTGTTCTGCCGCCCCCGCTCAACTCCCTGCCGTCACTTGTCGGCAGCTGTCCCCCTCCCTGGAGGCCATCTCCCCTTTCCCCCAGCCCGCACCCACTCCCTCCCTTGCAAAGCTCCCCCGGGTACAGCAGCCTCCCTGCAGCCCCCCAGAAGCCCCTCCATCCCATGCATCCCCCCAACCC
>VXAC01006717.1:0-14487 GCA_013399225.1 Rhipidura dahli | reverse complement strand
CGGGGGGCGGTGCGGGGGCGGCAACCGGGCACCGGCACCGGCACCGGGCACCGCGCACCGGGGACCGAGCATCGCGGACTGGGTACCGCGCACCGGGAATAGAGAATCGCTCACCCGGTGCGTTGCTCAACGAGTACCGGCCCCGGCTGCTGCGCTCTGGATGCGGGGTACCGGCTGCTGCTCAGAGGGGACCGGGCACCGGGCAGTCCATACCGTGCGCCTTGTGCTGGCTGCGGCACACCTGCTACCGGGCCGTGGAGACCGGCTGCGGTGTGCTGGGTGTGCGTTACAGCACGCTGGGTACCATGCGCCGTACGCCAAATACTGGACATTGGCTACTGCTCAGCAGCCTCACAGACCATGCACAGGGTGCTCGGCACTGGAATGGGCATCAGCGGCACCCAGTGCCATGTACCGGTACTGGGTGCCATGTGCTGTGCGTGATGGCACTATGCATGAGGCAGCTGGCAGCCAGCACTGGCACGGCACGGCGGACACAACACCCTGGCACAACGGAGCCTGAGGCACCAGTACTGGCAACAGCAGCGCCAGGTGCTGCATCCTGGGCATTGCACATAGGCAGTGGGTGCTAGGCACTGCACACCAGGCACGGGCACGAGCACTGGGCTCTGCACCAGCCAGGGCACAACATGTGCCAGCACTGGCATTGCGCTCTGGCACTGGGTACCCCATCCCAGACCCTGCACACCTTGCCTCAGCACCAGGCTCACCACTGGGCCTGCTCTTCAGGTTTGCTTGCCCTCTTGGACCGAGATCTCCTGCCCTGCTTTTGTCCCCTGCCTGTCATCCCCCGGTGTTTGCCTTGTCCCCCGGCAGTGCAGGATGGTGCTATAGGAGCCGGGTCCAAACTGTCCCAGGCTCTGCCTCCAGGGACAGTTTGGGTCTTCCTCCAGGCACTGCCAGCCAGCACCACAGATGGGGAGACAGTGGTAAGCCCACTGTGGCTGCTGGCAACAAACTGGAGGCAGGTTTGGTATGTTTTCATGCCAGGGAGAGAATGGCATCAGCTCCTGCCTCAAGCTGGTGCAGGCGAAGCTCTCCAGCCTATGAGCAGGATCCTACTGTGGTGTCTGGGACCACGGATGCAGGACATGTCTGCTCTGGCCAGCCTGGGACAGTGGGGCAGGGCAGAACTCTGATCATGTGTCCCTCCAGGGGTGTCCTGCACCATGTCTCTGGGACACCAGTGCTGATCATTAACCGCCCTTTTCGGGCATTGGACTCAAGCTCCTGGACAGGGAGGTTGTGTCCTCAGGCTGGGAAGGTGTCTGAGAGCCCTGCGAGTGGCTGTTCTTGCCCTCGGTCCGGTCTCATCGGGGGACCGGGAGTGTCCCGTGCTGGGCTCCAGGCTGATGCTTTGTGTGCGCCCTGCCAGCGGGGCTGGGACTTGGGGTGCAGGACACGGGCACCCCCGTGCCTGTAGATACCTCTCAGGCACCCCAGGCTGGGACAGCCAAGAATGAGAGCCTGCTGCCATCTCATGGCTGCTCACAGCCAGCTCTGTCGCTTGCTCTGCCCCGGTCAGGCTCAGAGCCGGGGCAGTAGGAGAGCCCCGGCCCGAGGACGTCTGTGAGCTTCCCAGCCTAGGAAACTGAGACTCTCTAGCTCTCACTCCCCCTGGAAGAGGATGCCTTGGCCTCTCCCAGCCTGCTGTAATTGTGTTTCCCCTTGGTGGGGAGCGGGATCCTGCCACCGCCTTCAGTTTAAAAGAATTGCCTCTTGCAAAAAAGAGTAAAAACTACAGTTACTGGTAAAAGGTCTCTCTCCATCTTTCTTATAAATCCGTTTATATATTGAAAGGCTGCAATAAAATGTTCCTGAGCCTTCTCTAGGTTAAACAACAAAACAACTTTCATCCTGTCTTCACAGAAGAGGTGCTCCAGCACCCCGATCATTTTGTAGCCTCGTCTGAACCTGCTCCAATAGGTTCATGCCTCTCTTGCACTGAGGACCTCAGAGCTCAGGGCTGTACTCCCGATGGGTTCTCACGAGTGTGGAGTGGAGCAGGAGCAATCATCTCCCTTGCCCTGCTGGGCATGCTTCTTATTTTCCAGTCTCGGACGGGATCTGCTTTCTGGGCTGCAAGTGCAGGTTATCGGCTCATATCCACCAGTTCCCCTGAATCCTTCTCTGCAGGGCAGCTCTCCATCCATCCATCCATCCATCCATCCATCCATCCATCCATCCATCCATCCATCCGTCCGTCCGTCCGTCCGTCCCTCAGACAGAACGGGTACTGGGGTCGCCCCGACCTTAGTTCAGGACCTCGCACTCGGCCTTGTGGAAGGGCAGGCTGTTCCACCGCAGCGACTCCCCAGGCTGGTCCCCGGTGCCCCACAACCTGCTCGGGGCGGGGAGTGGGGCAGCGTTATCCCAGCTACTTCCCGCTCCTGCCGCTAGGCTGTGCTCCCCGTCCTCGGACGGCGGGAGCGGCGGCGGGGACCGGCCGGGACTCCTCCGGGGCCACTGGCAGGGTTGTGGGAGAGGCCAAGCTGGAAGGGGGCCGGGAGGATTGGGTGAGTCAGCCCGTCTCAGAGCCGCCCGGCGGGGACTTCCGAAGGGAACAGGCTGGGTCATGACACATCCACAGCCGGAGAATGCCGCGTGGAGCCCGGGACACCGCCAGCCCCCGGGAGGTCCCCCAGTACGGGGCGGCGACAAGCGCAGCAGAGGCTGGAGAGAAAATGCTGCCCTTAGCCATGAGGATGCAGAGCCGGGGGTGGCAGGTCCCATCCTGTGGGTCACTTTGCCCCAGGGATGTTGTGACTCATCTCACAGACCCATGGTCAGGTCCGACCTCATCCCACGGGTGGGACCTGTGGGTGCAGATACAGGCACTGTGGGACCCCTGCTGCTCTGCCCCTCAACCATCCACCACACACTGCTTATGGAGGCTCCTGGCTGCTGGTCCTCCTCAGAGCGAGAGACAGCTTCTTTATGTGACTTGTGCAGTGTCACCCTGGAGCTGGAAATCTTTCCCAGAGCTGCATCCACTGACCCCAATTTGCTCTCCCACAGATGGGGGGGAGGAAGTGGGATGTCCCAGGGGAGGGCATCCCTTGACTCATCCCCAGGAAAGCCCAGGCTGTGAGAAGGCTGATCCTGGGTCCTGAGGACTGTAAACAGCCCCAAAGCATTTAACTGGAGATAGCCTGTCACGTCAACTGTGTGTCACCATACTGTCACTGCCTGAGTCACGAGCCATGCTGGGACCAGTGGGGCTGCACGGGGGGACATCAAGAGGGATGTGGACAGATCCCGTGTCTGGAGACAGCTGCTCTTCTACCACACAGAGAGTTCAAGAGGGATCCTCTTGGCCCTCTCCCAAAGGTCCCCTTCCCCTCTATTTCCCTCCGTCTGACCCCTCAGACCTGGGCAAGGGCTTGGGGACAGCACAAAGCTTCTGAAACAAGAGGCAAATCAAGCAGCATGATGGTATGTCCCCCACGACCATCACGCAGGGCTCAGCACCTGGCAGAAGGCTCTGATCCAGGCTTCCCCTGCTTTGTGCCCCACAGGACCCTGGTGGGCCAGGACTTTTCCCCGAGGACGTGAGAGCGGGACAGCGGAGAGAACTCGGGGCTGGCATCCTGTTATCACAGGAGACAGAAGGCAGCCCCAGGCTGCTCTCAAGTGGTCCTGGCTGATTAGTGACTTCAAGTGCCTATGGAGTTATTCTAAGTCAAGTAGGAGCAAAGGGAACTGACCTGGGACCAGCAAGACCAGCGCCAGGCTTTCCTGGAGTGTCCCACATCACCTCTGCTCCCTGCCAAATTCTCCAAGACAGGGAGGTGTCTCCTCTCTCCATCTGCTCTCCCTGTCCCTTACTCCTCCAGCAAGAGGTTGTTTGCTCCAGCCTAAAGCAAACCTGATTTTATCTCTGGGCTCCAGTTCCCTTGGCTGTGGGCCATGGTCGATGCCTCCCACGCAGAACTTGTGCAGCCCATTCGGGGACCCGCGCACAGAGCGGGCTGTGTGTGCTGCCACATGACATCATGTTTACAGCCCGCGGGGGCCCAAGGACAGCGGCATCGCTCGCAGCCCAGATATATGTGTCCTTCCCATGGATGGACAGATGGACGTGTGGGGAGCTGGAAGCAGTGGGACTAGCCACAGAGCCATGCCTCCCTGAAGAGGGGTGGTTTCAGCTTTGTTGCTCTGCAAGCCAGTCTCCTTGGCCTCAGTTTCCCCTCTGGGCAGTTGGAGAGTGGATTCCATGCTAGCAGTGAGGGTGCACTGCTGCAGCAGCAAAAGGTCAGGCCCCCAGGTTGTAGTGCAGAGAGAAAGGCAAATTTTCTCCCCTTGGGACGCTTGGGATGTTCCCTTCTCTCCCAGGACAGATGCTGTGTGAAACTTAGGTTGTTTGGAAAGAGCAACATCCACAGCTACATGGGCTCACTAAAGAGTGCTAGGGCCATCCTTTCTCCTGTCCATCCATCCATCCATCCATCCATCCATCCATCCATCCATCCACACTTGCAAGTAGCTTTCTCACAGCTGTCTTTTCATCCATCTACTGAGCTATCTGTACACTCATCAATCCATCCATCAACAAATGCATGCATTACTCTTCCCACCCATGCCCTGCCTGTTGACCTGGCCAGCTACCCATCCACCTGTCTGCTCATCCTCCCACTCACCCCTCCATCCCTCCATCCATCTCCCACCTGTCAGTGCCCAAGCGATGCCCAGCTCTCCCTGAGGGTATGGTGTGTGCTGACAGGTGTGTGTGCACGAGGGTGTGGGTCATGCTGGCCACGCAAAGTGCTGTGGGCAGCGACGTCCCAGGCTGCGTCCAGCCGTGGGGTAGGGCCAGGAGTGCTGGCCAGGGGGAGGGGGACTTGTCTAATTTAAGAATGGGCCCCACAGTTGCTGTCAGCACCGGGCGGCTCTGATCTGGGGACAGGTCCTCGTCAGCTCCGCTTGCTGCCCGCCAGCCTGACATGAAAGGGCTCTGCACCCCGATAAGGCCCCAGACGCTTGGTCCCAGAGGTGGGCAGCACTGTGGCCAGGCCTGGAGGATGCTGAGGAGCAAGTTCTAGCATGGCTGTCCCCAAATTCACCGTCACTTCAGCACCATGTGGCTTGTGCTTTTGCATCAGTTGGGATCTCAGCCCTGGGGCCACCCTCCCCTTTGAGCACTGGATCATGCCCTGTGTCATCACCATCTCCCACTGGTGACATAGCCCCAGGGAGGGCACCATCCTCATCATCCCCCTGGCTGCCACAAGCCTGTCTGCTGGCTGCTACCCCGCCCTGGAGTCCCCCGGCTGTGAGCAGCCATGGATGGGGACCATGTTGTTTTAATAAGATCATTCTCCTCCTGCCGTGAGGTCGCAACCCGGGCTTATGACATCACAGCGCGCTGCCATGGAAATGCCGGGATGTCACAAACACAGCTCGATGACCTCACTGCAGGAGCAGGAGATGAGGCCAACATGGGTTTGATTGCCAATGTCCTCAGGAATAAAGGAGGGGAGGGATGCTGGGAAAGTATGCGGCCGCTGAGCGCCGGGGTGTTTGGGTTGGAAATCGCCACACTTTCTCCACAGCGGGAAAGGACCATTACTTCCTCCCCTGTTCACTCCCTCCCGGCAGCCAAAGCCCCCCCAGCCTTGTGGTTGTGGGGTAGGAGGGCTGTTGGAGCAGGGCACCCCTACCCATGCCTTGGGGCTGGGTGGTTCGGAGTGAGAGACACAGCTCAGCACAGTATCAGAGCACCAGCCTGGAGGCAGAGGGAGCTCAGTGGGGGGGTGCAGGATGGGCCACTCAGGGGTTGCTTTGTCTCACAAGCAGGCTGGGGGTCCCTGGGGATGCTGTCACAAGGTCAGAGTAGGCTAGAGTCCTGGGGAGGTCTCCTCTTCCTCAAGAGGAATTAAAAGTCATGCTGCTGTACAGGGACATGATTCTCCAACACAGCACCCTCAAAGCTGGACCTCAAAGCACCTCTTGGCCCTGCCCAGCCACCCAATAACTGTCCCCTCTCCAGCCCATAAAAAAGAGCCAGTCCTGGGAACCAGCCCCTCTGTCCCATTGCCCATACCACAGCTGAGTTCTCTATCCTCTGCCAACCTTGCCACTGGGGAAAGCGTGGCTGGCTGGGGGGGCACCCGTGCCCCCATCTCTCTGTTGCAGGGGTGCAGGGGTGTCTGCTCTCCCCCTGCATCCTCCATCATTAATTTCCATCAGTGGCCAAGCAGGGCCGGGGCTGCCTGAGGGTGGCCGAGGAACACGGCGCTTTCCCCTGATAGCAAAAATAAATACATTAAAATTCTTGCAGGAGGCAGAAGAATGCGGGACGGCAGGAAAAAATTGTTTTATAATTTGTAATAACACAAAAGCTGAGGCGGGGGGGGGAGTGAGCTGCTAGAGGCGAGGAAAGGCAGAGAGACAAAGGATCAGCTGTGATGGTGGAGGCTGCTTCAGGGTGGCAGTGGCATCCTTGTCACCCCAGATTAGTATGGCCACTGCCACCTTGTCCCCTGAAGAATGTGTGCCCTTGGGTCTCGTTGCAGAAGGGGAGGCAGCAAGAAAATTGCTGGGGCTGAGTGAACAGGCCACCACTCCCCACCTGCTTAAGCAGGTCTCAGCATCTCTGTGCCTCAGTTTCCCCTTGCTAAAGGGGAATTTTTATGCACTGTGAGAACAGCTGTGAAATAGGGGCAAACCCCTGGCACCTGATCCAGACACAAGGCAAGGAGCTCACTTTTGTCC
This sequence comes from Rhipidura dahli, assembly GCA_013399225.1. Classification (NCBI taxonomy): domain Eukaryota; kingdom Metazoa; phylum Chordata; class Aves; order Passeriformes; family Rhipiduridae; genus Rhipidura; species Rhipidura dahli. Next base: position 7,752 of record VXAC01006717.1, on the reverse strand, counting down.
ACTCTGCCCCACCGGCCCCTCTAAGGGGGCTTTGCCATAGGACCCAGGCAATGGGTCCAGTTCCCATAAGTGTGCTGGAGGCACCACAGCCCCCCCGGCCCCCTCCAGCTTCACACAGAGCTGACATGATAAGGCGAGTTGCTGAGCACCAGCCGCACCTGCTCGCCGAGACGGCACCCCCCCTCCCGCTCCCCTCTCCGGGGCAAAATCAAAGGGATTTTTCTGCCCTTAGGAAATCAGATAAAGGCTTCTCACCTGCCCCGCGCTGCCTTTGCGAGGAGGCCAGGCGCTAGGGGCGGGGGACAACAGGCACTTTCAACACGCCGGCAGATGAGCCGTGCGCTGCAGTGAGCTCTGCCGGCAGGGGCTGGGCCCCTGGGTGCAGTGTCAGCCTCGCCCAGCCGTAGCGGGGATGTCCCCCCTGCACGAGCTACTCGTTGTGAGCTATCCCCCTAGATTAGAGGCGATGGGGTTCCTGTAGGACAGCTAGCGTGGAGGCTGGTGGGTTAAGGGAAAAGGCAGCAAGGACAGGGCACAGTGTGGCAGCCCAGACGCGGTGCCCAGCTCAGGGAAGGTCCCCGTGTCCCTGCGTCCCCGTGTTCCCATGCTGTGGCCAGGGCAGCTGAATTCTAGTCACCCTGCCAAGGGTGCAGACCAGGAGCCCAGTTCCTGTGTGGGAGGGCAGAGAAAGAGCAGGTCTGAAACCTCCAGAGGTGGTGGGAGTCTCTTACCTCCCATGCCCAGGAGGGAGAGAATTGTGCCAAGCTGCAGATAAAGCCTGAGTCATTCACCACCAAATGCTGTTAGCAGGGAGCAAACATGCCCAGGTGAAGGGGTGAAACCGCTGGTGATCAAGGCAAGGGGAACAGCGATGGGCGAGCCAGGGGTTTGAGATGGGCAGCGTATGGGGGGCCATGAAGGGGGACAGAGCACAGATAGCTGCTGGAGGGAGGGGTGATCTCACCGGCAGCAAGGGTGCTCTGCTTTGCCTTTCACTGGTGGAAGACATCCCCTTTTCCCTTGGGGTAACCCAATGGGCTGGCTGGTTGCTCAGTGGAGGTGGGTACAGAGACCAGCTGGGACTTCCCCAGAGTAGCTGTCCCAGGACCCATGGCTCAGACGCTGCAGGGCTGGGAGCTACATCCCAACCTCTGCTGGGAGCCATGAATGGTACAAGAGGAATCAGAGACGCAGAGCACTAGACTGAATCACTGGAAGACCATTCCGGACGCTCCTCTGTGGGGAGAATTGGGGTGGCAGGCTATAGGCTCCTCCTGTCCCCAGCTGCCCAGCCCTTGTGTGGCCCCCTGCTACCTTCTGGGCATGTCAGCTTCCTCCTGCCCCAGGCAGCTCCTGTTGTGATCCTGCTCCTCCTGTTGTGATCTGGTGCTGGGGGCTGTCTCCGTTCTGGGTCTTGGCTGCACCTGAGATGAAATCACCATAAACAAGATGTCCCTCACCGTACTCTTCTCCCAGTCTCTTTGCTCCTGGGGCTGGCTCCATCGTTCTCCTGTGTGTCTCTCTGCCCCAGGCGTGTCTCTCCAGAGTCTTGGAGCTAAGTGTTGGGAGATGCTTGTGAGGGGTCACTCCTCCAGCTTTCCAAGGCGGGACAGACTGGTCTGAGGACAGGCAGGGTCGTGGAGCCAGGGTTGTGCCAGCCGAGCCCAGTCCAGGGGCAGGGGCCAGGCAGGGCTGTGCTGGGGGCAACACAGGGACGACAGGCTTGGGCAAGGCCATGCCAGAGGTGTCAGAGTCGGGCAGGAGTGTGACAGGAAGATATCGGGGACGCCTCGAGGCCAGGTCGGGTTTGGCAGGGCTGCGGCAGGATCCCGAGCGGAGCCGGGCAGGGCTGTGCCAGCCAGCGCTGTGCCAGGCAGGTCCGTGCCCGGCAGGTCCGCAGCAGGTCCCGGGGCTTCGGGGGCAGGGCTGAGCGAGCCAGAGCCGCAAAAAGGGCTGCATGTTCAAGCGCTGCGGCGGGACGCGACGCCGGACGAGCTGCGGCCACCGTCCCCTATCGGAGGGTGCTCGTGGCCGTGGCCGTGCCCATATCGTGGCTGTGGCTGTGTGCCGGGGACGGAGCCTGGCACCCGGGAGTCCCCCCGCCCGGCCCGCCCTGTCCGTCCCCCCGGGCTCCGGTTTCCCTGTCGGAGCAGATGCTTTCGCAGCCCCGTCCCTCCNCTCCCGGACCCAGCTGGGGCTCTTCTTCATCCTCCTCTGCCCCGCTAACATCATCGGGCTCTGGTGGTGAGTAGAACATCCCGGCGGGGGGGAAGCAGGAGGGTGCGCAGGGTCTCTCGATCNCCCCCCCAACCTGGGGACGACAGAATCCCCTACACCCACTTGGGTGGGAATTGCTGCTCACTGGCTGTTCGGATCCAGACTGGGGCACCCACATGCTGTCAGGGTTTGGGCACACGAGTGTATTGGGGGCAGCAGGCTGAGGGACCCCCAGGAGTATAGGGCATACAGGTCCTGTGGTGAGAGTTGCATTCTGCCTCCCCACACCCCAAGCCCACAGGCTGGGAGGCTTATATGCCTGAGGGGTGGGCAAGGGGGCTTAGTGGCTTCCAGACCCCTCCAGTAAGTCAAATTTAATTAAAAGCCTTAGGGTCCCTACAGTGTCCCCCCTGAATGGTGGCCTGGACACAGCAGGGACAAAACCCCTATTTGTAATGGTGCCCTCATCAAAGGCAGAGACGGTGCCTTGCAGGATACCAGAGGGGGTGGGGGATTCATTACAGGCACAGAACTGGGACCCAGCCTTGGAAAGCCCAGGTATCTGTCGAAACATGAACTATTTAAATCTATTAAGAATTTCACCCAGCCTGTCTTTATCCGGTTTTAAGTGCTTAGATTCCAGCTCCCCGGCGTGCGGTCCAGGCTATCATTTATTATCTGAGGCTATTTGTCTCCACATTGTCACACTCTTTTGACCCCTAAAATAAAGCTCTCCATAAGCCTTTCCCCTCACAGTCCCCTGCCTGCCCACCAGTGATTTATTCCACGTCTCCATTCCCTTTGCTAGCCCTGGCTCCAGGGGTGCAGTGGGGGCCTTTGTGAGTATAAATGGTGCTGTTATAGTCAGTTGTACATCAGCTGAGAGGTTTGTCCCTGGAGCCCAAGCACTGTGTTTATTGCCAGACAAGTGTTTAACATGGGTCTGAGAGGGACTTGCCTCGGGTTTTTTGCTAGAGGAAGGGAGAGCGAGGTAGGGCAAGCTCTGGCTATGGCAGGGTGCCTGTGGAGGGTCTCCATGCTCCCTGCCACCCATCTCAGGGTAGCTGTTTCATTGCAGGGCATATGCTTTCCTGCTGCCTGAGACCTGCTGTTTTTCCCTGGCTAATTCTCAGACACACACACAGCTGTCCCTTCAGCTGTCCATGCTTTCTCTGCCCCATCCTCATCAATATCTCCAAGCTTATGCCCTGTGCTCCAGCTTCGAGGACATCTGCCCATGGCTGGAGCAGGTAGAGGTGAAGCAGAAGCTCATTTTGCCTTCATTTCAGGGGCAGGCAGACAGCACCAACAAGGGCATGGTCTTGGGGTACCCCTGGTGCCCCTTGCCCCAGCTGCCCAGAGCTGCATCTCACCATGGGGTTTGGGTCCTGCTGGTGCCATGTGTGCACTGGCAGCACCGACCTGGGGAGATTAGCAGGATTTGGCAGAGGAGGGCAAGGGGTCAAACTTGTTTTATCTTCTTTTAAAAAAGAAGAAGAAAGGGAACCTTTATTTTAAGAATAATAACTCAGCTGCCTGAAGCACAGCAAATGCACTGGGCAGTGGAGTAGCTTCCAGGGGATCACCAGCTCACACTCTGCTTCACTCTGGAGCTGGTGAGCTGGGAAGAGGTGGTGGGTGGATGAGGCCACCAGCACCACCAAACAGACATGCCAGGCTTCCCAGGACAGGGCAGAGGAGCAGCTGGATGGTTCATAAACTGCTTCCCTCAGAGTTTGGGATTTTGGCCCATCTGATATCATCTCAGGGAGCCCTTCCCAAGTTGGGGAAGAGGAGTCTGGGTGCTGTCTGGTCCCCTGATCCAGCTCATGACAGGTACCTTCCCATGTGCCTGCTCCTGGTACTGGTCCCCTCTCCCAGGCCTGGGTAGCACTGGTGTCTGTGGGTTTTGCTGTTGGTGGGGAGGGGTTCAGGGGTGCAACTATATGTTGTGCCAGAGTTCCTGGAAACCCCAGGACTGGTGGCATTGATAGAGCTGTTCCTTGCTGTCACTGTCACTGATGCATAGGGACTTCGGTGCCACACCTTTGTGTGTGCATCACTGGGCACTTGTGGGTGCTTGGCCAAGGGGGCATTTTCCCCTGGCCAAAAAAGAAATGTCTTTATGACTTCCCCATCCCACCCCTGGGAGCATTATCTGTGTGGTGGTGGGGATATAGGGGTTGCCTGAGGCAATTTTCCCCCACTGATGACTTAATTTGTGAGAGTGCATGGTGGGCTGTAGCTAGGCTGGATCTCAAGAGGCACAGTCCTCAGCCCGGGCAGGCAGCCGGGCCTGGCCACTCAGGGGTGGGGAACTGTGCCCATTGGGATCCTGGCAGATAGCTGATCTATGGAAAAGGATTCAGGTGTGAGGTACAAGCACTGACATCCTGCTAGTGACCTTGTAGCCTGAGGAAGAGCATCTTCATTGTGTTAGGATGTCCCCAGAGAGCTCACTGAAGACACAGACCTTTCTGTGGTGAAAGGGAGCAGGCTGTGGTCAGTGCCAATGGAAGATGTGTCACTCACGTGCTGCTGGCACCTCGGTTAGTGCCGAGCTGCAGGAAGTAGGCTCTCCTTGCTCCCACCGGCTCTGTAAATCCTCTTTCTTCCTCTTCCCCTATTCTTTACACATTTCTTGCTCAGCTCCTTGTGCAACAGTGATTTCTCCCTGAGCAGGACAGGTAGGGACTGCCTGGGGCTCCTGGGCTGGCCCAGAGGGTGCAGAGATACAGAGTGGGCAAACTCAGAGTCTGAGGAGCCCCAGGCAGGTTCAGAGCAGGATTTCAGCCAAGCTGGTTTGCAGCTGGGGTGTGCTTGCAGGAACAGAGGCACTGTGGGGATGGGGGCAAGCAAAGCCAGCTTCCCTGGTGCCTGTTGGCTCTCCATGGGCATGGCTGAGAGCAGCTGGGAGGTGGAAGAGAAAGCAGAGGAGAAAATCATCCCAGCTGAAATGTGCTCTGCTCCAGCTCTGGGTCTGAGGGGGCTCAGAGGGATGGACACCTGCCCTCCATCCCCTTCCCATCCATGCACAAGGTCACTGCACCTCCAGATTTTCATAGCACTTCTTCAGAGGTGTCTGGGGGGACCCACCCATCAGCCCCTGTGGCTGTACCCTTGCTTGAGGGCGTCCCAGCCCCACGTAGCTCAAGCCACACATCCTGGCTGGTTTCACGCAACAGTGGTCTCTCCTTCTCTTTCACTGCCCTCACCAGCAGCCACACTGCAAGGCCAGAGCCTGTAAGGGCAGGCTGCTGGGCTGGAGGGCCCTGCTTGTGTGCCTTGGGGTGAGCATTGTGAGTCACCCCCTGGGCTTGCTGACCCACAGTTGCTATCCCACGGCACCCAACAGACCAGGCTGTCCAGCCATCCCGGGCATGCCTTCTCCCCTGGAGCAGCACCACATGGGCAGAAATGAATCTCCCAGTGGTGGAGCCCCTGCCCGATGCCATCTCCCTGTGCCCTTGCTGGGGCAGTGGCTGACTTGCTGGGTTTTTCAAAGGGACAGTGTTCTTCTTGCGCTCTTTGAGACAACTACTGGCTCCCATTGGGCTACTTGTTTTCTCCCATAAAGGCAGCTGAGCTTTCCCCAGTGCCATCCCTTATCCCTGCTCCTGATCACATCCACTCTCCCATGGTGACACCCAGGCTCCCCAGCCATGCCCTACCCATGCCCCAAACTGAAGGGTTTGTCCAGGCTTTGCATCAGAGGCTTGACCCCTTCAAACACCCCTCGTGCAGGAGGGTACTGGGCAGAGCTGGGCACACCCTGACACCTGCTCAAGCTTTGCAGGGTTCTGCCACAACATGTGGCACCCACATTTGGGCATGAACTAGCCAAGCCCTCATGCTACCCCAGCCCCAGCCTCTGTCAGCACCTAGAGGAAGGACATAGTAACCACGAGTAGGTGGACTTCTTTCTTCTTATCCCAGCCCTTCCAGGGTTTGGACATGGCTTTAGGACCACCACCTCTGCATGCTCCCTCCATCCCCCCAGTACCTGTAGCACAAGTTTGGGCAGCTCCTGCTCGTGAGAGCCTGGCCTTAGCATGACCCTGCAGCTAGCAGGTCCATGGGTTGATGCAATGCCATGCCAAAGCCTCTTTCCTTTAGGCAGCTTCCCAGCTGTTCGCATGCCATCCTTGCCAAGGAGGTGTAAGGAGGAGGGCAGGGAATGGGGTCCCCCTTCTCCTCCCAACCCACGGCATTTCCTGCTCCCTCAGTGCCCCGGGGGCTGCTCGGCAGCCAAACCCTGGCTGTGCCCCCCAGGGCAGTGACTTGTTGCTTACTCACCACACCCTCATGGGCCTCCTGCTCTGTTTCCACACCCGGCTGCCCCGGTTAGTGGCAGCACCCACGCATTGCCCCGGGTGAGGGGCTATGCGCCTGCCACATGCCTGCATGGGCTGCAGGGAAAGCTGGATGGGTGAAAATTCATCCGTGTGTCCCCCTTGCCCTGATAGCACTGCTTGGAAAGAGATGGGCTCCCTGTGGGTTTGACTTCCTTGCAGGCTGTCTCTCAGTGTGTCATCATCGTGACTGGTGTGAGGTGACCTATGTCCCTAGGGAGGGAGGTCAGTTCTCCAGGGCTGTCATCCTGCAGTTCTTACTTCTCCAGGTGGGTGCAGAATCACCCGTGGGCTTAGAGTGATGACCCAGGTACCCTAGGTAACCATGCATCACCCTCCTGAGGGCTTCCAGAGGCTGGGATAGAGACCTGCATGAGAGGAAAGACACAGCCTTACTATCCCAGAGCAGAGTCCCCTTGCCACGTGGGAGCACCCAGGCAGCAGTACCAAAGAGTGCAGACCTGTCAGGTCCCACATGGAGTTGGCATGGCCCAGCCAGTGCTCTCCCTTGGGGCGTCAGGGCCCTCAGGACCAAAGCAGGTATTTTTCACCCAAGATGCAGGTGCCGCTTTTGAAAGCTGACTATCCTCTTGCTCACTGTGTGGCTCTGCCAGCCTCACTCCCTTGGCTTCCTGCAATCCAGGACCCCACTCACTCCCCTCCATAATGGTCTGCTGGCAGGGGCCAGAGGTCCTCCTCCACATCATCCCCATGCCCAAGGAGAACACAGTGACTTGGCCCAGGCTCCTTGGTCCATGATTTTGGCTGGGAATGAGACTGGGACATACTGAGATGGAAAAAATGGTGATTATGGTTCTTAGGAAGCTCTGGCTCTGTTGCAGCAGGCACAGCATCCAGGGGTTGCATCAGAAGCTCCAGTGACTCCTGTTTGACGTGCGTCACTGGACTGGGCTCAGGCTGAGGCCATGGCAGCCTAAGAGGTGCCAGCACCAGGTGGGCAGTGGTTTGCAGCCGCTTTTCTGTGCCTCAGTTTCCCCTTTCAGCAGTGAGGGTTGTTTCCCTTACACAGGGGTGCTGGGAGGTTGGAAAGTGGGGCTCATCATCCCATTGGCTTTTGGGGCAGGAAAGCAGCCCCCCAGCAGCAGTTCTGGCAGACAGCAAAGGGCACCAGGGTAGGCAGGAGGGATGCTGCTGTGCTGCCGAGCCTGGCTGGGGGCTCCCA